>JAUCMO010000048.1:0-275000 GCA_032399605.1 Melipona beecheii | reverse complement strand
TATGTTTTTAAAATTATTTTTTGAATATATTTTTTTTCCATTTATAAAGATTATTATAATTAATGTAATATTAATTTCTTCGGAAAGATTGCTCCCATTATATATATATGTAATCACATACATTATTGCATCAAGTTTATGTTGGAATAACCTTTTAAATGGAAGAATTATAATGTTTTTAACAGTAAAATAATGGAAAAATAGCGATGAATTAAAATGTTATAACTAAAATTAGGAATAAGGAAAGTAATTACTAATGTTATATAACTGTATAGTTTGTAGTAATCAAAGGACTATGTTCTATTTCTGTAATTTAAGATATGACGATGACGATGATAATACGAGGATGTAATTGGATAAATTGCAAGAGTAATAGATTTATATTAGTAATTTTTGAGATGTAAGGTGATAAGGTGCAAAGAAAACATTTTTTTTCATTATTTTTTCTTAGATTTATTAATACTTTTACTTTTATTTTGCACCCTCCTCTTTGCGGAAAGTATTTGTTTGAATATTGTTGTGTGTTATTTACTTCTAGCAAATAAGCAATTATGGGAACGCATTCAATACCTAAAAAACAATTTAGAATTTGATGAGACGATATGCATCGAATTTTTCCATTACAACTTATTTGCTCAATATTATATGAAGAAATGAATATTATTTATCCACAAATTTATAATTTCATGTATAAATATTTTCAAAAGTGGAATAATTATGACGACGATCTTATTGATCAAACTGAATTATAAATGTGAGTTTTGTAATTAACTATCGCGCGTACATGTATTATAGGTACGCTCTAGTATTCAAAATAGAATTTTACACAAAACTTTCTACTAGAAATAATTTTAATTTGAATAGTTCTATGTATATGTATTTAAATCGGACTTTTCTTTCTAAATATTTTTAATTGTATAACAAATTGTATTTCAAAATTATTTTTTCGTCTATAATTGCAGATTCTTTTATATCGCACATAACCGAATTTTGATTTATATTGTGTATCATGTATGAAATGTTATAGAATTTATTACAATTAATAATAATGGTTGTTTTTAATATTGAAATTGTAACTCCGTCATTATAAAAATGATTTCTATTACTAGCGAATTTTGGATATATTTTGATTAATGTATCGTAACTAAAATTAAAAAGTCTATGGCAATAATATGGTATTAAGGGTGAGATTCGAATTTAAAAAAAAAAAAGAATACGTGATATATACTCATTTATTTGTATATAAATAAATATATAATGTGGATAGGATAAATGGGTAATATATCATATTTATTTGAATGCGTTTCAAAACTTTCCTTAAGATGTTCTGAAATATGATTCTTGAGATACGATTAATTCATTTATTTTTAAATATCGAAATACTGGAAAAACGCATTCGTAGTACGTAAATGCAAAGAGGAGGACGTTTAGCTAGGTGCAACGAAAGACTGTTTTCTGGAAGAGAAATGAGTTTTTATTGCGTTGGGGGTGGAAAAGAAACAGGGAGTGATAATCGATTGCGCGCGCGGCATGTATGCGAGTAAGAGAAAAATATAATTTTTAGCGAATGCTACACGTATGGACGGTTATTTACAAATAATAGAGATTCCAATATAATGATAATATCACTATGTTAAACAGATTCGCGAATTAATTTCGTGCAAGAATTCCTTTTATTCCTTCATCATTTTCGGTTCCTTTGGTTAATATTTGTATGGTTTCATCCATTACTTTTACTTTTATCATCTTGCACATTGTTTCCCAAAGATGGTAGTGATGATTTTTAAAAATATTGTAATAATTATTACTTTATAGTTTATAATTGCATTATTGTTGCGATTATTATATCTATCTGTACGCCATTATGACCATCACCATGCGATATATTATGATTACAATGATTAAAATTACTACTATTATTACTATTAGTAAAGTCAAATATACGGACAATTTGTAATTGATACAATAGCAGTTTTTTCGTATATCCTATATATGTACATATCATGTGTAGGATATTATATCCTATAGTCGTTTATAAGAATAAATTATAACTCTTAAATTTTATAATAACAGTGAAAGCGTAACAAGCAATTGCAATCATTAATCTCGAACAAATGGAAATTATTTATTAATAGTATTACAAACAAATAAGAGACCAAAAAATAATGGAAAAATAAATTGATAGATATGATGTAGATAAAATATTTACAGATTTGCTTATAATTTTTTATTTAAAATATATCGATTTCTTCGAGATAATAAATATCAAAATTCCCCTTTAATGATACAAACGATTATTCAATTAATTAATATCAATATTACTATTAGCAAAGTTATCAATGTCATATACAGTATGTACCATAAAAACTAACTTCTTCCGGTATATTTCGATGGGTGTTTGTTTACATAAATTTAATTCAATAATTATTTATTATTTTCTATTCATTTTAATTAAAAGTGATTAATTTGGTCCCTACGTGTATTATATATATATATATATATTTTTTTTTTAAATACATAAAGCACATTAAGTAGTTTGCTGCTAATAATAATTAGTAATTTCCATCAGTGTACAGAATGTATAAAAATTATATGTTACGACCAACATAGCGTAATTTTACACCCTCTGTTTAATGAAGGTTCATCTGAGAAATGTCCCGCAAAATTGACTTTGAAGTTGAAATTCATGATCAAACGGTCAACATTTTTTTTTTAATCTTCCACCGTATTCTATTTGTCACGAGGACCAATTTTACAAAAGGAATCATGGATCGGAAATGACCTATTCTGAGCACTGTGAAAGTTAGTTGGCGGTCATTGTTTATAAAAAAGTTATTAACAAAAAAGTTTTTTTTGAAATAGTTTATTTAATTTATTCATTTACATTTTCATTTATCGAATACACGTCTTTATAGTTTTGAAAAACATTTTACTGATATCCACATTTTTCATATTTCTCATGTTTTATGACTGATCATTGTAGCATGCAGTTGCATGAGTATAGACTAATCCAAACAAAAAATAAAAATTGAAGTTTATATTTTGCTATATTTTAGTCCCTATTTTGTTATCCGATCACGATAAAGCAACCGGCAACTAACAACAACGCTGTAATGGTAGCAGTTTTTTGGATATATTTTAGAAACTGGACGAAACTGATTACACACACACACACACGCGCACGCGCGCGCAGGAAAAAGTTATTCAAAATGTTCAAAATGTTCCAAAAATCGTTCAAATCGGTGAGGAAGTTGACAAATTTATCTGAACTATTTTTGTTTATAACTTTTTAATAAATGGCGACCACATAAAAATTTTACGGTAATCTTAACATATTTCAAGGTTATTATAATCAAGAGATGATACTTTTTTGTGAATATTTACCTTAATTTTTAATATTTTTATTTTTCCTTAATAAAATGATTTTAAGCTTAAATTTTTCGTGTAAAAATATTAGTATGTTTTACAAAATCGACTTTTTTATAAATTTGTAAATATTATTCGAAATTATTGTGACGATGTTGACAATGACGATGCTACAATTTTATTCAGATCAAAAGATTGAATGATTCTATTTCAATATACAGGGTGATCCACGCAACTTATAACTTCCAAATTATGCATTGCACAAAAAAATGTTATATACAAAATTGCATGGTTTAAAGGGCACACTATGTAGTACATTTATGTTTTTTATGGGTGGAGGTGTTTCGGAGATTTTGAAGATCAACTTTGTTTTTTTAAATGAATACTATACTTTTTATATTAAAATATGGAAGAATATCGAATTCTGAGTAAAAAAGTATTGACCTTTATTAGCCTTAAATTTAATAGCTAACGAGTAATTTCACTTTATTTCTTCAACATTTTCGCAAGGACGCCAGAGAAGGTTCATAGGTTCCAAGTGAGCGGAGCTTCCAGCAGGCTTGAATTGCTATAAACGTGAAAAAAATGTTGTATTGAATATTTTTTTTCGTATTAAACACTCTTCTATTCTGAGTCATACAATTATATTAGTCATAATTCAGTTTTGTAAAATTAAGTTCTTTTTTACAGATCCTATTGATTTAAAAAATAGTACCGTAAAAGTTACAGTACGTTTCACAAGAGCGTGGACGCGATATCATTGAAACTTGGTATCGAATGAGTCGGAGATCCTGATATAAACATATGAATCAGTCTGTTATGCGCATTAGCTTTTAGGCCCTTATCCTCGATTCTGTCGAGCAACATATTCCTCCTCGAGATGAGTGTAAAATACGCGAAACGTTTCGAAGTGGTGTTCTTGTGATATCATCCGAAAGGTCCTAAAATGACTGTAAAAACTGCAGCAAAATATTTGCGTAAGTTCCCTCAATTCGTTGACAAGTAGGTGCAACGTTACAAAAGAGACAAAATGTGTGGATGATCGAGGTTACAACGAAAAGATAGAGCGATTATGCGGATTTATTGAAAAAATCCAAATCTCTCCTTGCGTAAAGGTCAAGCTCTTTTGACAAAAAGGGGAATAAACGTTAGTATTTTAACACTGAAGCGTCGTTTGAGGAAGAATAATGTTGCATGGCGTAGCACAGTGTCAAAACCGCTGCTTTCGGCGATGCTCGTTGAAAATCGTCTTGTGTGGGCACATAGATCGTGATTGGAGTGATATTGTATTCACTGACGAATCTTCTTTTTGGGCTTTGATTCCTATAAAGCGAGCATGGTTTGCTTATAGTAAATCCATCATCGAAAAAACAGTTAAACGTCCACTGAAAGTGCATGTTTCAATGTTCGAGATTTTGGAACATTATGCATATTTACAGACATTTTAAATGCCCAGAAAATGATTAAATTATACGAAAGAGGTCTGTTGACATCTATAAAATGATGGTTTAAAAATACTGGAAATCGACTTTGCACCGAAAACAAAAAATAGTATCAAAGTATTGGACTGGCCATCTCAATCCCCCGATGCAAACCCAATCGAAAATGTATGGTCCATAATGAAGTATAAACTTCGAGGAAAACGTATTTTAAGCCTAAAAGCTCTTGTTCGGCATGTGCAAGAAATATGAAGGGCGTTACCTGTCACATATGCAGAAAAACTAGTTGAAAGTATGCCTAGACGGTGTCAAGCTATAATCGACAACGGTGGAGATGGACACACTATTAATTGAGTGCGCATTAGTGTTTTGAACTTACTTTCGGATTATAAACAATTTTTTATAAAAAAAGTTAATTTTTAAAGGAATATCGCGTTTATGCGCTTGTGAAACATACTGTAGATATCTCTTCTTTTATGTTACAGACTTGTTACAAACTGTCATAGATTTTCTAAATCACCAAGTTCGACCATATTAATAAATCTACTGAAAAATTCAAGTAGATACCCGAACTCATACTCATATCCGATTTTTAAATATAAATTTGTAAATAGTCTGGATTTTATATAAGTAAAATATAATGCAGATTCAAATTTTGTCTAAGGAATTTTAATTGGACATATCGTAGTGTTTAAACTATTTCCATCTCGAATGTTTTTAAAAAAAAAACTAGAATTGTACTCAAAAGAAAAGCGTAGAGAAAATAATCAAATACAGGAAATAGATATTGCTCTGAAAATGTCCAATCGACATGAAATATTGGAGGCGAAGGGGAAAAAGAGGGGAAACGAAGCAGAGGACTCCAAATTTTAGCTTTATTAGTTTCTGAATTTATATTTATAAAAATATATATTTCAGCGAAAACAGTTGATTAGCAGTGTCTATAGGCAGAATTACAGAGAATCCAGTGTATTGTACCGAAAGTTCTTTATTAATATTGTTGAATAACCAACCCTGGCTGACAATATTGAATCAGTGCAAACACTGAGTTAGTAATAGTCCACATAAAAATGGGCTGTGAATAACTATTCAACTAACTAGTCATAAGGGCAAGATCCAGTAGTTGGTCATCTATACTCCTTTCCCTTCCACTTGAAGATATATATCCGGACATGCTCGGAAAAAGACATTATTCTAATTCTTTTCCTCAATATTCCTTATCGACAAAAGATCTTGTACGCGACCACTATTGCAATATCGAATAAACCTCTTCGGAATTATAAGTATGTTAATTCCATTACGCGGAATCCAACAATATCTCGGAAACTAGTGAATACTTAAAGCTAAAATTTTATATTTGGGTTCTTCTCCTTCCTCTTCAATTTTTCAAAACTTCATGTCAAATGAGAACTGTTTTTTGAAACTACAGTCTACGAAACGAAATTAATGTTTTAGCAATAGCATGTGGAATATATGAAGAATTAGCTAACGAATAAGTATTAGTCAAACCACTATACGGATTTCATACCATGAGTGATTTAAATTTTATTGATTTTGTTTACATTTCTAAAAGAATGTTTAGAATCGATTTTTTTTAATTATTACGCTATTCTTTATTTAGATCAAAATTAATATATATTTCATTCTTTAGTAAACTTTACGCAATATTGTTTTGAAAAGTATTTTATTGGTATTACTAATGAAATAAAACTTTGAAATCAAATATCTCAAAATACAGTTTTCTCATAAATGACTTTATGTCTTTATCCTCCTTTTCATTTTTAGAAAAATTCTGTTCGAACTTATATATTTTGTGTAAAAAAATATCCGTTTTTGTGGAATTTTTATAGAAAGAAGTATTACACTTAGGAACACTTTCGAATAGTGTTTTCGTGGGACAGATATTTTAGAATTTGTATAATAAAAGTTCTATGATTATATTTAAAAAGTTCCAAAATTACATTTAATTAAAAATCCGAATTTTTATATCCGAGTATTATTCATTGAATAGTATTTAGTGTCAGTATTTGCTACAAATATCGAGGACATTTTTTAATATTAATAAACAAATCATCTGTTTCTTCGAAAAATTTTTATTTTTATATTTTGTTAAAGACAGTCATGTGTTGATCTTACTGGCGTATATCTTTATTTATATCCCTTAGGACCACCCTTAGGATCACCCACTAACGTGAGAAACAAATAACTGATAAATCTTGCTACTCCGATGATATATTGTTAACTTAACTATTTGACTTCTACTATAATTTCTTCTTTGATTAACTGTTTAACTATTCTGATTCGTCATAACTGTACAAAAACTTCTTTTACTAATTAATTTCTTGATTATTGTCTTAATACTGTTTTACTGTGACAACTGATTTACTAACCTCCAAACCTTTTTTTATAATAAGCCTTGGATTACCCTTTCTGAGAGACTTTGTGGATTGGGAGATATGTCAGGACTAATCAGAAAGTGTCAAGAAAAGTTCCCGATTCTTCTATCGCTGTCCATGAAATTGACTCGGGTAAGATGTTACGACATGGTGACCTCTTTCCCTATGGAAGACCTTACGCACTTGAAATCGACTGAGATTTATGGGGTGCTTAATTGGAATTCTACGTGACTCACATTAGTTTTAACATAAATGTTTGGATTATAAATTTTTATAATTTATCGTACAAATCTTTATAATATGTACTTGTCAATACGCCCTGTGTCATACGGCTTATGTGTCATATGTCCTATGACCAGAAGCCATCCCACTATTTTCAAAATTATGATAATAGTCCATAAATAACAAAGCCCGAAAAATAAAGAAGACAGTCAGTGTGTGAAATCTAGAACTTGCGTCTTTATTCTGTCCTACATCGTCGCGCATTGTTTTTTTGGGAATTCGAGGGGGCTCGCACCGTAACAAATTTTGGCGATCGCTGCCAGGATAAGGGGAATCGTTAAGAAATTCCGTAAATTTTACAATGTGTTTCTACGGATATACGAGCAAGAGGATTACGGTCCAACGAATTTCCACGATCCACTGCCTGAAGAATCATTGGACAAAGTGAAAATTACAGTCTGTAGTATCAGGTACGCATTTTAATCTCTACTAACTCAAGATGAAAATGACGCAACAAGGAAACAGCGACACTACGCTACAGCTATTACTCGACAAACTGAACAAACTCGAAGAAGATATCAAGAACCTTCAAATTACTAACGAAACACTGACTAAAGAAAATGCCAACAGAGTGGACGAAATTAAGGAACTAGTGTACAAATTAAATCTAAACCTATTCCGCATCCCTAATGATTAGTGACGTAGCACCTACAATGAAATCACAGCGAGCAGCATCTGATTATCAGAGCGACAAAGAGGAAGAGAAAGTAGGAGTGCGTTATCTACGGAACAGCACGCGACACCTCAAATATCAATAGGATCACCTGAACTCCAAAAACCCGAAAACATCGTTCGAATAATCAAATCATTGAACGGTACTAACGACATGAGAATCGAAGATTTCATCGAAAAGGTCAGATACGCCAGATCTCAATGCTCTAACAAACGTCTTCTATTAGAAATAATACTTGCTGAAAAGATAACGGGACACGCCGAAAGAAGCTTACGATATTTACGAAGAACTGTATGACGCATTATGATTCAACCTAAGTACATCAATGACTAGTTACTAGTGTAAGGAAACATTTAGAAGCCGTGATAGGGGGAGAACACGAAACAGTTCAAAACTACAATATGAAATTTAGACACAAACTCAACGAACTTCGCTACGCAGTCAAAAATAAATATAATCGACCTGCTTCAAAACGAATCGCGCTTGGAAAAGAAGAAGAAAATGCTGTTGAACTCTATGTCAAAAATCTGCGAGAAGATATCGGAAAACTCGTCATTCGTAGCAACCTCCGAATTCTAGAAGTGCAACATAAAGCCAGTGATATGGAACTATGGATTCATGACGCAAATAGATCAAAAATGGAAAAAATAAACAAATCTATTGCCGTCCAACGTTCAGTACGCAAACCAGTAATGACTCAGGATAGGAAGCCTCAGACACTTCCTGGTTCAGATTAGATAACACATCTCTATTCCAACGTATGAACTTGAAATGTACAAACGTAGAAAGATCAGACATACACAAGAATGTTGCTATTCTGATCAGCAAAATTTTTCCAATTGACAGCTTCAAAAGATGCATGAGAGCAGAAAAAATGAGCCCGAAAGAGGTAACTCCAGACGACGAGAACTACCAAGAATTAATATTACCTCCGGAATACTGCAACATGTCAGAACAAGAATGTCAGGAAGAACTAGAAACGAAACATAACTACTCAAGACAGGAGCAGAAATCAATCTAATTAAACAGTCACTAGTAGACCCCAACCCATTGCAAGAAGAAAAATACGAATTCCAAACCTGCACAGCGAAACATACCACAACCCACATAGCAAACTTGACAACACTAACCGGACAAAATCGCAAATTCCATATCATCCCTGATTCTTTTCCCTTAAAAGATTCGGTCTAGCACTACTACAAAAATATGATTATCAAATAACAAACTCTGTTTTTATTTCCCAGGTAAAAATTGCACCACTACGAGGAGAAATCGAGATCTCACGTCGAATCAATTTATCTGGATAATCAACTGACGAAAGTTTGTTTCATCAATCTTGGTAACCAAAATAAAATAAAATCCGAACTCGAAATAGAAAATAACATGGACAAAATATGTTAAATTCAAAAATACGATTAGATCAAGTCGATCGTGAATACAGAGAAACAATCCGGAAATAATTATGAGCTAAAAGACATATTTGCTTTTGAACGAGATCCATTACCATACAACATACTCACACAACACAAGATTGAACTCAAAAATCCCAAATCTATTAACGTTAAATCCTACAAACCTCCTGAATGCCACAAAGATGAAATCCATCATCAAATTAACGTAATGCTTGACAGAGAAATAATAGAACATAGCGATTCGCCATTTAATGCACCTCTATGGTCGTCCTCAAGAAAGCCAAAGATCAGGTAAACGCAAATGTAGAATCAACAAGATTCGCAAATTAAATAAACAAACTGATCAAGACGGATACTTAACATAGACGATATACTTGATCATTTGGGCAAAGCAAAATTCTTTTCCGCGTTAGATTTATCGGCTGGATTTCACTCCATGCATCCAGATTCCAAAAAATATATCGTTTTCTGAATCTCCGACGGTCATTTTCATTATGACCGAATGCCCTTTGAACTCAAGAATGCACCCGCAACATTTCAATGAATGATCAATCAAGCACACGCTGGATTGATCGGAAAACACTGCTTTGTTTACCTCGACGACATAATTATTTTCGAAAGTACCATATAAGAACATAATCGAAACTTAGCCATTATATTCTAACCCATAACAGAAACCGGACTAAAACTATAACTAGACAAGTGTGAATATCTGAAGCCTGAAGCTTGAATATCTCGGACATTTAATAACCAAAGACGGAGTAAAACCGAACCCAAACAAAATTAAAATCGTTCACAAGATTTTAAAAACCCAACAGATGTAAAAGGATAACCGGACAGATGTAAAAGGACCGGATATTACCGAAAATTCATCCAAAACTTTTCAAAACTTGCGAAGCCACTAACAGACCTAACAAAGAAGGATATACTATTCCACTGGACGGACTCTCAACAAATACAAGCTTTCGACAATTTGAAACAAAAATTCTGTGAAGAACCAGTGCTCAAAATCACCCAGATTTCACAAAACATTTCACTCTCACCACCGACGCCTCAAATGAAGGACTAAGAGCAATACTTTCTCAGGACGGACATCCATGTTGTTACATTTCGAGAACACTCAACGTACCTGAAAGAAACTACAGCACCGAGAAAGAACTATTAGCTATGGGTAACTAAAAGACTACGACAATACCTGTTAAGACGACGTTTCATGATACGCACGGATCATCAGGCTCTTAAATGGCTACAAAACAAAAAGGATCCCTCATTCAAACTCATGAAATGGAGATTAAGGCTAGAAGAATACGAATGCGACCAGAGGAAAAGACAACACCGCTGCCGATGCACTTTCACGAGTATATACAACCCAGAAACAGGTAGATGAAATTATAACCAGAAGCATAGAAGATAATAATGAATCACTACTCAAATCTTGGAATCCAGAAGACTTTGAAATTTCCTCAGACAACGATAACGAAACACTAGGCCCAAGTAACCTGTTTTTAAGAATGGAATTTTAAGAATGGAAAATCAACCCGTCTACGTGCAAGGTAACAGAAATTCCTAACGCCGTGGGATATATGCAAATCTAAAAAGAGAACGACTTAGGTGACTTTAATGAAAATGGATGGTTGTACAAAATTAACAATATCATGCAATCGGCAGACAGAGACCAAACCAAAGGACAAATTCTTACAGCAATCAAAGACATATTCCGATACACCTCATTGGAACGAATACTTTTAACAAAATTCCTAAGTACTAAGTACTAAGTGCCACAAAGACGTAAAATTCAGGAGATATTCAAACGAAAAGAAGTTAAAACTCTTGCAAAAACATTTAGTATTTTCATAGCATACAACATTTTGAAAACAGAACATTCGCCAGATTAAAGAAGAATCACAACTAGAAAAGTATGGAGAAAAATGTGAAAAAACTCATTACCAACTGTGACACGTGCTAGTGAGAAAAGCTAACTCGACCAGAGAAAGAAGAAGCTGTAATAACTGACACACTGACCGAGCCGAACGAAAAAATTGCCCTCGATATATTCCTTACCTAAAACTCGTTCTAATAATCAGTTCATATTATCCATACAAGAACAACTAACCAAATTCTTAATGCTTATACTCCTACCAAATCAACAAGAAGCAACAATAATACCGAACTCATCGACAGCTACATTTACATATTTTCCTCGCCAAAGCATATCCTTACAGACAATGGACAAAACTTCATTATGGAATAATTTGAAAAACCATTCCACATCAAACACATAAAAACCACATTCTTCCACCCTCAGTTAAACGGTTCGCTCCGTTAAAAGAATACACGCCATAATTAAAGATCTAATTCGCTATCATAAAAGAAAAAGAAAATGAATGGGACGAAAATTTAAAGCTAATATGTATGAGTTACAAAACATCAGTTCACGAAGCAACAGGGTACACACATTTCGAACTTACGTTTGGACGTAAAGCAAATATGCCTTCGACAATATAATGTCAACAAGTCTTCGTAATTCTGTATGACCCGAGAATTATTTAAACTTTGGAAAAAACAAATACGAGAGATACCTACAAAAGGCTTGCGAAACACCTGAAAAAAATAAAACTCGATATAAACGACAGCAAGATGCGTGAGTCCTTAAAACAATATTCAATATTAGAGACAAAGTATTACTCCATAACGATCATAAACAGAAACAAACAGAATGGACTGAACCAGCAAAAATTATCCAAGCAAATCCTCCCAATTATATCATTAAATTCCTTGATTGTTGAGAAAGTAAAGTACACGGTAATAGATTAAAACTTTATCACGCTGTTTCAGGATGACTCCAATAATTCTTGCATTACTCACTTACCATTAGCACTCTGTACCATAATATTCAAACGAATCTTCTTAGAAAACGTAGACCCGAACACGAAGGTCGTTACAAAATTTAGAAAGAGACTTTATAAAGATTGTAGTATTGCATCAGAAATAGCTGTATTCAAACAAAAACTGATCAGGATATAGAAAAACATCATTCACCTAGAAGATCACTACATGTCAGAAACAAACAGTATTTAATTTCGTAGACAGCATCTCGAAAACTTTATACGGTACTCTCATATTGTATGAACTCAACAAAGCCGAAATTTTCAATTGTTTAAAAGGATTATTTAAAACATCAAGATTTGCTGCTCCAAAATCGAGAGAAACGACTTTATACCGTCAAAACCTTCCACGACTCTCATCACCCCACCGATATACAGCGTCTTGCTACAAAATGAATTTCAACAAGAACAAAAAGCACTTCAAAAATTCTTGTAATTTTGAATAAGTTCTATTTAGTCTGAAACTTTTATTTTCTCTGTTATTTTATCTGTTCTCATTTTGTAATGTAAAAACATTTCTCAAAATTTTATTCAGCATAGTTATTGCAATAATAATATCCCTCAAGAAAATGCTTACACCAAGTACAACGAAGTATAATTAATTCTCAACAGGTATTTTCTGGAGTTTTGAGCCCATAATAGTTACAATAATTATATAGTATAATAATTTATAAAGAATAGATAGATGTCTTTATTCAGTAGAAAAAAATTAAAATTTCTTAAAAAGAAGGCATAACTTAATTTTCGCAAAAAAAAAAGATTTTTTCAAAAAAATTTTCGCACAGATTTATAGCTCTCAAGAAATAGTGTTTCAACCACTTTTTAATATCTTTTGTCGTTTATGATTGACTTATATAGAAAGTACTTATATAGAAAATTCGGCTTGAATAAAAAAAGTTCTTTTAAAGTAAAAAACGGATACGAATAAATTATGGCTAAATTGTTAAGTAGATCTAATGAACATTTATACAAATTTTCATCGAAATCAGCATCAATCATCGTAATTGGAACCGCAAGAATTCGTGAGTTCATTAACAATTAACATTTAACCTGCAATACGATTAGTCCGCCTAAGTTTGCGTGGGAAACTAAAGTTGTTAAATAACTTGAATGTTTGAGATACATTTATTAGTTTTCCAAAAGTGATTCGATGAAATTTTTTATATTCATTCAGTCTTTTCTTTGGAATGCGCAATAATCGCATTTCGACCACATCACAGTTCATGCTCACTCAAGTTCGTTTGTTCGTATTACATCATGCTCAACTAGCTATGACAAAATGAAGGTAGATGAGAGTTTTTTGTTAAAAGCGAAAACTTGTAATTAATGTAACGTTAATGATTTAAATATGTAAAGAATTCCTGATAGATACTGAACAGATTAAGGAAAGAAGAATTTTCCTATCCTAGTTTATATGAACACTTGCTATGTAGTATCTGCATAACTGATGTTCAATGGTCAGTTCATCTAATTTTAATTCGCTGGATTTTTTGAAGTATATTAAAAAATGAAGTTTATATAGGGTAGTTTATATAGGGATTATAAAGTTTAGATATTTTAGATATCATTCCACAGATTCTAATTCGCAATATTATTTAAGGATTAGACTGTAAAAATTTTTCATTATCAATGCTTGATTCTTCGAGTATTTTTTTCGACATCATGATATTTCTGTGATAATTACTCTCAGAATACGAAACTCGTATTTTGGCAATTCTGTTTCCATTTCTGAGCAAATGACAATATGATCACTCTTGTGTCCGGTGGGAGTCCGGTTGAGTCCCCCCCCAAAAAAAATGATCGGACAGAATGAAGACGCAAGTTCAAGGTTTCAAAAACTTACTGATTTCTTTATTTTTTTGGGCTATCTTTATATGGGCCATTATCGTAGTTTTAAGAGTAATGGAATTACTCCTGGGCACATAAGTCGTATAATACATAAGACGTATGACGCTTAGAAAGTTATTCTCAACACAGTATTCATCTGAGGGAAGTACTCTTAAAAGCAACTTATGATAGTTTTTTCCTCAAAGGAACACACACTTTGATATTTATATATTTTATGTGATTATATTTAAATTTTTATTATATAACACTGTAGTATATCGTAGTGGTGTGAAAAAATCCAAAAATACATTCAAGTCAAGTGACAGTGGGATTAGATCCGAAAATACGAGAAAATATAAGAAGATCAGAATTTCCAAGATTCTGAGAATCTGAATTACATTTCGAGATGAATTTCATTAAATATGAACACGAATTGCAAACGTTTACAACTTTATGAAATTTACTTTAACTCTAATATAACATAGTACATATACATGCAGTATTCTTAAAATTGAAGGGAAAGATGAATTTACTCGTCTTTTAAATTAATTATTCTATAATTATTTCTACAGTTCCTATTTCTTAATCTGTTCCTTGTGTATCTACTTGACACACTTAAATGTGTGTAAAATGTGTAAGATCACAAAATCTACTGTCTAAGAAGAAGTCATACGCAATTGGATAAAAATTTAGTCTATTTAATGTTAATAAAATTTAACTATTTATTTTTTCTATCTATTCTTAATTATTTATCTTTTCATCGTAGGTATCACAAGGTTTTTATCACTATCTTAATTTGATACCATGGAAGAAATTATATTGGAAAAATGAAGAATGGGTTAATGTATTGTATCATATGATAATTAACTGAAATTAATTCAACTGAAATCAAATTCTGTTTATTACTTTTTAATTCTACAATTATAAAAAATTTTAGTTAAAAAATTCATAGATTTTGTAGCTTGAAAACAGTTACAACAGAAAGAATAATATTATATATTATTAGAGGATGTAAAAAAATTATCTGTTTTACAATTTTTAATATTTTTGCTTTATATATTTTTCATAAGACATATGTTTTGCATATTAAAAAGCAAATGCCATTTATTATATATTTTGGATTTTATTATATAGATTATCAAATCTTAATTTTTTTTTTTAGTGCTAAATTGTATCTTATTATTGTATCATATATTATGTCATAACCGTTTTTCTTGTTTGTTTTCATTTGAAAAATAAGGTAAATTACATATAATTGAGTAATTGTGTGTAATTCAGTAGTTTCAAAAATTTTCTGCTTACTCTTTAAATTATAATTTAATAACGTTATCATTTTCAGACTATCGAGTTGGATCAATATTTTAGAGAACAGTTGTCCCGCCATAAATTATGTATAATAGTTAGTAAATATTATTTTTTAAAATCATGCTAGCTGAATATAAAAGAAAATTTAACAATAGAGAATTATGGACAAATGAAAAATTGTTAGATGCTGTAGAGGTAAATGGGAAAATGGGTATAAATACAGTATCTAAAGTTTTTGGCATTCCGGCTTCTACGTTAAGGAAATGAATGAAACATAATGATTATTCAAACAAAACTTTAGGGTCATCTTTGCTAGGTACGGAAAATGAAAAAGAACTTAAAATTTATATATAAAAATTGCAAAAATACATAAGGAAAAAAGATTAGCTGGATATGATTGTCATTCAGATCTCAATGTTCAAAAATTAGAAGATATTTCTTTGTCTCCGTGCCGTTGAGAGGATGTTCGGGTTACTGAGGCTGTGGAGGTCATTGAGGTGATACGGGGCTCTTGCATATAGTAAGGGAAAGAGTGAGGGAAGAGTAAGGGAAGAGTAAGGGAAGAGGTGGTGGGGATTTTGTTTGAAATAAAGTGGGGGAAACTCCGTGTTAGGAAGTGCATGTTGGGTAGAGACTTTAGTACATGCTGGATTCTTTTTTTACTGGCAGTTTTTTTGGCGAGAAAAATCAATAATGCAGAGCATTGAGAATAATTGGTCAGATGAGCGCCTTTGCAGTTGGCACATGTTGGGGGAGTTTCTAAGATTTTGCTGCAGAATCTGGTGTCATATTATTCGGCGTATTTGACACACACAGGTTTCTTGTGCAATTTGACGACGTGTAACCGTGCGCCTGGCAGCGAAAACATTGAATCATTGGTTTATGGGATTCATATTTTTCCCAATATATTTTGATATTCTCGATGAATGTAACATGATTTATTTGTGCCAGTGTGATTCCGGGCACGAACGTGATTTTGTATATGGGATATTTGGTGTGGGTAGGTATTTCGACACAGTGTATGAGATTTAGGCCCTGGCATCTAATGTTTTCACTTATTCTGGTTAGCGGGAGTCAGATCAAGTCTTTGAGCACTACAGTTAATATTTTCTCGGAGGTGATCATATAAGTATGAAATTCAATGTTTTCTTTGACGGAAATGGCCTTGAATTCTGTAAAATTTTGTATGTTTATAAATATTATTTTAAGTTTATCTGATGTGAATTTGGCTTGGGAAGCATTCTGGCATTTTGATTTAAATGCGTCAAGAAGTTTTAGATAGTCTGTTTTACCATGAATGTATGTTGGTGAAGGTTTGGCATTTTAAGGGTTTTAAACAGGAGGCTTTAGATTTGTTGTAGTTCGCGTTTGGAATGTCGTTTTGTGATTCCGTGTTTAGGGGCTTGAGGCTAGCTCATTGATCATACAATCAGCGAAGACGCTATATCTGTTTTTGGTAGGGATGTCTGGGTTGATGTGCTCGATACCTTACTGCATATTTGCGACAGGAGGTGAATTTGATAGGGATGTGGCCCTTTTTCTTGATATGGTATTCTTCTGTGTTGTTCTGTGCTGTGTCGGCCTTATATAAGGTCAATCTTATTATGTTCTCCCCGACCACATGATTGGGAAGGTATTCGTTTTGGGCAAGAATCAGCATCGGACAGGGTCGGTCCCATAAAGTAATATTCACAATTATCTTATGGGCCTAATGGTACTGCCCAAGGATGCGTCCCTTATATTATGTTTTATATGTTTATTGACCTTGTCTGTAGGGTCAAGGCTAGAAGGACGCATTCTCTACGCCCACTCTTGGCCTGAATTTTATTCTTATTTTATATTTATTATGGTGAAGGCCGTTGCGATAAAAAAACTTACCGAGCCTTGGAATTGGTAGTTAGGTATGACTACAACAAAATTATAGAAAGGACATGAAAGCACGGTTATGAGAAAATATAAATTTTTCCATAGAGGAAATGATAAATTTGAAACTTATTATCCCTAGCTTGATGAACTTATTATTCACATTACAGTTTGGCCTCCACTGTGTTCGGTAAGACCAAACATATTTTGCATATGCTTTTTGCATATTTTACATTGAATAAATATCTGCAGTTTGATTATAAGCAATAATTACATCTCAAGTTTCTGCACATCCATAATCATGTCTCACTTCATTCATATTAACCCTTAATTAGTGTCGTTGAGTCGTTGAGAACCATAAAAATTTATAATAAAAATATAATAATTACAAAATATATTTAGAATAAACATAATTTTCTATCCTATTTTAATTTCTATTTTATTTATTATTATTTATACAAAATACAAAATAAAATTAAATATTATAAACTTTAACAATATAATTATTCTATTTATTCATAATTTAATAAATATTATTACTTAGAAGTCAATTTATAAGGGAATATACCTAAGTCATCGATTCTTATGATTGAATTGTAATGCCGTTCTCATAAAAATAATTAATAACACTTTTTTATTGAAAACCAACAACATTAAAGAAATAAAAATTCAAAATTGAGCTGAGAAATCTATATCAATTGATGAAATTAATATTTTCTAACGACAAATTCTGTTTTGCATATTAAGCGACAAAACTTAATAAAACTGAAAAATTTTACAAAAAGATACCACTCTTTGATTGCAATGATTTTAAAACATGTTGCCAAGGCTGATCTTGAGTAGCATCGTGAAAGTTTTAGTCGGTGGTAGCTGTTTATAAAAAAATTATTAACAAAAAGTTTTTTTGAAATAGTATATTTAATTCTTTTATTTATTTGTATTTTCATTTATTGGATACACGTCTGGCATTGTTTTGAAAAACATATTTTACTGGTATTCACGCTGTTCGTATTTCTTATGTTCTGTATACGCTATATAATTGATTATTATAGCGTAAAGTTGCGTAATGTATATTGGTAGTCAGCCGTTTTCCGGCGGCTGGATAATAAAGTATAGACTAATCCAAACAAAAAATGAGAATTGTCTCAAATTGTGACAATTCTTATTAGAATTTAAGTAGATGCGTAGAAGATATAAAAATCAATTAAAAAATAGAATTGTATTTTTCATTACATTGATTTATTTATTTATTATTATTTTATTACATTAATAAAATAATTAATCTAATAAAATAGTGTTACAATTCATTATTTAATATACATTGTTTAATAAACATAGTTTTTTATAGAGAATAATGAGTTCTACTAGATATCATATTAAACAAAATTATTCGAAAATTGCATATTAGATAAAAAAATGAACCTCTCTAAATTTCAAATTCAAATTATCTTGATATTCATTAATGTTCCACTAAACAGTGCAGAGAATCTCATTATATTCAGAGAATACTGATTTATAACACGTACAACTTCTTTAATAAGAAAATATTCTTATTCAATATTACATTTTTTAAATTTCTTTATTTATTTTTTTAGAGTATTATAAATATTATATATTTGAAAAGTTTTTCAATTTTATCAGTTTAAGATATTTACTTGAAACATGTTAAGTAATACATAATTGAATAGGTAACATTACGTGTATTGCAAAATATACAACAGAAATGTAAAACTGCAGGAAAAGAAATAAGAAAAAATGAAAATTAGGGTTTATCTTACAGATAATCTATGGTTCTTAACGATCAGTAATCCTTCTATTATTAATCGTATTCGTGTCTCAACATTGGTATAAATTATACTTTTTAATATGATCATGTTGAGATATTCTATACTAGAATATTTTATTTCAAAAAATTTTATTTTATAGATTATGTTCAAAATCATAGAATTTTTAAAATGATATTTCTAATATTGTAAACTAGTATACTGTAGATAGTAGATAGTAGATACGAGACGAGATCTACTGACGAGTACGTATAATATATCTTTTGTAATACCGTTGATTAGGACTTATAAATCCACATGTGCAAAAAAAAAGTATTTTTCTCATTTCAGGTTTCATTTTCGAGAAAATTGAGCTCGCTGTAAGAACCATTGATATTCCATCGATAAGTTGTATAATTGTTTTATTTGAGAAACTTCTAAATTTAATTTTCTTAGAAAATTAGCCTCAAATGAACAAATTTTAATTTTTCGATCTTTTATCATGAATAGAATCACAGTTGATCAATTTTAGATAGAATATAATCCTTTCATGATTGGTTAGTCACCAATATTAGATAATATTTTTTTATATTGTGTGACTCAGTTTGATTTTGTGATGAATTGTTGCAAAATATTAAATTGAAAATTATGAATATGATATTAAAAATATAATCACATGCTACGTTTCTAATATATGACAATGTCAAGAAGATATTTTAAACGAGATCAGTTAGTACATTGTCATATGTTTCAATTGATAATTAATATAAAATGTAAATGATTGAAAAAATGCGAAAATATCATTATTGTAACTGCGATAATGAATCATAATCCGTGCATCACGCAACATTTCACGTAGATATCTCTCATTTAGGGAGATTCTTTTTTTTTTTTAAGAATATCTCGGTATTTACTAATTTATATAAGCTAATTTTTATTCCATGTTTAATATTCTTTCAAATTTGAAGAATATGATGTTATACATTGTGTTTATGAAACTAAAAATAACTACTATATTTTGATAAGAAGCAAAATAATAAAAAAACTAATTATTATGTTGGATGTTGCTTTTAATGCCTTATAATATTTTTTGACATATCTTTATATATCAAATTATTTACAAATAATTTGAAATGGCAAAGTTAAATGATTCACCTTATTTAATATCATTTGATCGTACAATTTAAGTTACGTTCTAAAATATCTAATTAGTTGTTGTAACTTACTTAACTATATTGGTATAGTAATATAATTATTGATAAACTAGTTTGATGCGTTTGAGATAGATTTCACAAATGTAAAGTTGATTTTCACAAGATATTTAAGAAAAGTTATATAATTATGATTAATTATAATAAATGGCAAAAAAGAAGAAAGTGGTATATTGATAGATTAGTCGAATGATTAGGCAGCTTTGTCGAAGCATTATTTGTGTCGTCAAGGAAACTAGATAATGGTAAAGCTGACATGTCACGTACCAGCCAACGTCTGCGTTTCGTTGACGGCTGTCTGTCACGGGAATCTCTTTAGCGCGTTTCCTAAAGCAGCTTACACTTGCTGCATATGCAGCGATGTTGACTATGAAATTTCACGAATTTCATGAAACGGGTATTGGTATTAAGTTGTTTATGTAGGATTGAAATTTACATAATCTGTTTTAAAAATAATCGAATTTTTTGTGAAAGAAAAAGAAATTAATAGCTAAAATTTTTTCATTGAATCCCTTCATTTGTTTTGTGTTCAAGTTTTATGACAATTTGAAGTGACAACTTAGAGGGACTTCAGTTTTTGCGTACATGTTATAAAATAAGTTTTACATCATATGCATTAGTGCTTTTTCTATAAAAAATAAGTTAAAACGTTGCACTATTTATCATATTTACCAGATTCGAGTCTGATCGTGCGTCGTGTGTTAATTCGTGGAATCGGATAAAGTGAGTTTATGAAAGGTATGAGCTGTATTCTATAAAAGATGATCCATTTTACTTGTTTAGGTGATTTTCGAACGTCAAACAGATCCATGATTGCTCAAATTGTTTCTGCTGAGAGTTGAATTGTATCTGTTTGGAATCAAATGATTTCTGATTAAATCAAGCTAAAAGAAAATTGAGAAAACCTCTCTTATTTTTATTTTTCTCAGCTTCATACGTTCTTGGGCTTCAATGTAGGAGATAAGCCTTTGACATATTTTATCAAATCCAGTTTGTTTAAATATTTCCAGGAACCTCCTTCTAGTAAATGTTATATGGCATGGTGCTCGTTATTGAAATTTACATAGATGTAATCTGCAGATAACTCGAGCCTCTGATTTTAATTAAAAAGCGAAGTCTTGATCTTTTTATTTTTCTCTTAAAAAACAGCGTAAGCCGTGTCACAAATCAGGATACCACTTGAAAATTCCTGAACGGCCTCCTTGCGACTATTTCTCTTTTTACAAGAATCAAAATAGCCATAATATATCAGAAATAATATCAGACATCGAAATATATTAGAATATATTCAAAAGACTATAATAAGCATCCTTAAGAATATTCTATAAAATGATATGTAGAAGTCATTTAATGTATTAATTGTATAATTGTAGAAAGAATGAAATAGATTGAAGTAAAATATTTTTCGCAAAACATTTGTGAAGTTGATGTTCAGGATGCATGAGAAAAGGATGAATGGAAGGTGGATGAGGGAAGTGGTTGAGAGAGAGAGAGAGAGAGAGAGTTGCGTTTAATGCGTTTTAAAGGATGCGTTTCGTCTCGGAGTCACTGCCTAGACTCATCAGTGGGGCTGATGGCAGCGAGACTCCTTACCCTAGACGCTTGTTGTTGTAACTACCCGCTAAGGTTGCCCCCCCCCCCGCTAAAGTTGGATATCATCCCCCATCCTAGCAGGGTTCCGCACACTCCCCAGTCTTGCCTAGACCTTCCTAGGGTACGGACGTGCTATTGAGTACAGACCGACCCAGGCACACTTGAGTAAAGAGTGGTACATAGCAGTGAAAATGAAAAAGGGAAAAGAAAAGGAGAGAAGAGCACAACAGCAAAACGAAGGACGACGACAAAAGGTCCCTCAGGGACGAACAGTCAGTGAACGACGAAAAACAAAAAAAAAAGAAAAAAAGAAGACGTAGCACAGAATAAAAAAACAATAAAAGAAACATACAAAGCAACAACAAGAACAAGGCAGTATGACACTGAATTAGAAAGGAAAATCAGATATTAAAACAAAAAAAAAACCAAACAAAAAATTAAACCCGACCCCAAACAGCACAAAGCAACAAAACAAAAAATAGAACAACCCAAAAAGCAAACACAAAATACAAAGACACCTACTTACGAAGAATTAACAGAAATAAACAAAAAACTGAAAAAATAAACAAAAAACCAAAAAATAGAAAATCTGGAAAAGCGCATGGAGGAAATTATAAAACTCCACAATCGACATCAAGAAGGTACAAGAAAACAAAGAAGAAAAAATGGACATAGAAGAAAATGAAAAAGAAGAAAAAAACACACAGTCGTGGATCACCATCCCACCACCAAAAAAAACGAGAAAATAAATCAAAGGACAACCAACCTGCAGAAAAACCAAGGACTAGTAAAATACCACCAACATCAACATCGACACCAACATCATTACACCAGCCGCCAAAACACGTAGTAATCAACAATAAAGGTAAACCACAAACACAAACACTAGTACAACCACAATCACAACTCGATACATTACCGAACAGAAATAATGACAACAACAAACAAAGAAAACGTAATACTTTACGGAAATGAACAGAAAACACAAATAATAAGCATATTAGAGAAAAAAAAAATAAAAAACTTCTACATAAAAAGAATAAACAACAACAAAAAAATACTACAAACAGAAACGTTAGATGACTATAAAATAGCGAGCGAGACACTTAAGCTAAATAAAATACAATACTTCACATACATACCAAAAACAGGAAAAAATCAAACAATTTTACTAAAAGACCTGGAAGGCGATTACGATATTGAAACCGTCCTCCAGGAGCTAAACAAAAAAAAAACATCGAAAACCTAAAATTCACAACAGTAAAAAAATTCACAACAAAAAAATCAATAGCAGAAAATAGATCGCTCCCCTTATACATTGTACAAATAACACCAAACAGTAACATAAACAACCTGAAACAAATAAAAACAATACTCCACACTTACATAAGATGGGAAAAAATCGCAAAGAAAGACCATATCCAATATAAGAGATGCCAAAAAATCGGACACATAGCCACCAATTGCAACCTAGAGTACCGTTGCGTAAAATGCAACGTCCCGCACAAACCAGGGGAATGCCCTCGCAATCCCAACCAAACACACAGCCATACTGTATCAATTGCAGAAGCTTCGGATATCCCGCCTCATACAGAGGATGTCCAAAACTTAATGAAATGAAAGATAAAATTGAAGAAAAAAAGCAGCCATAAAAAAAAGCAACAAAAAAAATAAAACACGAAATTACAAATAAATTCATAGAAAAAAGAATATCGTTCAGCGATATCGTAGCAAGAACAAAAACGACAGAAAAAAACATAGAAACAGACACACACACCATCTCAACTCAACAAAATCAGAACGCAACAATAGAACTAATAAAATCAGCTATAGAAACAACAATACAAAACCAAACAAACCGACTACTCGAACACATAGCAAGCAAGATCGCTTATCTAGCTAAAGCAAGATCGCAGCCCTAGCAGAAGCATTTGATATACAGTTTTAGATGAACAGAAATCCCAACACAACAAAGACAGAAAAAATAAGAACGAAAACTCTAACAGAACTACTAAAAAGACACGAACCAGATGTGGTCCTTCTTTGCGAAACCAAACTTAACGCAAGACATAAATTACAATTCAAAAACTACACATTTATCAGGAATGACAGACAAAATGCCAAACAGGGCGGGGGCACAGGGATATTAATAAAAAACAACATAAAGTTCGAAACAATTCAAACAGACTATCCAACTAAGACAACGTTCGAAACAATTATCATAAAATTAAAATTACAAAACGATAACAATCTGTACTTGATAGCAGCCTATGCCACAAGCAGCGGTAAGAGCGAATTCACGGCAGAATTGAACAAAATTTTTGAAAACCTAAAAATATACAAAAATAATAACTACTTTCTCCTAGCAGGCGACCTAAACGCAAAACATGGAAAACAGTGCATGGAACAACACCACAAACAACAGCAAAGGGATAGCATTATACAATTGGCTCAATACAAACCAAATATCCTACAGACTTGCATTACTACATACAGAAATCCCAGCATATCCCAAAAGCGGGTCGTTTCTCGACATATGCATAACAGACAACAGACTACACTTCCACGACTTAACAACACACAATAAACTTAAATCTTACAAATACGACAGCGATCACAGAATAGAACTACAATAAAGCGGACTGGCCCAAGTTCAGAGCACACTTAAATACTAACAACAACATAGACATACCGAACGACAGAAATCTAACAACAGACGAGATTGATAAATATATCGAACAGCTCGACACAAGCATCACAAACGCAATAGATCATACAGTAGAGCACACAAACAACAACTACAATACAACTCAACAGACAGATACATCATCCCACGGATAAAGAAACTAAGGAAACAAAAAAGCCAATTAATAACAAAAATAAACAAATTAACAAGATTAGACAAATACAGCCCTGACAATGACTTACTCATAGCTGTACTTAAGCACATACTAAAGGCCATTCGACGCGAAATCAAAAAAGGCTTCCAAAACTCAGTAAGCCAATATTGGAAACACAAGATCTCAAACATCACACTGCAGAAAGCCTCTTCCCATCAATAAACAGCATTTTCCACACCCCAACGCAAAACAACATAGACATCCTAAAAATACCCAACTCACACACAGACTTGATCACAAAAGCAAACTTAGAGCGAGACAAACTACAAACAGACAAAATTTAATCATCTTAGAAACATAAGACAAACTAAACATATTAGGAGCTCACTTCGAGACAGCCCACACCCAAACCGACCACATGGGTAAACCACAATTAATAAACATAATTAAAAAAAAAATCAATCGATTACGTCACGAAATAACCGAAGATAAACTAAACAACAGATCGATATGCACATTCCATAACACAAATACATCAGACAACCCAAATACAGAAGCCACCCCACCGAATATATTCACATTATACAACAAATTAAAACTAACATTTAAAAAAACTAAACAACAAAAGATCCTCGAGCTACGACAACGTACCTAACATAGCCCTAAAAAATCTACCACCACTATATATATACAACTACACAATAATATTCAACAACTGCCTGAATTCATACTACTACCCTGTAAAATAGAAAATTGCAAAAGTAAAAGCGCTAAAAAAAAGGAAAAGATGGCACTAGCCAGACAATTATCGACCGATTAGCCTCTTACCCAACATCAGCAAAGTATTTGAATCAATAATAAACAACTCTATAAATTCATTCTGCACAGATAACAATATAATCCCAGAAACTCAATTTGGATTCAGACACAAACATTCAACAATCCACGCAATTACAAAATTTACATTCGACATATGCTGGGCAAGAAACGTGGGCGACTGCGTCGGGGCAGTGCTCATCGACCTAGAAAAAGCTTTCGACACGGTTTGGCTGGATGGTCTATTCTATAAATTAATAAAAAGAAAATTCTCACCGCACTTAATAAAAATACTATGGAACATGCTTCACGACAAGTAATTCTAAGTAAATGAGAACAACAATACCTCGAGATCGTACAAAATAGAAAACGGTCTCCAACAAGGTAGAGTAAATTCCCCCATTCTGTTCAGCATTTACATCAGCGACCTGCTACAGATATACAATCTAAACAGCGACGGCAAAAAAGCAATAATAGCTTTCGCGGACGACATGGTAATATATATAAAGGACAATAAACCCTCAGTAATAAAAACAGAACTGCAACAACTATTTAACAAAATACAAGAATATTTCCATACATGGAAATTAAAAATAAACATAACAAAATGCGAAACTATACTATTCAGACCATACATATCAAGAATATTCGAGGCAAACTCGGACGTAAGAACCAACACTAAAAAATTCGTCATTCACGAAAACCCCACTAACGAAGTGCCACAAAAGAAAGTCGTCCGCTATTTAGGCGTATATCTAGACTTCAAACTGAACTACAATGAACACGTTAAATTACAAATAGACAAGGCACAAAAAGCATTCATCGCGAACCAGCGTATCTTTTACTCAAAAGACCTCGACAAAGAAGTAAAACTCCTATGTTACAAACTGCTACTCCGCCCGACAATAACCTATGGATGCCTCATATGGTTTAATACCAGCACCATGGAAAAGATACGCCTGTTCGAACGCATATGTCTTAGAGCCTGTATAAACATGTACAAAACACCAGAATCAAACTTCACAAAAACAATAAGCAACCATCGATTATACAAAGAAGCCAGAATAACGAGGATAGATCTGTTTATCCTAAAAATAATAAGAAAACATTGGGCAAACATATCTAACATCCACAGTAATAGTTTAATATTCCACTCAATCTACCCCAATCCACAATACTACGAGAGAACAAAACAAACAGGATACACGCCACCGGAATCATTTATACATCTAGACAGCACATCACACATACAAAATAGCGAATAATATCCAATTATTTACCACTACAATAGAAAAACTTACAACAAAACAATACCATATAACAGTAACTTATCATCAAACGATCCCAAAATCCGATTCAAGTACAACTAACAGAATACGACACGAAAATCAAATACAACACTAAAAAATACTGATGGCTATAACGAATAATAAGAAATAAGACCGAAATCGAAGACCCAGCAAAATGAATTTACAAAAAAAAAAAAAAAAGCAAGGATGAAACAGAAGAAAGGAAGACGTTTCCCTCTGGCCTTTGACATCGGACGAACAAACGAAAGCAATGTTAGGGACGCAGTCCTAAACAGTACTCATAAGGCCCTATAAAGTAATATTCACTATTACTCTACGGGACCAACCAGCAATTACTGCAAGAGCCCAATGGCGCAATATAAAGGAGAAAACTAAACAGTACCATAAGGCCCCGTAAAGTAATATTCGCTATTACTTTACGGGATCATCCAGCAATTACTGCAAGAGCTTAACAGCACAAACGTAAATGAGAAAAAGGCAGTCGGTCATCGACTGCCCCAAACTTTACCTAGAACCTTTTTCGGTTACATCCCAAACAATCCAAAGAAGAAATATAAGATCCCATCCCTGTTCCCTTCTCCCTTCCCACCCCTTATCTCCTTAATCTCCCCTTACAAATCGAAGATCAGACATAAAATATACAACTGCAGTGCCTTGTTGTATAACAAAAATAAACATCCATAGTATAGCAAAAAAAAATTTAATGCGAATTATAATAACAAAATAGCATTAAATCAAGAAAACTGTTAATCAAGATTATGCGTTCATCAGAGTTGGTGCTGATAATCTGAAATAGGCTACATCCACTGCAGTTATTCAAACGTAAAAACCTTGTAAATATCACTGTACATATTGGCACTAATAAACGTTTATAAAAAAAAGAAAAAAAAAGGGTTCTGCACACTGCTTTGCTTAAATGTCGGAGATCGGCAAAACTTCGACGTTAGGCGCGCAGCCACTTGCGGCTTGTGCTAGTCAGTGTTCGAAACTCGTAGTTGAGGAATCCTAGGCCGCTACACATTATTCACATTTTGTTATTTTTAAAAGAGTGTCTTATTTTTAAGACAGACTGTATTATAAGATATATAAATCGCGCTCTAGATTTTTGGAAACTATATGTATAGTTTGCAATAATTTTTAAGAAATGTCTGAGATAAATAAATTTAAAAAAGTATAAAGATTAAAGATAAGAAGTTAGAGTCTTCGGTAACGATCGAATGGTCGATAAATAGCTTTGCTTATTAGTCAATGTTATGTAATTTATCTGAAAATCTCAACATTTTTACTATCCAATTAGTGTTATTCTATATATTACATGTTATGTATATAATATGTAATTCGCCATGAAGTTAATCAGGAAGGCCACCTATAATATCTGATTCGAATTGTGATTTTATTTTAACAAAGATAAGATTCACCATTAAGCACCTGACATTGCTTATGGATCGCTGTATTGTTTTCCAATATTCTGTGTCGCGAAGTTTGGAAAATGATAAAGATATATGTACATATGTAGAAGCTTTGGGAAATCTTCAAATGAAACATCTGTGTACACCTATTTAAAATTTTTATCGTTACCATTAAAATTACTGTATTCAGATTTATTATATGATGTTGTTTATAAGAAATACAAGTGTTGTTTGGTTGGCGAATAAATCCAACAAAACACCATATGATTAGAGACCATTGCTATTTTTAAAAATTAGATTTAGTTTTCTCTACTATCTGGATGCCAATATTTAGGTAGCATATGACATGACAGATTTTCTAAGCAAATACAATGTTGTAAATCTTACCATTATTGTGAGTATTGAGGCTCGTTAGTGTCTAGATGAAGAGGTCAAGATACCATATATAATTACAATAATTATTTATTATATTTGTTCTATCTATACTTTCATTTCTCTGGGAAATCCAATCAACAACTTTCATTACTCTATAGTTTACCAACCAAATTTATCTAAATTTATTTAAACCCATTTTTCTTTCCATCAAAATCATACAAACCAGAGTTTATCACATACAAAAAATTGTACATTTTAATATTATAAATATATGAGCGAACATTTGTAAATATTGAAAATAATTAAAGTGCATCTAATACTATTCACATATCGAACAGTTTTTTACTACGTAATAACAGTGTGTTGATGCAAGTACATCTATGCTAATATTTTTCATTTTCGTAAGGAAGTAACAAGACAATGGCTCAGCTGCAAGTGGCACACTTCTCCACTGCTCTATTACTAAAATTAGAATGTTTCCGATTAAGAGTCTTCAAGTTTCACAGAACGTTCACGGCAGACTTCTGATCGATATCGTCAGATCTAACGATTTAACAGCACCACTTGTCGAGAAGTGTTTGTTAAAAGACATACGCTTTATAACATCGGAACGGCATTTGCATGTGAACCAGGTATAAACGAACTTTATGGACTGTATTTGAAATTGAACCAGAAATGGTCCAAAAATTGAAAAAATGGAAGTCGATGATCGTCAGCATAAACGATATCGCCTAACGATCTTGATAATTCGCTGAACTTAATTAATTTATTTTTGTTATACCAAGATATTATGATCAGCAACCTACACGGGAACTTAGTATAAAGTTATCTATTGTTAAAGCTGAGAAGAAGTTAACCAAACGATTTTGCTGTTTCTATCATCTGAAAAACTAATCGATCAAAATAGACTTCTCATGCCAAGACTGATTATAGAATCAAGTCACTTCGATTTTGTGAGGAGAGATCTCTAGCTTTACTAGTTACTGAATGGTTCTAGCAATAATTGGTGATTCCAATGATGAACTATTGTTTCGTTTGTCACGTAAATGCTGCTGCAACCTATCTTTCGTATTATTACTAATATGTCATCTACATTACATGCGCTAATAAGCAAAAATTCGTGTGACAGTGGAAGCTTCTGTGGTGGTAAGGCAGTAGTAGTGAGGTATGATGTGATGGAGCTTATGCTATGGCTCAAAGAAGGGAGCCATCAATTGGCCTGCCATATTAAAAGGTTTATCAATTGTTTATGCAATTAAAATATAGTTATAAATAAAAATATTAATAATTTTTTCTAAATTTCATTTTTCATTGTTATATGTATATGTATAGAATAATATTATTAAATTACAGTTTATTCATAATCGAATTTATGACCAAAGCATTACGATGTATTTGTGTATGTAGTATCAAAGTAAATATATGATGAAAATCAAATAAATTTGAAAATCTAATGAATTTCACTTTCTTAATAAGATTTTATACATTGTCTCGTTATTATATAATAATAATAATAATAATGTTATGTAATGTTATATAATGCGCGGTATCGCACGTTTTGCTATATCTCTTATTTTTCTATTCTTGTTAGATATTTTCTGAAAGAAAGCTACAAAATATTTGTTCGTATCCTTAACAATTTTTGTTACTTTAAAAGACTATTTCAGGTCTAAGTTTAATTGTATAGTTTTCGTTTATTTCGTATATTCGGAAAATGTTCTAGGTGCTCTTGAAAGATTGATAATTATCGAATCTATAATTATATACAAGTTTCTATTATTTTATTCTATTATATGCTTTAATTTAAAATTTTTTATTTTTTCATATACAGTTAGATGTTCTTTCTGTCGAGAATGTTATTAGTTTACTACACAAGTTGAAATTTGGAAGGATTATTACGTTGATCTGTTTGTCATCAATTCAACATGTTTCTGCTTGCGAGTAATGTCTGATGATGTCTTGAAGAATAATCTTAAATAATCTAAAATATATTTATTTTCCACAAAATAATCCAATGATATCTAAGGTTATTCAATTTTGGAAATTCATCATAAATTCGTTGCTTTGTATTTTTTCTTTTTACATTCGTTATTCCGTTCGTTATTATTTCCGATATCATGACTAATGTTTTTTGGAACTTTTTCGGATTGTTTTATCATTGATATATCTTCTAATGAGTGACTCATATGCCAGTTTAATTGTTTGTTGTTAGGCGTTATATTAATTGTAAGTTGTAATCTTGATCTTGAATTGTATTGAGTTCAGAATTGTTTTCATTATTTTCGATTATAACGTCATGTACAACTGTATACTTTATGACGAAAACAGTAAGTAGTACCTAATCGAATGCATAGTAAGAAACAATAGTAATACTTTTCTTTCGTACATATATTTTTTTTTATTTAATTTATATTATACTGAATAACATAAATCATGGTTTTATTAATTTATAATTTATAATCGTAGTTTAATAAATTTCTTATTTTTAGTTAATAATTAATTGTAATCCTGTAATCCTGATCATTGTAATTTATGACTGAATTGTAAATTTCATATTGCACAGTTGACACGATAACATGAGATATTGATTTAATTCTTGCGACAGTGATCACAAATATTGAAATAAAATACAAATTCACAGTTAGCAAAAAAGAAAATTTACAATTAGTCTATAATAACTATGATCTTTGACATATATACGCTCTGTAATAATGTTTTTAGAATTTTATCTGGTTTCTTTTATGGATTTTGATTAAATTATAGAAAAGAGGTCTTAATATTAATTTTGATAATTTCTAAATATGTTGTAGAGAGAAGAATTCTATGTAACATGTACTTTCTGGCTGTGGAACGATTACGACTCAAAAGTTTTAAAAGACAATATGTTGTATATATTATATTACATTTTTATCTAATACATATCTATAAGTGATTTCTTTTATACGATACTGATTTTAAATCTCTAAATTAATTTAAAAATTTAAATTTCTAATAATTTCAGTATGATATTGTTGATGCTTAGCATATTTTCAGACTTTTGTGCGATTATACAAGCTTGAAATCTTAACACAAATTTTTATCAATGATAATATTTAAAATTAACAAAATTGATTCTTTTTCTATAAATTAATCTCAATGATTTAATAATATTGATATTGATATTGACCTAGGTTAGTTTTTTTAATTCAACCGCATTGATGTATTATAAAATGACTAGCAAAATGCGTGAAATATAGTTGGTGAAACTTCGATGCAAAATATGCGAGCATCCTATAAAGACTAAGATCACTATTACTATTACCTCATCAGCTATTTAATAAGCTATTCAAAATAAGAAGTAGAAATTTTTTTTTTATCATAACTTTTGAATCGTGATCGTCCTACGCTTCGAACAAAATGCATGTCCAAAAGTTAGTGAAATTGTTTTTAGGACTTTTTTCGAGTTTTATCTATGAATTATAATTTCTTATAATTAAAAAAAGTCGAGTTTAGATTTTTTGAACTAGAATCGGTAAATACAGATAAAGATGGATTTTAGCCATAATGGGAAATCGTTACTTGAAAATTGGAATATTATTCTATTTATTTCTTAAAATGAAAAAATGAAAATGAAAGGAACGAAAGAATAAAGACTCGTGCTCAACTATAAGAAACTATTCTTCAGTTGGGATACTGATTTGTCTATTATTAACTTTTATGACAAAAAATTAAATTTTTTATATTCATCATACCTCAATAGTGGAATGTGATAAATTCGGTTTTTTTGGGGAAGAACTAATTAGTATCCAATCAACTGTGAATTATTCAACGAAAATTTCGTGACTTACCTAATGATGCTAACAGCATTTAAGACTCTTGTGTAAGACTCACGTTCGTGCAAGTATTACCCTTAAGTACGCAAGAGAAGGTAAATAATATCTATTAAACATGTTGAGTGATACTTTCTTCCATTCGGTGAAAACCAATTATGTTTTGGAGATCATTTACAAATGACCAAGGATCAGAATCTTTCGAATATTTATAGCAATTAAATCAGTGTTCCAGTCAAGTAGTCAAGTTTTATTCACAATTCGAAAGCAAAATCGTACGAATATTTTAATCGTTTATCAATCAGAATCTTTTAACAATCCAATAAATAATCAATCACATGGAATGATACTCCACTTATTGTTAGATATGCTATGTATAAGATATGTACAATAGGATCCCGTACAATTACTATACGCGAAATAAAAATTAGGAATTAACAATAATGGCATTCAAAAAATGCTTCTTTAAAAAAAGATTCATTTATGAGAATATATACGTCTTTAAATTGACTTGATTATCACAGTTTTGCATTGAAATTTGTGGAAGAAACTGAATCAGTATAAAAAAAAGATAGAGCTTAATTTTAAGTAATTCTGGTTGTGACATAGATTATAATTTTATCTATTTTATTTTATTTTAAATTATATATTATTACATATTATATAGTTATTAAGTTATTATACATTATACATTATAGACACAATATTTTTATTGTTTTAAAATAAAATATATTATTTTATGTTGTAAAAGAACTAATTTTGTGCGCTTAATTTTGTATAATACGAAATCTATATAACCCGTATTTCTTGTATTACTAAGAGCTCCTACTCTAATTTGGATTTCATAATTTCAAGAGAATAAATATAATATCCACATACGCGACAAAAAAGAGTGCAGACGTTTGCATTATGTTAAGAAATCTCGATGATGGTCAAATGATCGTGAATTATTTTAGCCACAGTGAAGACTTATAAATTGTAAATTACGTTTATAAAATTGTTTACAAAAATAATTGGCTAAATTGCGTTTAGTCTGTGTGGCTGAATATTTTTGGATGAATAAAGAGTAACGTATTTTTTTAATTAGATCTTTGTTTCTAAATGTTTTAATTCTGTATATTTTAATAATTTCAATTGTTATCACATAAATTTTTTCTATTAGTAAGAATAAAAATGTCTAGATGCATAAACAATTACTAACAGTTATTTTATGAGTTTCACGTCTGTGTAACGAATATGTAAGCTATTTATCGTTACCTATTTATCTTAGCGAAAACATGTCTTTAGTATAATGAATCAAAAAAGTATTGGCACATCTAGTTATTTTGCAATATCTTTATGAAAACAAATGACATTAACAAAATCTAAAATATTCATTTTCACGAATAGTTCACTACATATAAAAGTAATATGCACAGTAGTATGAATTAAACAATAACAATACAAATAATATAAAAGTTTGAGAATCAAAAAAGTATTGATACACGTAATTCTAGAATCTAATCTACATTTATTAATGAGAAAATGTTATTGGAAAAGCTACAAAACATTTTTTATCAAATGATGTTGCGTCAATATCATTTAAGGATGTTTGTTTTTAAACAATTAAAAATATTTTATATTCTGTTCAAATACATAGAGTTGCAAAGAAAAGCCGTTCATGAATCATTAAAAAAATTCAATTCAATTAATAAAGGTTATTTATATAGGGTGTCTCAGCGCGACGGTGACCTTTGAGGAATGCTGCCCGCTTCGCTGAGGTTCTCTCGTTCTGCCTTTTACAGCCGGCGGAGAGATATTAAGAATGCAGATTGTAGGGTTTTAAGACGTATATTTGACTAGATGTGTATACAATTGTTACGTGAGTCTCCGCGTCTAGACCCGAACTGAGTGGTTATGGCAGACTGTATGTCTCGTGCTAGGAGACTGACTTTTTATATGGAGCGAATGTGTCTATGTGATTCTTGGCGGACTCTGCTTCTCAGAATAGGACAGAGACCCCTTGGATAGGAGAATGCCATGGCATCTGGAATGGCATATTCTAGGAACCTAGTCTGAGTGTCCGTCTCGAAATGGGTTGTTTTGCGCCAGAACATAGGATTTTTTCCTTGTAGTATTTTGAACAGAATGTAAAATATTTCTAATGATAAGCGTTTTTTTCTGATATTGATACAATAACATTCAAGTACAAAAAGGATATTTTATAACTTTTCTAACAACATTCTGCCATTAAATGTAACTTTCGAATTTTTATATTTCTTGTATTGTTATTGTATAACATTATTGGAAATTGGATATATTAATTTTATATGTAGTAAGCTATTTATAGAAACAGATTCTGTTACTATATATTTTTATATACATTTTTTCCATAAAGATATTGTAAAAGGACTAGATATGTTAATATTTTTTTGGTCCACTGTATATACATAATTACTTGTATCAATAAAAGTATAAGTAAAAGTAAAAGAATAATTACGTTTATCAATGAAGATTAGATTCTTCAGCAAAAGACTTTGATGAATTTTATTCTATCAACAGAGGTCTAAATAATCAATTTCTTTAAAATTATTTCGAACTGTCTTAAAATCTTGAAATATTGCTGTTGCATGTCTCCTTAATTTTTAAAATATGATAGGTAATAATAATGATAAATACTGATTTTGATTTAATATAATTGAAATTTTTACATGTATATTAATAAATATTTTGACATTTATTTCATCTGATATCAAGAATAAATCTCGCTCGTATCTACGTTTCTAAAATATATATTGAGTATCATTATTTGATGTTCTTGTTTTCACTTTATTATTCACTTCTAAGATTTTTAACTTGTCATTTATGAGTCAAAATCAATTTGAATCATGGATTTTAGACAGTGTATCAATGCCTAAATTTGTATTCGTTCTACTTTTTCTCTAAGTTTCATTTGCTATCCAGATTCTTTTTTCTTGGCTTCATATAGGATACTTCTGAAAATTTTCAGTAATAGTTTAATTAACAAACTAGTATATGATCATTTAAATAAATTATAGATAATATGCATCTTGCTTTACCATTCAAAATGTGTTATTAATATGTTACTATTCATGTTCGGGAGAGTTTCCATGCTACAATACCTACGGTCTGGGTACAGGCACGTACGGAAGAATTTATTGCCTTTTGAGTACCCTTAGCAGGCCGTGTCGCCCGAAACATTGGCCACATGGCTAGACTTCTAAGAAGATAAGACACTCGACCGCGGATTGAAGCATGGCACCAAATTTCCCGAACACGCGAGAAACACGGGCCAACAATCACCCACGACGGCAACGGGTATCTGGCCTCTCGTGCCCCACCCTGGACCCGCGATTTTCCGAAGCCGAAGGAAGGGGAACCGAGAAGACGTTCGGGCTTTCCTTCGGCTTTCAATTCAGAATTTTCCCGACTTTCGGCAAATCAAGTTCACTCTCTCGCGACACAGATTATCACGAGGGGACAACCCTTAATACTCAGCACGCGTAATATACAGTCCATAATCTTTACTAATCTTGATCTCGTCTCGTTACTCACGCGCGCGAACAATTCAAATGTGAAGATAATAGAATGGTTTCTTTTTTGTATAATTTCTTATTAATCAATAATGTAAAAGTCACACACAAATTCGATGTTATTACATTTTTTCTATAACTTCATATGCTGTTTTTCCTGTATTTTCTGTATTTTAAACGATATATACAAGGGTACTTTATGTATCAACCTTCTACATTTGGAAAGTTGGGATAACCGATTTACGAAGCTCTTTCTTGCTGTTCCTTAATAAAAAAATTGATAAACTGATGACTAGTTGTTGCGATAGTAATCCTGCTCAGTACGAGAGGAACCGCAGGTTCGGACATTTGGTTCACGCACTCGGTCGAGCGGCCGGTGGTGCGAAGCTACCATCCGTGGGATTATGCCTGAACGCCTCTAAGGCCGTATCCTTTCTAGCCAAAGGAGGCAACGATATCTCTAGGAGTCTCGTGTGGGTCGAAAGGCTCAAAACAATGTGAAACTACTAGGTGGCCGGCCCTCGTGACCGGTCATCGCCCCAGTTTGCCGTACGGGCGTCTTCGGATTCGTCGTCGGGATCTCGCCGCACGACGACCGTGGCGCTCTAACGGTCGATCATGGGTACACCAATTTCGACGTCGAGACTCGGAATCGTCTGTAGACGACGTTTATCTAGAAACGTATTGAAGATGTGCATGAATTTGTTATTAGAATCAGATTTATAAAATTAAATTGTCCAAGAATCTAAGAATTGTAGAAACACGACAGAATCAATATGGTTTCATAAAAATTTAAAATTAAATAATTTTCAATTTTCGTAATTCATATTTCGCACATATTGAAAATACCATATGAATTATCAATATAACATTGACATAATATTGTACTAATAATTCTGTATACTAATAACATTAATTATTAGCCCGAAAAAAAGAAATAAAAGAAAATATGAGATACATTACAATTACACTTTTCCTTGATTGTTTGGATTTGTTAAAAATATTTAGAGTAAGTCCTAACGTCCTAAAAATCATGATTAAATATAAGATTATAATGGAACGGTGAGAGGAAAGTAGAGAATTGCGACACCAAGGCAGAGTGCATTTTAAGGGAAAAGAAACGAGGAACATAAAGGACTATTTTTCTTTAACATGTTCCAAAATGTCATCGTCGAAACTTCAAAAGTTTATATTTGCAGAAAGTATTGTATACTATGTATATTTGACCATTTAAAAAAAAAAACATGAATAGAAAATAATCAATCCATTTCATTAATAGCTAAAAAAGAGTTTAAACGTTATATATATGTACTTATAATTTATACTGACAATAAGCAATATTTTAAAATGTCTATTGTATTAATAATCGACTTTTAAAGTCCAGATATCAGATCATATACACATTAGATTGATCTTTAATAGAAATAGACAATTACCGAAGACAATCGAATGTTTTCGACCGCGTCTATTGAATGAAACATTTTGTCTTCTCGCCATTTCACTATAAATAGTCGTATTGCAACACAAAATTGCAATTGGTTTGATTTTATATGCTGTTCAGTTCGTCGTCATTCTCTCTCCTCATTGCTTTTCCATATTCATACTTTTAAAGCGATTATTAATTAGTTTCTTCGATCACACAGTCATGAAGTGCATATCCAAATAATTGGTGATGTACTATCTATATTTTGAGATAAAATTGATTATTGCTTTTAAGTCAAAATTATAAGAAATCAATATTATTTAACCAGATACCAACATTAGACAATTATTAAATTTAAATTATTATTTAACAAGTGAGCAATACAAAAGTTTATTTCCTTGTTACTTGTTGTCATTATTATATTGTTATTAATAATAATTATTATTTATTAAAAGGGGGAAACCTTAGGAGATTTGTCGAGTTATTTATATGATTGATTTTATCCTGTTTCTGTATTTTTTATTATCGAAGTAGTAAATGTGAATGCTGTACTTCAATTCAGAATATCTGAAGCTTTTGCAGATGAGGAATTTTAGTGTCTGCATTTCACGACATTCCATATAGGATTTTTATTATGTTGAATAGTTTTCTTATTAAAATATGCAGATCGTTAATGTGGCTACGGAATTTTAGTTCTTGATTAATACTTGAAAAAAGTTCAGAAAGCTTTGATTAACGTGGAGTTTGGTATATACTCTTTGTCGAGATGAAATCCAATTAAATCTGATTAACTTTGGCTGTTTCTGCCATTGAAGACAATAAAATCAGATTTAGTTCGTGTAATTTCCAAACTGATTTGTTGCCACTGAAGAATGACAGTTGTGAGTAAAATGCCCATTGCGTAAATGACATATAAGAAAAGATTTAGTACATTTTCCTGTGAAACAGTTCTAAAGAAGTATCTGATTAAACTCTGTGATATGAACTGTTCTATGGTAGATAGCATATTGAATGAAGAAGTTCTTAAATAAGTCCATATATTTTAGTTTTTGAATTAGTACTTTCAGATTGTTCCAAGCACAAATGAACTGACATTTAATATGGTTACCACAATTTTTTAAAATTTGTTTTGACCTGTAAAATTAAACCGGCGATGTTATGTTTTTTCTGAAACCAGATTGTGTGGCTAAGAGCTCTTGATGTTTTAACGATCTGTACAGTCTATTTTTCTTTTTATAATAAAAAATTTTGTTTTTCTTTTTCGCGTACGAGATTAAGGATTAGGTAAAGTTCTGTTATTCAGGCTTCGTTGCTATTCAATTAGGTAAATATTCAATGTGTAAGTTCAATCTGAGTTCAATATGTTCAGTAATAGGAGCTTCCATTGCGTTGGAAAAATTGGGTTTTAGCTTTTGAATTTCTCGGTTTAATTCATAGATTATGACATGCTCGTCAAGGAAGGAGATGTAACAAGATGTAACTTCCTTAAGATGTAACAAACTGTGAATGGAACTATGTAAGTATATGGCGCATATGTAAGTATACTAGAAGGAGACAGGATTGCAGAAGATGTGGATTTAACTCTTGAGCAAATTGATTCTGTTCCAAATGAAACTCATGTCTCCATCCCTGCATTTTATAGAATTTTTCTATTTTGTTCTTCCTAATAAGTTTCTTTTGTAGAAGCTTTTATAAGCTAGTCAATGGAATTACTAATCCATGACTTCGTTTTTTAAAGAAAATTTTCCTGTAATGGATTTTTGTGTCACAATCTTGGTTTCATCGTGAAATGGGATAGTTTGGAATTCTTTTGTGAGATCACTAGAGTTACTGCTTCCTTCATTTTTGTGATGAGATAGTTATATCTTTCTTTTGTGATGAGAGATGAGTTATAGAACCTGTATTATCAGATAAAAGTTATTGAATTCTGTGGTATTTGTTGGCTTCTAATGAGACTTCTAGAATGACAGCATAGCTTTACTTATAGACGAGGTATATGAATTCATATACGTTGTCTGTGCTTTACTAAGAGCTAAGGATTTTTTTTGGAAGTAATTTTGCAGAATTCGCTATTCTATGAAGATACTTGGTGGGTTGTATTATGATTAGTAGCGGAAAATGGTTAAAGCTCCAAATATTTTCTAATATATGTAACTATAAGAGATTGTGATCAAATCAATATTAATGAATTTTAAGATATTTCGAGATAAAAATTTTGCATTAGGATTGGGTATTTGACAATTATTGTCCGCTATTGCTTTTAGAAGATTTTTTTCTATTCTGTTCGATTATAGTTTTAGTAATAATGGTATTGCAATTATTCATTTTTAGAATTGTTAAATTGTTAACAATTGTTAACAATTAATATTACTTAATATTAAACTGTTAACAATTGGATAGAATTATTAAATTTGCGAGAATGGTTATATTCATAGTTGGAAAATGAATTGGACGGACTATAGAAAACAAAGATAATGAAAATTTTCTGTGTTATTTGTACCTTTAGATTTTCTTGTATGGTTCATAATGATCAGAACCAGTTTTTTGCGATATGCAGACTGCAAAGATTAAGGTATGATTGAAGCGGTCTTTTCTAATGATGTTGAATTCTGGTATCTAAAAATCAATTTAAATCATTTCCTATAACATAAGCTGCAGCAAATTTTATTGTTTGTGTAAGCCGCTTTTTTTAGCAGATTTTGATGAAATTTATTTTTGACATGAGTTTGTTTTTTCTTTAGAATTTAATTTATCTGAATTGGTTTGGAAGTAATAATTGATTTTTCTCGAGAGAGATATTTATTTCTTTTGCAGTAGATATCTTCAGAGCAAATCTCCCGTATTTTTGGAAAATTTCTAACTATTGATCGTATATCTATAGAAATGAAATTTGTGTATTACCTATAAGATTCTTCGTTTGTTTGACATCAGGTTTCAAACACTTATGTTAAAGCGAGTCAAAATATTATTTACTTACAAAATAATTTGTATTTTATAGGTATACAATATATAAATTGTCGAAAATAAAATTGATTTTCTTAAATGGTCTGCAATGCAGTACTGTTGTTCACTAGTGAACTTGTGACAAATGTCTTAGGCGTATTTATAGTTACATGGTCGTATTTAAAGCATTTACGACAAGTTTTAATTCTCTCCGTATAAGGAATGATATTTTTTAATGGGATACTATATATTTGAATTATATTTTAACCTTTCAAACTATTATGTCATTTGAGACCATTTTGTTAATCGGATTGGTAACTTCTTTATTGAATTTTTGGCATAGATGATTTTTAACTAGAAACACAACATAGGGCAGTAAATAATGGTAGTCTACATACGCTGTAGCCTTTACTATTTGTCTTTTTAACTTTGTATTACTTTATTAATTCCTTTAGTGCGTAGGTTGTGTATACCATCACCTGATGAGTTCGGTATTTTTGTTAAGTATTGTTGAGAGCACAGGAAAGTAGTCTTATGAATGAAGAGCAAAGGGAGTATTTTTTCTCTATTACTCACCGGTATTCTGTCTGGTTTTATTTGACACTTTCACTCAATACATGTCCTTATATGTAAGTTTATTGAAGCGACACCTACGTTCGTTCAATCATTCCTCCGAAAGAAATACGGACAGCGCCACCTTTTTCGGAGCGTAATAAAAGAAAAACGCGGGAAGAAGAGTTTTCCTTCTTATCACCAGGCAAGCCGCAATGAAATAACCGTGAGAAGAGTACAAAATTATCAGAGAGCCGTAACAATGAAAATAGCCGTCTTAGCCGAGATTCTTTCCTTTGCGAATACGATTATACTAAAGCACTTATGTATATATATAAATAAAATTTTATGGAATCAAAAATTTTGTAGAGCCATACGTAGAAAACGTTATTACCTACCACGGTCACTACATTATATTGGGTCTTATATTGGAAACAATCAATCATTCCCATTTCTTTCGCGAAATTTCTTTTTATTTCCTAACAGCAAATAAACATATGTTGTGTAATTTATTGAATTTTGTGATTTTTTTTTTTAAGTGAACTTTGATCCAAATGGATCTTTTTTGCCTTGGAGGAAAGAATCCTACGATATTCGATAATTCTAGAGATGATGCCATGAGAATTCGTTTTATATTACGGGGATCGTCGATGAGCATTTACGGCTGATAAGTTCTTCTTTAGTTACAGTTTTGCTTTCAGGCGATTTTTTTTTTAAATTTATAGTTGTCCATTTTGGCGTTCATGAGAGTCATACAATTAAGTTGATATAATGATAAACAAACGTATAATATGATGTAATTATCTCAGCGCGACGGTGAATCTTGAGGATTGCTGCCCGCTTCGCTGAGATTCTCTTGTTTGGTCTTTTACAGCCGTCGGAGAGATATTAAAGAATGCCGGTTGTAAGTTTTTAAGACGTATATTTGGTGAAAGTTATACAATTGTTACGTGAGTCTGTGATGTGTAAGAAGTGTCTCGACTCGAACTGACTGAACTGAGTGACTCTGGCAGAATGTCTATCTCATGTTAGGAGACGGAACTTTTGTGTGGAGCGAATGTGTCTACGTGACTTCTTGGCGCTAGCCACGAAGCCCTTTGTTTACTTTGGCATCTTACCCTTTAAGAGACGTTCCAGATGCTAACTCTGCCTCTCAGGGTAAGACAAAGGTCCCATAGATAGGCGCGTGCCATGGCATCTGGAACTTCTCTGCAGGGTAGAGCATTCCAAGAACCATAGCTTGAGTGTCCTGTTCTGCTCCAGAACAGTAATATAACAAAGTGTTGTATAAAAAAATACATAAAATGTATCTGAGATTATATAGCATACGTAAAAACATTATATCATGTTATATATAAAATTATTCGGAAGAATTATTTTTATTTTATTCTATATTAATTTATTTTATTTTATATTAATTTTTATTGCAGTGTTAGATATTAGTGTTACGTTATTTGCATTAGGAAATTTAATACTATTTTAATCTATGATACATTATGGGATGCTTGTTATTATTATTGAATCTACTTTGAAATTATTTGTGAATTCTTTTGCTCAAGTTTATAGATTATCTTCTTTCTTCAGTTTTCATGGTGAATATAGTTAAGTTTTTGGTACATTTATTACCTTTTTTCTTACAATTATTTGCTGGTATATTTAGTGCAACTACTGTTTTTAATGATTCTTAGCCTTAAAAGCGAGACTGCCAGATTATAATAATCGCTTCTAAATTTATACACCCAAAATATAATTTCTTTTAGATTTATTTTCAAATCGTTGTTTTCCATTTAGATGCTGAGGGAGCTATAAAGTATTTAAAGACCCTGGATGCTGCTGGGAAGGAGAGAAGGAATGTGTGAGAGAAAGTGAGAAGAAAGGCGATTGTGTTTCGTCTCGGAGTCACTGCCTAGACTCATCAGTGGAACTGATAGCAGCGACTCCTTACCCCAGACACTTGTTATTATAACTACCCCCGCTAAAGGCTGGGCCCAACACCCTCTCCTAGCGGGGTTCCGCATGCTGTTTGCTTAAAACATCGGAGATCGGTAGGACCTCGACGCTAAGCGCGCAGCCACTTGCGGCTTGTGCTAGTCGAGTGTTCGAAACTCGTAGTCGAGGAATCGTACGGCCGCTACAGATGCGCATGTAATAAATTATATGTAATAAATTATAGAAGCTTTTCCGTCAGTCTCGTAAGAATTAATAAACCATTTGCAATTTATAAAAAATTATATTTGTAAAATTGGTTTATACGTTGAAAATGAATTTATTAAAAGCTTTTCTAATTTTATGTAAGCTCGATTTTATGCTGAGATACAGACGAAGTATATGAATAGACATTGCATCTTACGGACTTTCGTGGCCCGTGACCTGGAATACCGACATACTAAAAAATCACTTGTTTTCTAACGCACTCTACATTTAAACAACGGTGAATTGGGGAATTACATCAACTAAAATGATAGAAGTTGGTCAAATAGTGAATGCGCCAGGAATATGATTTTTGAAATCCATTACAGTGTTGTCAAAATTTCAATACCGAAATGTGAAGCTAGTGAACTAACTGAAATCATTTTACTACATATGTGTCAGAAAGAGCTCTATTCACGGTTTGCGAATTTATCACGATTTTCAAATATATAGTAAATTAAAATTTTTAAATTATTAATACATGGTTTTAGATATAAATGATTTATATTTATATTTTATTAAAATTTATATTTTATTAAAATAATAAATATGCTTAAAAACTTTTTAACTAACTAAATATTCAGCTATTTTAAATTATTATTAATATGAAAATATTAAAATTATTATATTTCCTCATTTACTTATATTATATATTTAAATTTATTTTAAATTTTTTACAATTTTATTATAATTATGCAGTGCATTGGTTATGACAAATAACATAAATTTCATAATTCATTAGTTAAAAATTGCTTGTTAATTAAAATATTATTCGAAATTCTTCTATAAACTATTATCAATATTGTAACAATAATAAAACTTTGTTATTTATTTAATATAAATCTTTAATATTTCATAAAGATAAAATACAAACATATGTACGGCATATATCCTTATATGTTTCGCAAAATTGATTAAAGAAATGTTTTTATAAATTTAGTAACACATTATGTGGTGCAAATTATATTTTTAGAGGTCGAATGATGGGTGAAATTTTAAGATCAAATGAAATAAAACTTTATATCTTTCTTCATGGCATGTTGAGACGAATTCAACTCATATATATCATTTGTTGTTGAAAAATATATAAAATTGCGTCATAAATTACTGCGCAAATGAAATTATTTTGCGCAGTAATTCTCGAAATTATTTCGCACGATCCACACGCGAAATAAAGACCACTAATTGCTAACTACTTCACAGATCTTTATTGGAATAAGATAAGATTAAGATAACATTCGATAACTTCCTGATATAAAAATGTTGTGTGTGAATTCTTTCCGTCGTGTTTATGTATCTTTTTCTGATTGACTAAATATTAGATTCATAGCGTGACGAATTTCTAACAATGTATTTAAAGAGATATAGATTTCAGATTTTTTATTCAAAGATTTTTCATTCTTTTCTTATTGCTGAAATGCATCCCAAGAGGATTTTGTTATGTCTAATATTGTCCTATTTGTCAGGAAACAATTCACTGGAAGAATTAATTGCGTGAAAATTTCTACTATGAAAATTGTTTTACTTTATATAATTTAACTCAGCAATTGAAATAAAGAAAAAAATATACATATAACGTATTTTAAATTCAAAATTATAAGCTCAGGATTTTTCGTAAATAATTATTTTTAATTGTTTTTAATTATCACTTTCATGTCATCAATAATACTTATCATTGGCCTTAGCATTTATTGGTATCTAAATAATTATTTTTAAATGAAATATTTATATTTCTATCATGAAGATTTGTTGAAAAGAGAATTAACATTCAACAAATTATATTTATGAAAAGGGACGATATTACTTGCGTGATTTTGTCATTTGGTTTTTTCATATTCAATACAATAGATATGAGAATATAAAAAATTATTGTTTTATCTAAAAAATTGTTGCTTTATCTAATTCAAATATGAAATGAGCATTTTCTTGAAAATCAAAAATATGGATTAAGTTATTTTTGATATCATTTAAATGATTTTTACTTAAATAAAAGTTATATTTTTAATTATTGTTATTTAAATAAATAAAATTTGTCCAAATGAGTCGGATGCGGGTGATCGATACTTCAGATCGAATTGAATTATTTTTGATTGGGATTGAGAGGATTCGAAGACGTACAAACAATCCTGTAACTCACTATTTCGCTAGTTTAACAATTTCATCAAGTCGACTGACAGAACAGTAATAGAAATGTGGCAACCACATGAGACTTAAGTTTTGACAACTATGCTTTCATCAGGAAATTCGAAACTTGCCTGTGTGCCTTTAATTCGCATTTCATTTGTCAACGAAGGTAATTGGGTGAAAGTGTAGACTGACTCTTTCACTGATTTCGATGATTTCTGATTGTGGAGGTCGACATGTAAATAATATTTAGATATTTCGTCGAAATCGATGATGAAATGATTAATGTTGAAGTTCACCGGCAATCAGAATGAGACATTTGGAGGAAAATAGAAATGAGCAATATTTTGAACTCATAAAATCTTATTACTATATATCATTAAGTTATTTATATTTTGTATTTTTTTTATTAACTATTTATAACAATAAATGATATAACAATACATGATTTTGGCCGTTCCAAATGCAACTCAGTGAATTTATCTTAATAAAAAACATTATACTATAACAAAGAAAATATATGAATTGTATCGTTTAAGAAAATAAATTTGAATTCGAAATTTTGAAACGGACGATTTGCAAAAAATAATTTACAGTACACAATGTGTCTCTTTATTCTAAACAATATTTGTAAAAACATTTTGACAAGTCCAATCTTTTACAAAATCGAGTTTGCAAAATAAAGGCAATTAATTTAGGCTGTCAATTTACATATGTATTTCTAAATAAAAAACGTTGTACCTAATTATGTTATTCATAAAAATATATTTCAATCAATTTTTTCTAATAAATTTAAACAGTTTTCTATTTTTATTTATAATAAATACAAATAATCTTTTAAATAAATATAAATAATCAGATATATAATTTAAATACATAAATATAAATTTTTTATCCCAATTTCCATTAATTGCTGTTTTATATCGTTATATTCCTTCATTGATAATATCGCCACGTTCAATTCAATAAATAATTCTCAAAGTGGCAATACTGTCCATATTTTTTAATTTTAATTTTTATTACTAGTAGTGCTGCAGTGCAAAACTTGGCTGAACTGGTACAACACACAGGATGTGACACAAAAAAATAGGCTAGTGGAAATCTTTTACGATTATCTCGGAAATTAAACTCGGCCACGAATTACATGTATAGGAAAAAGTTGTTTAAAATGATTTTTACAACATATTCAAAAAGTAGCTTTCCTACAACTTCATTTAATTTTCTTCTGTTTGATGAAAATCAATCAACATTTTAAATTTTGAACAGCATCCATATACGAGAGTTATGAGACATAATTCAAGTCAAAACAATAATTAAACAATAATACTTATATAATTAATATGTATTATTATACTTATATAATTAATATTAATCAATATGTATTCATTAATTTATTAAATATCAAAAAATAATTTATCAAATACTTATATTAAATTACATGTATCTCAATGGATACAAAATTGTTAGCTTATTTCAATATTTAAGGATGCTATATTTTGTTTGACTAATAAATTTTTGTTATAAATAAATAATACATTCCCTTTGTATTATTTATTTGCTTTAAATAATTTTAAAATGAATATTTCAATATAAAAACACAGTCATCATTTTCGTTAGTTGTTTCAATTTGTGAAAAAATTATATCTATATTTTTGTCATCCATAGATGAAATGTTGGTTTATTACAGAATTAGATAATAAATATGATTTCTTTTATATTCCATATTATTTATTTAGTAAAATAAAGTTTATTATCATCTTATAATAATACATATAAAATAGCTCAATACGAGAAAAAGTATCTATATATTACTGACATGTAAATATTTTGTTTGTACAAGTAACAAAACGTTTGAATGTTAGAATATTCGAATAATAAGATATGTGAATATGGGTTACCTGTATTATATGTAAATACTTTAATTTATTTATTCATGAAATTATGGAGTTTATATAGATAAAAGATATAATGATGAAAAATTATGAAGCGAATTGTAGAAATTTCCTTTCAAGTCTGTAATATTAAAAAATAAAATTTAATAATATAAATTGGTAGAAAAAAATTTCAAATGTTACGTTAATTGATCTTTCATGGATTAATCTAGTAGAATCGTTCTGATCTTAAGATGAATCATTTTAACAATTAAACAGAATCGTATTCTACTAACTTGTTTTAACATTCGATACTGTCTATTCTCCATTCACTCTCTATAGTAAACAAATTGTCTAAAATTAATTTCGCAACTACTCGATTGTTTGGAAATCACGTACTAGTGCGGTGATTTACACTCTCGAGCAGGAACAAGTCGATGTGATTCGATCACGATACAACATTTACTGTAACTGAAACGAATTTCTACTATAACGAAATCAGATGTTTGTTTACTGATAAAGTTACTTTACGAATCATCGTTTTAATATATTGTTAAGTTTGTTTTATTTTTTTGTTTATAATTTTCATTATGAAAAGAAAAATTGATTTCTATTTAAAAAATTAAAAGTAATCTAGAAGAGTAAACAACTAATCTAGAAGAACTAATTTAGAAAAGTTGTTTAATTATTACTTATATTTCGTATACGTATGTACAGAATGTATGTTTACAATATAATGGTAACTGATTTTTAAGTAATTTGAAATTTATTCCAAATTTCATATGTCAAAGAATAAATTTCTACTTTTTTTTATCAAAATTTGTATCTCATGATAAAATGTATATTATAAATTGTATGTATATAATAATATTAATGTAAGACCTAATAGATCTTTAAACTCTAAAAAAATGATTGAGTTGTGACTTACGATTCTTCTGATAAGTTGGTCTTTGTGATAAGTAGGATTGGAAAACTTTTGAAATTATATGTAAAGTTCTGATAGTTATGTTAAATAATACTTGAAATCTTATATTTATATTTATATTTATGTTATTTATATTATATTATATAAACTTACATATACTTTCAATATATACTTATATTATATTACATTTATATGTACTCATATTAAATCTTTTATTTAACATTCAAAACTATGTTGTTGAATTTCTAAATACATATTACATTTTTATAAATAATACAAAAGATAACATATACCGATTACATATGATAACATATATATATTTCAAACAAACTAATTTATGCCTAAATTAATCACAATTGACATCAATTAAATCAATTAATATCTGTTAATACTCATGACTGCAAAAATTATATTTGAGTTTTCTATATAATCTGGTGTACTGACTAAAAGAAAGAAAGCGTTCAAGGAAATATAAAATATTTTTTCTTGACGACATGTCAGAATTCACGTGCTGCAATTTTGGTTGTTATAATTTTATTAAAAAAGTCTAATTATATTTTGGCCTCTTTATTACATTTTTATTAATGTGAAATATGGATGCAGGCACAGAATGGCACTCTTATTTTCTTGGATAACTAATCTATCCAGCAAATTGCTCAATAAAATAGCGGTGCGATTCAGATTTAAATGGAAATTTCATGTGATGTTAATAAATACACATTAAGAATGCATAACCAAGGATCTAACAAACTTTAGGGAGAACTGTAAAGGATTTAAAGACCCAGGATGCTGCTGGAAAGAGAGGAGTGAGAGAGAGAAAGTGAGAAGAAAGGCGATTGTGCGTTTCTCGTCTCGGAGTCACTGCTTAGACTCATCAGTGGGGCTGATGGCAGCGACTCCTTAACACTCCAGAGACGCTTGTTGTTATAACTACCCGCCGCTAGGCTGGGCCCGGCAGCACCCTCCTAGCGGGGTCCGCATGCTGCTTGCTTAACATCGGAGATCGGTAGGACCTCGACGCTAGGCGCGCAGCCACTTGCGGCTTGTGATAGTCGAGTGTTCGAAACTCGTAGTCGAGGAATCGTAGGGCCGCTACAAAACCATTATGTGTAAAAATTTATGTAGAATTATATGTAGATATACAGTAATTTCTAGGCCTTGGCTTTATTATAGTTTTGAAGAAAGAAAATAAAATTTTAAAAAATTTCTTAAAAATAATAGACATCTAAATCCTTATAACTGTATTATACGGAATGTTTAAACTTCAGGAACGTGTAATATTTATCATAACAAGTAAAAAAGTCTTAACATAGACATGAGTCCAAAAGCCATTAGTTTCGAAGTTAGATTTTTTCCTGTAATAATAGCATAATAGATCCTATTTTATCAGTTTTTAGAACCAACCGAAAGAAATATAAATTCAATTGTACTAATACAACGCATGCATGCATCTATGAGAAGACACGCAGAAGTGTGTTGCGAAATAAATTGGGAACATATCAAATATAACTGAAAATAACATCTTAACGAAAACGTCTCAAAACTTCGAAACTAATAATTTTTGAACTCATGTTTATTAAGATCCTTTTACTTGTTTTAATGAGTTTTATTACACACTTCCGAAGTGTGATACTAATTTTTTTTATAATAAAATATTCTGTATATTATATAAAATATTCTGTATATTAAATACTAAAATGTAATAATATTACACGAACTTTCATAATATAATAATATTACACAAGATGTTAATTCATTATTGAATTTAAAAACTGATCCATGGCACTTTGACATTTTGTAAATTATTGAAATTAATTATTTGTACTGCTATTTTATTATCTTGTTTTTGTCTCATGATGTTAAATACATATTATGTTATGACATACAATGAAAAATTAGTGATATAATTTAAATTGATATAGTTTCGGATCATATAACGGTCGACTTGATTTCATTTTAAAGCATGTAGCTGTTATTTTGACAGGTGAGTATGTTTTTTTTTTTTGAGGATGACTTCTATATCGTATAAATCGAAAAATGAGGATATTTTTCCTTGAAAATTATAAAAATCCAAACGTATGCGAAAACATTTTAACTAAAAAAATTTTTAACTAGATCCACCATTTTGGAATTTCTCCTTTATAACGACTCCTCAAAATTTGTTCAACGAATTTTTGTCACTATTTTTTTTGAACATTGAATATTACGATTAAATAACAAAAATTCAAAAAATCTTAACATTTCGTCAACTAACCGTAACGTTCCGAGTTTAATAAAATGATGAAAAAAATCATAGAGCTTGTTGTAAAGAGAAAATTTCGATCCTTAAGGCCATAGTTAATCATTAAAAAAAATGTTACATGTGTTTGAAATTTTCGCACCTATTACATGATGTAAAATCATCTTTGAAAAAAATTAACTCACGATTGTTAAATAGTAGAAGTCACGCTTTAGAATAAGACTAAAGTCGATCATTATATGATCTTTCATATTAGTGAAATTATATCAGTTTAAATTATCTACAACTTTTTATTGTCATTAATACAGTTATGCTCTTCACTATACGTGTATCGTTGCTTAAAAATTCATTTAATCTTATTGTACAATATTGTAGGGTCTCTTCACTCAAATTAATTTATAATTTGTTGTTTCTTGTTCCACGTAGCAGACGTGATATTACGCTACTCTAGTGCGTGATTCTGCACTAGTGGTAAATGTATGCTGCTTCTAATTTCGCTTTGTGTTTTTGAATATAGTTAATAGCTTTGAATACATATAGTTAATAGTGCTTGGATATGTATAATTGATAGTGCTTAAATACACATAGTTGATAGCTTTGAAGGATATGAAGGATGGAAAGCACTTGTATTTATGGTATAAAGTTTCGTTCTGACTTCTACTAAGTAATTCTCTATTCTCTATTCACGTGCTAGTAATTTTATGAAGTAGCTAATAAAATATCCAAATTTTAATATTATCCCGTTTTTTTATGTTTAATTTTAAACAATTCTATGATATATAAGAAAATTTTCGATTATTTCGTTCTTTCCAACATTAATACTCTCACAGGCTAATTACTTCTTACTTGAGTAAAGATTCCGAGAATTCGGGTAAAATTTCCTGTTGGATACGAGATGATCCTACTTATTCCTAGAAGTGCTGAGTTAGATTTAGAAATATAGTATAAAAAAATAAAAATTATGTGATTAAAAATAATTTGTTTCACATAATAAATATTTTACACGCAAAAGTAGTCTAAAATAAATGAATCTTTTTCTATTTACTTCTCGAGAAAATTAAGATTCAAAATTTGACAGTATACTTGAATTTTGCTAATTTCATACTGGACGGGAGGATAATCGACACGACAATATTCTATATATACAAAAATTAATGAAAAATGTAAAGTAAAATTTTATCCTTTGCTGCTTCGTTTTCAAGAAAATAAACTGTGAATATATTTTGTTAAAAACTGCTTTGGTACACGCGTATTTAGTTTTTAATTTAATTTTTTCAGAATATTGTTTTATAAAAAGATTTTATTTTATATTTTTAATTTATTTTTGTACGTAAAATAACTTTTTGTCGATTATTCATTCGTGTATAGTCCGGAATTACCCTAATTCAAGTTCTCAATCACTTCTCAAATTTTTAAATTCGAGTTTTCGAAAACGAAATATTACGTAAACAAGTTTTATTCTCAGTTTTTTTCCCATGTAGACTCAACTACCATGAAAACTCTGTATATATTATATTTACAGATTAAGAAAGAAAAATATTTAATAAAAAATTGATTGAAATTAATAATTTTTTGTAATTTTTAAATACAAAATTTGTTTTGCGATTCTTAAGATATGTCTTAATTCTATTCAGGTAAGGGTTATTTTCCGATTTTCCATTACTCACAGAAAGTAACTGACTATCATAAAGTCCTCCCATTTTGTTATGAATATATATAAGCATAGATGAAATATATGAATATAACTTCATTGTGTTTAATCGTTGTTAGCGCGCCCGGATACGTGACGAGATCTTAATTGTAATTGTTGAGTGGACTGTATATTTTTTATTATTCACGCGCTAGTATGGGTGGGGCGTTAGCCCTCGGTATCGCTTTATGAAGGATGTCGTGTTTGCTCGGTTCGTATTCGTGTACGCTTATGTATTCTCGACACTTCTTTCGACCTTTAATGACGAGGCGTTAACGAGTAAGACGCTTCCGAGACCGAGGGAGCAGTATATATATCTCCTCGGCGCCCCTACTTTAGGCCGGTCACGTGGCAGGTCGAAGGTCGGGGTAAACGTCGTACGCCGTACCCGCATATGGGCAAAAAGACGGTTATGTCTTTGTTGTTGCGCCGAGCCACGAAAGACGTTACGGCGGTCTCTTTGTGGCTGACGCAATCCTGGTTCGCGCTCCATACGCCACGACCCAGGAAGCAGGGGTCGGTAGCGGAAAACTGAGAACTCTCGCGAACAATTGTCATAATTTAGTTCAAAACAGTATTTTAAACTAACTAAATAATAAAAAGTGACTGTGTGTTTATGTTTAAAAAAATTCATCTTCATTTGTTACAAAAAGTGTAAATACATAGTACAATGAAATCGAGAGAACTTCCAGTGAGAAATTGCAAGCATTATGTGTATATACATATGTCACAAAATGTGATTAACTTTCATCTAAAGGAAACTGTAAAGAATTTAAAAACCCTGGATGCTGCTGGGAAGGAGAGAAGGAAAGCGAGAATTTGCGTTTGTGCGTTTCGTCTCGGAGAGACGGATCACTGCCTAGACTCATCGTGGGGGGCTGATGGCAGCCGAACACTCCTTACCCCAGACCGTTTGTTGTAACTAACCGCTAGGCTGAGTCCGACACATCCTCCTAGCGAGGTTCCGCATGCTGCTTGCTTAACATCGGAGATCGGTAGGACTTCGACGCTAGGCGCGCAGCCACTTGAGGCTTGTGCTAGTCAAGTGTTCGAAACTCGTAGTCGAGGAATCGTAGGGCCGCTACACATCCGTCCTTTGTATGTTAATTTGACACACATTTTATGTAAAGTATATATAAAATGTGTAAGATTACGATATAAAATTGAATATTTATACCTGAAAGTAGGTCGTGATTGAATAGAAATTTTATCTGTTTATTATTAATAAATAATTTGCAAATTTAACTATTTATTTTTTCATCATATTTTATCACTGTGTCAATTTGACATCAAGGAACGAATTAAGTTAGTAAAATAAGGAATGGATGAAAATTATAGGAAAAAAGAGATAATTATGAACAAAACAACTGTGATAGGTCATAAGTGTTCACATGCTTAAATGAACTGGACAGCGTTGAAAAATTTTCCAAACAGGAACTTTATTGTTAACTGGATTGCTTTGAAAATCATCCCTTAACAAAAATCAGATAGAGAATTTTAATGGATTTATAATTATTTACATCACTGCATTTGTGTGAATTATGATCTAGAGTACAATTTAAACATTGATGTATATATATATAAGATTATAAGGTGAATGAAAGTTGACCAAGATTTCGGATGGATGAATGCCTCAATATTTTATAAAAATGGATACATAAGCTAAAAAAGAAAATATAAAATAATATAGAATAATTATATCTAATTAATAAATCTATATTCTTATATAAAATAATAAAAGAGAATATGCATAAGGAGAGATGATTGAAAAAAAACATATGTTAATAAAAAGTTAGTAGACACTCAATCAATACTCATCAGACATTAAAATCAGATTTAAATAATTTGAACTATATAATAAGTTATAATTTAAATTACAATAAATTTCAAATGTTTTATGAATATTATTTAGTATTAATTACTCATGTCTATTATTTAAAATCAATTGTTCAAAAAAAATTATTTTAAAAAAATTATTTTAAATTATATTATAAGATATAATAGATGCATATTTTTTGTTTGTGATCACTAGTAATTTCACCTCATAAAATGTCATTAATTCATAATTTTGAAACTGAAACTTTTAACATTGTGTTCCATTTAGATATTATTATTTTTTTGGCAATTATTTAGATTTTGGCAATCACCGATTTCAATAATTAAATATGTGTTATAGAAATTAATATTTTGATGAAGCTTTTCCTTTACGTATTATAATGAATTCCGTTTATAATCGCGTATGCATCGGTATTACTTATCAATTGAAGTTAAATGTTATTTTGTGTTTTTTTAACACTTGTACTGAAGTTGGCGATGTTAAAATCTGCTAAAATGTCTACTATATTATTAATCTTCATTCATTAATGTCATTAATCTTTCTCTTTTATTGATGTTATCGATATTATGATAAGTTTGTCATTATATAAAATAACATCCGGAGCAATGAATAACATCAAAAAAGGTCAAACAGCTAGTAAAAATTATTGATTTTAGTATTTTATTGATTAATAACCGAGATATGTTAGATTAATTAAATTACAATTTAACTCAAACCAAATTTATCAGATAATATAGATAGATAATATATTAATAAGAACTGATCTAATCCAAATCAGTGTTAAAAGGTTACTCTTTAAAAAAAAAAAAAAAGAATGATCTTGCGCTATCGGTTTGGATTAGATCAATCTTTCATCGAAAGAAACTGACCTATTAAATCTAACCAGATTGATATTGAAATGATATTTTCGAAAATGTTTCTTACAGTTTCGCATATGCAATTGTGTTCATAATAGCCGTACATTTAAATTCGTAAAGTATAATACAAAAATAAAAAGATTGGTTGGTGATAAATGTAAAGTCATCATGCGACAAAAAAAGCGGCGATTGCATCAACTGTGCTTGTGGTTGTGTCACAGAATTCATCGTAGTGGTAACATAAAAACTAACAATAAGAGAATTCAGCGGTTAAAATTGTTTAAAACGTTGATTGAACAAAACATTCAAAAATCATGGAAATGATAGCGTTCGTAATCAAATAATTATTATTTTTAAAGAACTGGCTCTCTGGCAGGATTTAACAATGAATCTTGATAAATATTAAAATTTTTAATAAATAGTTCGTGAATTACGAAAGGTATTCTACGTTGATTTAATTTTTTCTATATTTGTATCGAAAAATATATGTATTATAAAATATTGTTTTCTTCATCTTGTTAATATTGATACTAATGAGTAAGCAATACTTCAGAGTGTCGGACGAAGTGCCGGTTTCTTACTAGAAAATGTTAATTTATTTAATATCGTAAACTGAAGGCGTTCTTTCATGTAATTTAAAGCTATATGCAAACAGTGCGAACCTTCTTTGTGAAATATACTTCGTGAAGCAGCCTTGCAAAGTGTACAAGTATTACATGCTTTAAACCTAAGCTTTACATTGATACAATGAGTCAACTCTTGATTTTTTGTCGAATTCGAAAGTATCATGGGATGCGATACTCGTGTCGTGTGAATGCAGGTCAGTACATAATACCAGGTGTCTTGCTTGAGCTTGCGTCTTTTTTAAGGCATGAGAATGAAGCTGTTTCGTGAAAAAGCCTTTTAATCTTTATATATAACCTAAGAAGTATACGTGTTACATGTGTCTCATTCACATTTCTATCACTGAATTCACAAATTAAACAGCAATTGAATAATTCATTTGCTTTAATTCTTTAGAAAGACATAAAGGCATAAACGATAGTTGATTTTGGCATATTATTTTTATTTGTTCGTTATTTTCTCATTGACTAAGATTTATATAATTTCTTTTTTATTATACTAATCATTTAAGAGCTATGGTCACATAATTTTTACGACATATTGATTTATCAAAAATAATTTACGAGGATAGATTGAAAAATTGTCTTTACTTGTGTAAATAAAGAATAAATGAACACGCGTTTCTGAAACAACAATTATAAGTATATTATAAATTTTTATTTTTGAAATTACATTAGTTATTTTTTTACATAATTATTAACTACAATACATTTCTATAACTTCGTTTTATTTTATAATTCGTTTTTGTAATTCGTTCATGAGAAAGTTAACATATTTTTCTCGAAATTTTTTCAATATAGATTTCACCTTCGCTTTTTTCAGTTGTTTGAAAGTTCTTTTAATTTTGAAAACAAGTGAAAATCATTAAGCCCAGAGAAAGTTTTGAAAAAGATATTGATATTGTTTATCGGAATTAATTTTTTTTATAGTTGCCATTGCTGTTCGTATGTTTATATAAACATTTTTTTTTTGGTCAACAATTATCTTGTGGATGAATTGATTTGTCTATATTTTTTTAAATTAAATTTTGATTTGTAAGCGGACTTCAAGGAAACGTGAATTCTTTAATGACTCGTTGCTCTGATCATTGCTCTCTGGCGGACGTGGCGGATGAGTGATACATTTTTTCGTCTCTACCAGGACAACATAGTCCCCGTCGCAAGCGGATAGTTGATAAACGTTAAATTTGAAGCGTTTTTTCGCTTACAGATTAATAATTGACATATCATATTAATTATGATTTTTCTTACAGTAGATCTCTTATTAGTCATATATTTAGTATTAGTTTTTATATTATTCACAAAATTCTTGTTCCTTGCTTTGTTAATACAAGAATTATCAAACTCAAAAGTAATTTATTAATTCTTTAATTATATCGATATCTTACTTAAGATTATGAAATGATTACTGAACCAGATAATTAAAACTTTATTCATGTATTATCACTTTTTCAAAAATTACTACAGTATAGGTTGAATATTCTATTATGAATTGCTGACAACTTTCAATACACTGATGAGAATTTCTAGTTATTAGAAAAGATTATCATTGACGATATAATAAATAGTAAACATCTTTGTTACATTTATTGTAAGATTTTCAACTGTCACGTCTTGGTCATGGTCTGTGATTCCGATAAAGGTGAATTTATACGTAAAACTAAAATTCTAAGATCATGTTCTTTACATATCTGAACATATTTTTTTACTAGTTATATGATACAATAAAAAAAATATAGTTACATATATGAAAAAAAATATTAATGACCTTAAAAAGTCATTGAAAAAAATATTTTTTCCAGTTATTAACCTTTTAGATACCATTTATATTAAGCAAAAAATATTTTTTAGGTAGCCTCACTTAAATGGACCACCCTGTATATGTATGTATATTTACCTTTACAATCATTCAATTAGTAAATTAAATTAGGTTGCCTAATTAGGTGGCTTCACTTAAATGGACTATCCTGTGTATGTATGTATATTTACATTTACAATCATTCAAGTAGTAAATTAAAAACGACTAGATGTTCCTGAGTTTACTAATATTAATTTGATAAAGCATATGTTAAACCGGTTTGTGGAAGAATTTTGTTAAACAAAATTCTTAATAACGCTAACTTTATTAATTATTAATATTGGACTTTGTATTCTATAATAACAGTATTGTATACATAGAACAAAAAGAAAAAATAATACCGACTTAAAAAAAAATGAAAGCATATTAGTATAGAAATACCAATTTGAGGAATGCAAAGAGAAACAGAACTCTAATATAGATTATTGAAAAATAAAATATTATATACTTTAACAGCATAATTGATAATAAAATAAACGAATATGGCATATACATAATAAAATATATGTATAATAATGTACATAATATAATGTATATAAATATATATATATATATATATATAATAATGTGCATATATTTTTATACAAAAAGTATTGAGAAGTTATGCATTAATGATAAAATGTTTATTAAATTCCCAATTTATTATTAATTTTTTATAAAATCTATTCGCATACGTATTCACATATGATTAAAAAAAGTAAAATAATATCCATATCAACAATAGGAAAACAAATTTTAGTTTATTAATTACCAACTCATTAATATTTTTTAAATATTTATTGTTAATATTAAATATTTATTAAATAGAATAAAATAAAACAAAATAAAATGTTCCAAATTACTTTATTTAAGAGAACCGGAATTGTAATTATAATAAATTGTTTTTTAAACGCATAAATATTTTATCACCTGAAATTATATTTGAACTTGTTATCTCTCATCAAATTATATATTACATTACAAAAATAATAAATGAAAAATTAAACATTTTATTAAAACTTTTTTTAATATACATAAATATAATTGTAAGTTTCGTATATGTTTTCAATGTTTTTTATAATGCAGTATATAATATATTTTTTATAAAGTTTCTAATTTTTGTTTAATATTGAGACAATGTCCCATATGTTCTAGTTATTTTAGCTGTTCGTTTTAGTATATAATATTAAAATTATAATAAGGATTCAAAAGTTTTTGTTATAAAAATGGTATTGTTATAGTAGAAATATTTTAAATGAATTTTTCGCTGTACAGAAATGAAGTTATATATATAATGTATTCTTAATTAATCTTTCCAATTAAATTTCGTTCATCAATTTGAAATTGATCAATAGTTTTATTATAATATACAAGCTAGTACATATAGCAAAAATATTTCAATATTTAAAAAAATTTTTCCTTGTTTTAATCGTTTTGGTCATTACATTATAAGCTCAAGAGGATTTTAAATATGTGTATTAAATCTGAATGCATATTTAAGTCGTATCTCTTCTATAATCCATAAAAATAATAATTCTTTCTCTTCTTAAATATTGCAAGCGTTTGAAATTCACAGAAAATAAATCGAAATCGACGCAAATAAAATTAAAATTTATCAGCCATTTTCCAATATATTTAAAAATTTTTACGTTTTTATATAATTTATGTGAATAATATAATTTTAAATTATATGTTTCTTTGTTTACTTATTAAAATAGTAGTGGTAAATATTTTAATAGTTGATCGTAATATTTTGAATATGAATAAAAATAACGAATGTATATAATTTATCAGTGGGCCTACAACATTTCCCATGAGCATAATTTTACTTGAATTTTGACTAGTGAAATATGTTAGCGTATTGTTTAAAAAATAATCATATGTGACTTACCTAAGAAGATCACTCTGCATCGTTAATAGGATAATAACATAGTCATTTGTCTATTCGTTTAAGAAGCTCAAGCACGTAGTGCCTATAACGATAAAGTGACACTTTATCGTCAGAATGGAAAAGCAAAAGAGAAGCTGAACGAACGGTTGCTTGGCACGCGCTCGTCCGAGTTCATGTGTGTGACAGAAATATCTAGGATAGAGAGGAAGATAAGAGAAGAAAGGATGAAGGAAAAGAAAGGTTGTTCCGTTACTAAAGCTAATGGCACGGGAACAAGCGTAGGAGAGTATAGCTGTGGAGTGTGCATGTGCAAGAGGGTGCTGCACACGCCACACGGCCTTTCTTCTGCACACATTCGTGGCAAGTTTCAGCTTTCTCTTTCATTAACATTACACCATCGCGCATCGTTTCTACTACTACTAATAACAGTGTTACCATCGTTGAAACTGCTACCTCTATTTATTTCATCTGTACTTACCTTACTTTCAGCTCTTATTTTCACATTAGTCACATTTACCGTGATAATTCACTATTCCAAAATGTTCACACATTTACATATTACTTGCAAAATTTTTATTCTCTTCTTTTATATTATATTGTTTTTTTATTTTTTCCGAAGTTTTTGTTATTTTTTTTCAATTTTGTTATTTTTTTCCGAAGTTTTTGTTATTTTTTTCAATTTGTTATTTTTTTCAAGTGCTTATAATTTGTGGAACATACATAAACATTTTATTAACAATAATTCTTCGGAAAAGGAGTGAAAAATAAATAAATTTCGGTTTCTTAAACATGAACTAGGGATGTTTCAAAATGAATTTGAATTTACTCATACTCTGTTTTGTTATATTCTTTGTTCATTTCTCTTTTTTTCGTTAAATCTATTACTAAATCATCAAAATTAATTATAAATGTTGCTAATGCAGTTATAATGTTGATCTTATTTCGTTTTCGTTCATAACATGGGCAATTAAAAGAGAACTTTATTTGTAATTGTACATATGAAGCTATTTTTTGAAAATGTAAATTTAATTATCTAATTTAAAACTTCTAATATATACACTTATAATATCATATTCTTATTTAATATGATAAGTATTGTTAAGTCCTATTGGATATGATTAGACTGAAAAAAAAAAATAAAATTTATAAACAATTATTGAAACGCTAAACAAAACTGTATAAATTAAAAAAATATATAGGTAATATATTTGTCATAGAGATTAAATATTTCTGCATATGAAACAAAATTAAAAACGAAAAATTTTATTATTTTTTTATAACCAATACAATAACATACGCCACTATTTTGTAATAGTTTTTGAAAAATAAAAATTTAATTTTGTAAATAAAATGCTTCATATTTTTCTATATTGTATAAAAATTTATGTTAAATCAAATTCAATGATATATGATATGACTTTTAAAGTTACATAAAGTCAGAAATATTTCTTATATATATCTTTTATATCAATTAAGCAATTCCAACATTCATTTAATAACCATTGTAATTGGTATAATTGTATATTGTATATAGGATGGGTCAGAATTCGTAGTACAACCAGGGGGTGATTCTACGTCAAAAAATAAGAAAAATATTTGGTATAACATTTTTTTATTTAGGGCTCGGTTTTCGAGAAAATCGACTTTAAAGTTTGTTCATCTTTGAAAGATTTAAGTGAAAAATTTAATTGTCTATTCTTCTACCGCGGTTGTCTCCGTCCGAGATAGTGTTTACAAATATTATTTATTGTATGGTTAAAACAGTACAAAGTGTTCCTACTGATAATTAGTTTTTTATTCCTTATTAGTACTTTCTATTGCAATACTACAGTACACTATTACAAGTATTGTTGAAAATGTTCTCTTTTGCTGCATACATAAGTTTGCTCGACAAATTAATGATATCTGAAAAGAATGTAAGTTGATATCGTTTTTTAATTTCTCGAATTCTTCCATAATCTTTCGCTTCAAATGTGTAATATTTGAAATATTGTCTTTATAAACTTGTTCTCCGGACCTCACGTCTCTAGATTTTTTTTTATGGAGGCATATCAGAGTATTGTAGTATTGCAATAGAAAATAGTAATAAGGAATAAAAAATTACTATTTCCAATGGTCTGAAAAAAAAATATTTCAAAAGTTAACTAGTTTTTAGTTGGCATATGTTGCAATACATAAAATTTCTAAAAATCTTTTTTTTCCAATAGAATAAACGTTAAGATTATTTTTACTTTTTAAAATGTTATACTATTTTTGATTATAGTTGTGGTTAATATAAAAACGAATTCAATGATCTATATTATTTTTTCGATGGACTATTTAGGCTAGGAATTTACGTTAACGGCAGACATATTTTACGGGCAGCAGCAGTCAAAACACATTAAAAAAAAATTAAATATCAATATGTCAATATTATTAATATATAGATAATTATATTTATAATAATTGCACCTCCATACATAATACAAATTTTTATAATTTTTATAAATTTTTTATTAATTTTTATTTAAATTTATTTAAATATTTATTTATTTATTTAAATGATTGTAATAATGAATGTACGGTAAATAGTGTACAGTTTGTATCTCTGCGCATAATATATACTAAAATTGCAAATATAGCCCGTGATGCTTCATATATCATGCTAGATTGTATGTTCAAAATGATAATCTTTCTCTTCAAAGAATAATATTCTCATTACTTACTGTCAGAAATTTTTCCTAAAAATATGTGATGATAGGTTTAATTTTATCCAATCTAGCTTTATAATATTTGTTGCAGTGCGATGCATCAAGCGATATGATCGCGATTCGCGTGCTTGTATTTGAGGAGGATAGCGGCCATGTATAAAGTATTGTGAAGAGAAGAAAGATACGATTCCGATAGATGATCGGAGATCGCGAAAAGTGGACTGTATAATACAGATGAGTGACAGTAATGATGTTTTATTGACTACACCTTACGGTAGGGAATCAGTGATTGCTCACAACGGTAATAATAACTATAGTAATCTGATTTGTGTTGCGACATATTGTAATAATTTTGCACACTGTGGTGAATTTAACTCACACTCCCTTCCCGGCTGATGGCGGATATGTTTTATATTATAGAAACGTGATGGCGAGTGCGGACCAATCACTTTGAACGGTGAGCTGTTTGATTGCTCTGACGTAATTTCTCTAAAAACATAGTGAAATTATTAAGCATCGATACAATAATTGATGCCAACCGTTTTTAGAGGACACCAAACATAATAGGCACGTGAGTCATTGGCCAGGAAAGAAAATAATAAACTATCGCGTCACAATAACCGCGTGTGTTAGACGTTAGGACTTTTTGCTAGCATAAAAAAAAGAGTAAGTCGTTGTTCTTATCTAAAAATAGAATAGTAAATTATTTTATGTGAACAAGAAGCCTAACGTCTTTTGTACGTAATTTTAATATATCTAATATATGGAATTATGGGAAATCGCCCGAACAATGTTATTGCTGAAGTGCCAGTATCTCCATATCTGACGAAATTTAATCCTTGTCATTGTACCAGCGAAAATTGGAGTATAAAATAAAGGATTCGTAGATCAATAATCATTTCTTTCAGATTTTCTTACAAAAATCATTAAAATAATCAGGTCGAGAAATTTTTTCATCTGTGTTTTGTTTATATCAATTCAATTGTTCAATTTAAATAATATGACATCTGAACTGGATAAACGATTCTTTTAGAATGGAAAGAATTATACTAACCATTAGTGACAAAATTGGTTTCTTCACACTTTATTCTTCGTACTTTAAATAAACATAATATCTTAGATTCTGGATATACAGTAACATAAGGTAAACCATAATTGCGCGGAATAGTGTAATAACAGTGAAGAGTGAAATCGTCCGCTGATAGTCACGCTGATAGATGATCGTTGCCAAAAATGATACCATAATATTATGACTGATGAATGTAGATTAAATCAAGCTAAATCTATCGTAACTTGTAAAATATGGAATCAATAATGTTAAAATCTATAATAATATTTTCTTTGATTTATTCAATATTTCTACATTCTAAGATCATTTCAATGTTATTATATGATACACTGTAAGATGATCTTAGCATTGTATTGGAAATTTTGTTTTGAAAATTTTGTGTATTATAACATATATATTGACGTTTGTTTGAAACACTTTTTTTTGAACAGATTGTAAGTTTTCTTACTATTATACAATGAAAGATACATTTATTTCCTATACACAATGTATCAAAATATATTAGTCAGGTGAGAAAACTATTGTTGATATTGAAAATGTTGTTAATTTACAAAATTTCTATGTATTTTACATACTACAGAGGTATATATACAGTATGTGTATTCAAATTTTTGACAGGTATATTGGCATCTTTTTTCTATTAACAATAAATTTATGTATTTCGTGTATAGTATTTTTATTGATCATATATTGATGAAATCAATCTATCTGTTGTGGAAATTTATTTCATGATAGATAAAGGTGTAGCTTCCAGTAGTATACTTTATTGTGATAGATGTCTGGATGCGCAGATTTCGTATATGCATTTCACACGTGAATTTATAAGTACGTGCGACCATTCGACTCTGGACGATAAGATCAATGTGTCCAGAAACAACATCTTATCAATGTAAAAGAACAATCAATCAAAAGTTTTAATCGAATGATATATAAAGAATGTTAGTGCTGAACACGCCGCAATCACGTAGCGCCTCCGCCGAATGCAGCCACACTAAGCCTCCAACACATGATGCCGGGCCCTGAGTGATCAAATCGAAAAAGGTACCAGGACCGAGCGAAAAACAGAGAGCAGCCATTCAGCATCATTCCTTCACCGACCGCAACACTACTATGATCCTCATCTTCTCAGTATCGTTTACACTGGGAAGGGGGTGAGGTAGCGGGCCTACGATTCCTCGACTACGAGTTTCGAACACTCGACTAGCACAAGCCGCAAGTGGCTGCGCGCCTAGCATCGAGGTCCTACCGATCTCCAATGTTAAGCAAGCAGCATGCGGAACCCCGCTAGGAGGAGGGTGCCCGGGCCCAGCTTAGCGGGTAGTTATAACAACAAGCGTCTGGGGTAAGGAGTCGCTGCCATCAGCCCCACTGATGATGAGTCTAGGCAGCGACTCCGAGACGAAACGCATCGCCTTTCTTCTCACTTCCTTTCACACACTCCTTCTCTCCTTCCCAGCAGCATCCAGGGTCTTTAAATACTTTACAGTTCCCTAAAATTATTATAAGAAATTATTAAGTAAATAGTGAAATTATGGATTAATCATTTTGAAACTAAGAGAGTCTGACATTTTTGTAACAGAAGAAAGTTATTCAAAATGTCGATTTTTACAATATATTACAAAAATTATTAAAAGCAGTGAAGATGTTGATTTATAAATTTACAAATAAATTAATAATCAAATATTTGTTTAAACAAAATTTTTTATTTATTCAATTTGTAATAAAAAACAAAATTAATAATTTCGAATCAGTTAATTATTTCAGTTTTTTATTAATTACACTTAGTGTTTTAAAGCAATAATTGAAATGATTGTATAAAAATAAAATAAAAAGTAAAATAAAATAAAAAATTGATTACATTTTGTTTCATAATGATTACTATTTTTTAGTAATTTATATGCGCTGTCCTATTTTTTATAATGTTTATTAAGCAACGAGACATTAAATTAATTAAATTATTTTCTTTTTTTTTTATTCTAATTTATATGATTTTGAGAAATAATTTTTGTCTTATTATAATGATCTTGTTTCAGTTGATTTGATTATGTTAAATGGGTATGTTAAGATTCGTACAGCATATACGATTATTTTATAGGTTTATATAATTTTATAATTTACATCTTAATTACAATGTTTAACAGTACAGTATGTGTTGTGCTTTGTTTGAAACTGAGATATTTTTATTTTTTCTGTTATATTATTTTACGTCTTTCATTTCCTTTTCCTTTTCTCTTTTACATGTATTTTTCAATTCCAGGATATAAGTATTTATTATTTCTATACTACATCGAGCTAATGTCATTTGTGATATAGTTCAATGTCATGCATATAGTAGTTCTTAACCTTCGTGCACCTCTGTTATCATATATTAGAATGTTATAATTTCTTTTCCTTCTGAAATACTGTATTCCAAATAAGAAATAAAAAAATCTTCTATTTTAGAATATTAGTGCTTTATATAAATTGTTAAATAAAAATTCAATAGTATTTTATATTTATATTTGTTTTTATTATATGTTATATTTTATACTTATATTTATATTTTATATTTTTATATTTATATATATGTATGCGTTGGAATGTAGTAATGGATACTGACTTTAACAAATAAAACAAAAATAAAAAAAGCTTTTAATAGAGAAATAAAAAAGTCTTTAAAGAAAAACTAAAGGGTGAACTTGTAGCTGATTTTCATAGTTTTTGAATATGTTACAATACAGAGATTGATATTTTGAACAACTTCTTCCTCTAACAAAAATATCAGACTGTCTTAATTTCCAACATATTTACAAAAACCTATTACCGCATTCCAATGTATACATATATACAAAATACTATTAAATTTTTACCAAATCATTAAATTGTACTTATAATTGTGCATCCATGATGGTGCACGTATTCGCACGCAGTCGATTGTGTAATGGCACAACTATTATGGCGCGGAAATTTCGTTTGATCGGTGCTTTGGTCTTGCTACATATAACTAATTTATTTAAATACATTTTGAATTTTAATCAATAATTAATTAAAAACTACAATTAATGAGAAATCTGTGATTGTTTTTACTTCTATGTATACATGCATATTCTAATAAGTACAGTAATACTACTAGTCGCGATTACTTCCTTAAAATTGTGAAATTTCACCTTTGAGACAAATTTCTTTCTGATTGGAAATTCCTGATATAGGGTAGGCTGTACAATATAATAATACAATAGGCTGTACAGAACAATAAAGAAAATTCAATAAATAACATACAAAAATAAATAGAAAATTTAGTATAAAATTTTTTCATTTCAGAGTTCGTTTTTTAATTTATCAAATTTATCAAATTAAATTTTAATTTATCCATTTTTTTTCAATTTTAATTGCATAATATTATCAACTCTTCGATTGAGTAACTGTTCTTTATGTTGTCATAAACATTTCATAAATTTTTAAACTTGATTTAATTTTCGATTAAAACGAGAATGAAAAAATTTTATATCAAATTTTTTGTTTACTTTTTTATGCAGAGTTACCTCTATTCCTATTCATTCTCTATTCTGTGTTCATTCTCTATGAGTTCTTTTAATTCATAAATGCAATTATTCTCAGAACTGTTAAAATAATTGCATTGGAGAAAATATTTCAAATGAAACTTATTCAGTTTTAAAAGGAAAGTAATTTAGTGTGATTAGTTTGTTTGTAAGTGGACGCATAAAAGAGATACAAAAATCAGCTTTATTTTTTTTCTTTTAATAGAATTATAGAATTTTGAATGCATTAATTAAGTTACTTATATTAAAGAAACTATTTAATAGATGTTTTAATTGTAATTTTACAAAATCTATAAAAGACATAGAAAGATATAAATGGAATTCTTGTATTTACATATATTGTCCTTGTCTTTCATATAAAAGATCTTAAAAAATTGAAGTTAAAATTTGTCTTAAACTAATGTTTCCCGATATAAATAAATATTTGTTTATAGGACTGATTGATGTATTAAAAATTATTTGATTCCATTAAAGAAAATATAGTTGATCTTCCCTAACACGTCCACCTATAGTAATAAATTAACTATATTAAATTACTTTTTTCTCATAAGTTTCGTTTAAATTATTTTTTTGATCAATTCTAGAGATAATTGCATTTATAAATTAAAATGAAACATCTTGTAAAATAGATAATTGATTTCATATTTTAATTTATGTTTAATGTTTATAAAATGAATTTAAGCCTCGGAATATTTATATTATATTTTGGTTTATTATTGTGCTCGTAGCATGTTATTAAATGCTTTTCACAATATGACATTGTCTTCTATAAATTGCTTTTACAATCTTCGTCATGTATACCGCGTTATCAAAATGTAAATACAATGTGTTGATTGGATTGTAATAGAAAATTTTGCATTCGACTTATGAGAAGATAGCCACGGAATGCAAATTCTACTTTAGATAAAAAAATTCAATTTGTTCGTTAATATATTTGGAATAATTTTTATTCTATTGTACATCAAACTGACTATATCGTTTGCCTTTATCGTTCAGATATCGGAATGAGACTGAGTTCATGATCAAAAGAAGAACAACAGGAAGCATGTATGGAAGTGTTTCGGAAAAATGGAGGAGTATTCGGATTTTTTATTGCTTATGGGAAAGATCTAAAATCAATAAAAATATATAAAGTACTGGTGATTGAAATCAGGAATAAGAGAGAGATATAGAAATCGTTAAAAATATGGACAATAGGTGATCGAAAAAGTTAAAGGATAGATCGCGTTCACGAGTTTATGGAGAATACGTGCGACTAAGAAACTGCAGCCTAATTTATTCACGTGTCTTGTTGTTTCTTCACACTCATATTATTTCGTTTAGGCATGGAATACTTCTTTTTACAGCTTTTTAATAGTTTTATTAATATTTTGCTTTATAAATGTTTTTTTTATTTTATTTGGGATTAATTTGTTAATCTTGTGTAATATTAATAAACTCCAATCAAATTAGACGATAGTTGAACTCGTTTGCATTTTTTTTTTTTTTGCAAAAGAATATGATTAAACAAAGATAAAATTTCTTATTAAAATTCTTTATTATACAAATCTTAAGAAATATTTGTTTTCTTTTTGTACAAAATGACTGAATTTGGGTTGTCTTGATATGGAATTATTTTGAATGACTCTTTCCGTGGTGACATCATTTCGGGGTTTTTAATTTTTAATTTCAATATAACATTTACTCAAAAAGTAATATGGATCTTAATACAAACAGTTTTATGGAGAATTTTATCATGAAAAATGAAACTTCTCATTCAGAAGCTTACAAAGTCAATATTTTTTAACAATCCTACGTACACACTTCCTACATAAATGTTATGTGGAAGCTAAATATCTTTAGCTTTCTTCATTAGCTCAAACCATGCGCTCGTAATCCACGCTACCACACAGAAGATTGTTCAAAATGTGGCTTTATTAAGATAGTTCCAGACTAATCATTTTGTAAAAAGGAAAGGAAGAGGAAAAGAAAAATATACAAATATACAAATATAATATATAAGTTATATGATCTTATTCCAAATATTTCTTTAATTTCATTCTTTTATAAAAAAAATGATAATTAATTTGATAAATGCAAAAGATTATTACTAATTTTATACATTTACAATAGCTGTTCGATTTCACCGAACAGACGAGGGCCAGCATTTGTATTTAGATTTCGCGCCACGCACACACACTCATCTGACACGCAGTCGGTAATGCCGGGTACGCTAGACGGGATTGGCCTATTGTCGCGTTATCGCGAGGTCCTGTGATAGGCCAAGTGCCGATCGCATGATCCTATTTATTTTTCTGAATTTAATTTTTTCTTTTAATTGTACAATATTAGATCGCTATAAGAAAATTATAATTTTCTTTTATGTTGAAATGATTATATTTTCTAATAGAGTTTGATATCTTTTAGATTAAAATAGTCATCACGTAATAATATGTGTTTTTCCTCTTTTAAGATTTCCTACGTTTGTATAATTAGTTATTTTATTATTACAAGGTTACAATAGTGATTTCATTTTCTTTATGAAATGCTCATGAGGTATTTTAAAGTGGATTCCAAGTTTGGTCATAATTACTTTTTCTTACTTGTTTATATTATAATTAAGTCTTAATGAAATTTTAATTGTTTTAAACATTCTGACTTGATCATTCATAATCTACACAATTCTTAGTAATAACATATATATTTCTTAACTTTTTTCAGATGAATTTGTTTATTGGGAGAAAATCTCTGTATATCAAAAATTTACATATATTGATCATTCAATAAATCGAATTTAAATTACCTGACTTCAATTATATGCAATTCTTTTTCTTGAAAAATTTCGAATAGGTCGCATGCTTGTGTCACAGCAGCAGTGTTCTCTATTTAAAAAAAATATCATAATAGAATTTTTTCCTCACTGTAATTGCCTATTAACTTATTTCCTACAAATAGAAAATCATGTGTTTTGTTTTGTGCCATAGATTTCATTTTTTGTGTTTTTCAAAAGATTCACGATAGTACGTTGAATACATTTTTTTTCTTATGATTTTCTGTTTTTTAGTATGTTTCGTTATCATATAAAGTAGAATAAGAATAACATGTTATTGTATTTAAATTTTCGGAAAATTAGAGGTTATGTGTCAATTTTGAAGCAGGCAGTTCGTCAACATTCCAAATTCCTGTCTCGATAAAATTTATATATAAGTATAGTTTTAATAAATTTATTTACATTTTTCGTAAGAATAATTACATTCATAAAATTTACATATATAGATGGTATAGTATGGAAAATTATTTTTGAACGTAATGAGTTTCAGTAATTGTATATATTTTGCTTATAAAAATAAGTAGGAATAATTGATTTGGTAAGATTTGGAAAAATGGTCTCTAATGACTAAATAGTAGATTTTATAATGAATTGTGTTTCGTTACAAGGAAACAAATATATTCTTCATAGTTTGGTTTATGACGTATTCGCTGTCCTTAAGAAACAAAATTTTTGATATTTTCTTTCGATACTTCTCTTGCTTCTCATTTTTACATCATCTTTTTTCCCACATCATTCTTTTTGTAGTTACCTAATTATTGTAATATTATTATATTATGCTATTATATTTACAGGATATAGTATTCTATTACCAAGAAAAATTTCGAAGCAGTAGCATTTAACATTGTAATATTTTTCATTAGTTTTGTGTTAATTTATAATTAATTGATCATGACTTTAATATCAATTTATTTTTGATTTATTTTGATTTATTTTGATTTATTTTTCAACATTTTTATTGTTGCTTCTTTACATTTTATTTCACGTTTAGATGTTACAATGTGCCTAAATATTTTTTAGCGGATTATGTGTATTACATATATTTTATGCATAGCATATTGCATTTTTTGCTCGTAGATAAATTCGAAAGAGATATTAATCTGAAAATTATCCTTCCAATGTTTTATCATCTTTATTTAAAGTGTTTAGCTCACAAAATACCTTATAAGAGATTGAAATTACAAAGAAAAAATATTCCTACAAAAATTATTTCGTATAAAGGAATACATTATATGTATTTTTGTAGGTGAAATAGTAAAGGATATTTCAAAGTCAAATTGATTTTCTTAAATGAAAGTGTACAATTTCGAATACAAAAGTCGATTTATTTGCTTATTCTCTATAAAAAAATATTATTTATGTCAAGAAATTATTAGTTTAGGAGATATTTTCTCTTTAATTTTTAAATCGATCATGTAAAAAAAATCGTGTGTTCATGTTATATTTGTTTTTTATGTAATAAGCTTTACAAAATTAAAGTAATCATTTTTCGAAATAATACGCAATATATGTTTTTCATACGTATTTTTATTTTTTCTAACTGCTTCATCTCTCTTTTTCAAAAAGAAAATCGCCCCACGCTAATGTTGCGCTTCTCGCACCACATTCATACTTTTCTTCTTCGCGCATTTCTTCACACCATAGGCCATCCCTTGTAATTAAACACAACTAAAATATAATAACTGTTAAGGACAGTCTCGACTGTTGTCGAGCCTGTTCCTTTACGTATATATATTTGGCTCGAAGGATCACTCACTGTTGTGAGAAATTGATTGAATGTTGAATTTGTAATTATGCGAGTGATGCACTCACAAGATAGTGGCACAAGAAGCACACTTTGTACTGAAGACCTTGACTTTACTTGCCGAAAAAACCCTGTTTCAATCGTGTTGGCCTTTTTTACGTTGTCTTCATTGTCTCCTTCCCGATCATGTGATCGGGAAAGTGACATCCTCTATCATGGTTTGATTTTTAATTAATTGAATACGTAACAAAATTCTTTTTTTTTAATATTTTAATGGTTTTTCTTTGCTATCGTGAGGATACAAACGTATCTATTTTTTCATTGATATTGAGTGAACTTCTAAATTTATATTCTTTCATATTGTTTTATATAAAATTCTTATATTCTTTTATATAAGAATATCAATAATTCTTTTCTTATTCTTTTTCTTAAATTTTATTTGAACACTGCGAGCAATACTGCGACGAAAAGATGCAGAATTCTCGCAGAGAAATTACTTTAATTCATTCGCGTCGAATAATTTAATTTTAATTTGTTGGTGCTTTTACCAGGCTTGTGTCATTTTTGATAATAATAGTGAATATAATTATAAATTTATTTATACGATACTATAGAAAACAATATAGTTTATAATGTACTAAAATAAGCATATTTTTGAGAAATTTCTAAAGATAGATTTAAAAAATTTGGGATTTTATTTTATAATGGAATGTAATTAAAAAATATATATTAATTAAAAATGTATATATTTATAATTTATTTGTATTTATATGTATGTCCGATTCAATGAAAAACTCTGATTAAAATACAAGATGTTAGAATTAAAAATACAAAAAGTTGAGAAGCGTTGATAATGACAAGTCAATAAAATATAAATTATTATATACTTTCCCTCTAAATTTATTTGAAAAATATTTATTGGTTAAAAAATTATAAGAATTTCTTTTTAACATAACTTTATTCTGTAAAATTCCACTTGCAAATGATTAGACACAAATATATTAATAAAAAAATATGATCATTGCTCTGCAGGTTGTTTAATACACAATAATAAAGACTTAAATATAAAAATTCAAGTTTTTGAATAATTTTTTGATTGATTTTTCACAACTATTCCTCAAGACTTTGAATAATCCCCATATAAAACAGAAACTACTGACACAGAAATTCATCAATAGCAATAAAATGTGATACAAATATTCATTTTATTCGAGAAGTTACTTTTTTAAATTCTAAAACTCCTGATCGATTTTCATGATTATTATTACATTCCTGATTATTATTATTACATTCCTGATTATTAAATTACAAATATTATATTATAAAAATAAAATAATCTTTTTATATTGAATTTATTAAAATTCGTTTCTTCTAAAACGAATTTCTAGATTATTTATATTTAAGATAAAATGTAACTTCTTATGTTATGTGTAATATCCATCGGTTCTGTTGTCAATTCCGTAATATGTAATATTTAATGTAGATCTAATGTATTTTACTTTAATATATTTTAAAAGCTGTATTCTTTCACTATAAGATAAATCTTCTTTATTATTTCAATTGGGGCTGATATATTTTCTATATATTCTTTAAATATTTCGAATGAGTTGGAGCGCAGAGAGAGATAATCTAAATGCATTCTTCAGTAAGCTTTCTATTACATATATATGTATAATTAAGTTCGATTTCATATTTAACCATTCTGAGCCTTTCATTCAATCTTTTGGAATTGAAGGATAATTTATTAGTTGCTTCTTAAGGATTAATAATTCTTTTAACACTTGTAGTTAACATATATGTTTCAAAATATGATGTATTATAGTTTTTATTAGAAAAACGGATTTTTAATTACAGCTTTCTAGCCGATAACTCTATTGGTAATTCCACTCCGACTTCCATAATGTTTTTTTCTTATTTATCAACTGTTATAATTTATGCGACTGTAAGGAATGTTAAATATATATTAGTAATAAAATTTCTATATATTTTTGCGTTATAAGGACATTGTTTAACTAGTTCCACATCTAAAATGATCAAAAATAAACTGTATTTAAAAATAAGTAATAGGTTATAGATTATGCCAAAAATAAATTATTTTTTTAAAACTTTAGATATAGAAATATTCTAATTCTGTTATTCCTGCTTTCAGAATGATCTCTTGGAGCTGAAATGAATATTACATTTTTAAATGAGTTTTTCATCATCAGATTGAAATTATTTGATAATATAAATAATTTTCTAATATTAAAGTATTAGCTTAGTTTATTAGTATTTGTTTTTAATTTATGTAATTTAATAATTTATTATTGTTTATTAATAATATTTTAAAATTAAACTATTTGATGAATAGATTAGAGTTTCTTCCTTCATCTAATATGAATCAAAGAACTTATCTAGTTTATTTCTGTTTGTGAGTTATTTACGAACTCTAGCCAGCACATAATAATATAAATTCTGAGATATTTTCATAAATTTTGAATTTTACAAACGAAGCACAAGTTTATTGGTTACAGGCATGCTGTTTAATCCTTAGACATTCCTTATAATCTGATATTTTTTAATACCTATCTGATGTTTATAATTTTTAACAAACTTAATATGTGTTAATACCATATGTATATGTATAACTATATTATATTATAAACAGGATGTCCCTTCCAATGTAAAAACAATAGGTTCGGTATTTTTATTTCTGAAAATTGTAAAAATTCAAACATTTCTAAAAACATTGTAAAATTTTTTTTCATAACTCCATCATGTCTTCTCTTTATAACGATTCTTTAAAATTTATGTACTATTTTCTTCATCATTTTAATGGAGTTTAAACATTAAGTTTGAACGACAAAAATTCAAAATATTCTAACATTTCGTTATAGTGTTCGTCGTTCAGTTAAAAATTTCAGAAGTTAGTTCCTATGGGAGAAATCAAAAAGATCAACTAAATTTTCCAATCAACATAATATGTATTACCTTTATCGTTTTATTTTACTCTAGTGTTGAGCTATCCGAATTAATTGAGAAACAAATTTATTCAAATAAGCAGTTTTTTATATAACCAAACTGAAAGAATCAAATATTTATCATAATTTCTATTACCATCATCTTTGTATTCAATTCAGGAGCACTCTCTTAAATTAATGGATCTTAATACAAATTCTTCATTTTTGCTATTTATAAATTTTTACAAAATTTTTTTATCTAATTGCTTTTGAAATTTCAATAAAAATTCACTAATTTTTATGTCGCTAATCTAATTATAGATTTCCCAATATTATATACTAAACGGCTAAATTAGACGTACTTTTATTTTTTTTTAAACATAATATATAATTAATAATAATTAATTAATAATAACATATAATTTATCTTTTAATTTCTTTAAACTCATAATATAAATGAAATCTGTACACATCATACATTACTCAGACGAAATACTGAAATAAGAGAAAGAATACATGTCTCAAAATGTAAACATTTTTAGATACGTTAAGTGACATCCTACATTCAGATAATTGAAATTTAAAAAATCGATATTTCAGATACGATATTTTTATTGTAATTTATCGGTAAATACGCAACATAGTACGAATAAGATTAAAAGAAATGTAATATTTCAAATATTATTTATATATCACTGATAACAACAATTATTTGGAATTGAAATATCTAAAAAACTACTAACATTATTTAATTTTTAATACCAAAAATAATAGAAGTGAATGTCCTGTTAATCAATGACATTTGTGGTTGAACCATTAATTTTAACATTTCAACTTTATTCACAGATAATGAAAAGAATTAGTTTGTAAAAAAAAATTTTCAACACATATTCAATCGCTGCAATTATGGTTAAAATATATCAAAACTTGAAAGTGACTCATTTAATTTGCTTATTTGTATGTTAATTCTATTCGATTTCAAGTTGTTTTTGCAATTATTTGGAGGAAATTTTAGACTGTAATGCTGCTGATTTGGAATATCGAAGATGAATGTAATTTAAAATATTTCATAGCGTAGTGATGCTTTTGTTTCGAGGGTTGACGTTGCATCAGTTAAGAAGAAATTTATCAGGATTGTTTTTAATTAAAACTGAAAGTCCTCGTGTTTCTTATTTTAATATTTTTGTCCTGTTGGTAATGGAAACCAAAATCGGCGAAATCTGCAGTAAGTAATTTTAAGTTTCTTTTATAGAAACGAACTTGAAATAGCTATTAGCTAACTAATAATATTTATTTAATATTTATTTAATATTTATTTTTTTAAGTTAGCTAGAAATAGCTAAATAGTTAACTAATAATATTTATTTATAAGTACACAGATGTTTGTTTATGCAAATGTATATATGTTTATAGAAAACAAATAAAGTAGTGAAGATTTGTTTTATGATTTCAGGATTGTAAACATATATTTTTTATTTTGCATTTTTTTCATAATGCATATACTTCGCATATTTATGCTTAAAAGCATAATGCAAGAACATATTAGCATATGTAGTGCTTATGTAGAATATCTATCTTTCAAATTAATTTCGTTTAACAGTAATTCTTATATCATAATTAGACAGCAGCAATGTTGATACATACACACAGTCAATGCTAATTATAGATCCTATGAAATCATGTTTTTGTAATTGAGCATTTGTAATTTTATAATTCTATTTTGAATTCATATAGTTCAGTTTGATTATCGCAGCTAAAAGAACTTGTGTGAAAGAGTGAATAATATAATTAAGTGTGTTTTAAGTTATTCTTCGCATGTAAATTAATTTCGATAGGTAAAAATCATCAATGAACTTAGATCAAATTTAAAAAAACGTTTGTAATTTATTGCAATGTGAATTATAATCTACAAGAATAACTTTAAAATATTGTTAAATATATGTATGCATATTGCAAATATGATTTAACGTAATATATTGTTTTATTCTATACGTTATACATGAGCATGTTCAGCACATGTAATATCATATCCGCATATTTTTAGTGCATATTTGCATATTTAATTATTAGCATATGCTCTTTGCCTATTTATCGTACACAAACATCCACTACCTACTTGTAAGTAATATCTACTTAGATCCTAAGAGAAAATAACAATTTTATTACTTGTTTTTTTAATTTAAAGTAAAGATAAATTGGAATACCACTATTTTAAATCACTTGTACTGCAACAAAATCGTTACTTTATGACATTCTTCAATTAGACTAAATTCCAAACTATTTTTGTTTTTTATTATTACTAAAAGCAAATATAAAAGTTTTTCTATAATATTATGTAATTTTCTTTGTTTCATTCATTGTTATAATCTTAAACAGATTGGTATTGCAAATATACTGCATTTCCTCTACTAGCTACACATGTAAGTATACACTACAGTGTATCCAAATAAATCCTGTGAGTACTAGTGAAATACCCGAAGAGTGTTATTTTGTGTGGAATACGACTGTAAATGTGTTAGCAAATGTGCAAGTGAAGCTAACATAAAGTCCAGGAGGCATTAGGATTGATGAATATAAGGAAGAACCTGATACCAAAATCAGGAAGCCGCAGGATATTGAAATTTCGTGAACGAACCCGATACGAAATTGCTAACAAAAATGGCACAGACGAACTCGACACGAAATCTAGTGCTGCTTGGAAGTTGGAGAATTGCACAAGCGAACTTAATGCAAAATCGAGAAGTTATTACAAGATTAAAGAATTTATAGATAAACTTAGTGTGAAATCAAGAAGTCGCGAATAGGATTTTGGCGAATAAACCTGATGTGAAAGTGAGAAGCGACTAGATTAAAACGAATATCTTTTAGTTGTTTAGCATACATATGTATGCGAACGAATCTGATGCGAAATCAAAAAGTAATAGAGACTTACAAATAGAAATTAATTTGTAAATATGAGATAATAAATATATTAATATTTAATGGTTAATATTTTTTAGTTATATTAACCATTTGTTATATTAACATTTTTTTATTATTATTGATATTTCGTAAATAATATTTTGTACGTCCATATATGACTAGTTGTCTTGATCAATGTTGAATCAATCGCCAATAATCCATAATAATTAATTCCTAAGGTAAGATAATTAATTCCTATGTTCTATTTGACAAAGTTGATCTATTTATTTTACAGAAAGGGGTTTTTTGTTTCACAAATAAATAATTCTGTGAAATTACTCATTTCCATCATAAATGTTGCGCGATCGATGCAAAACTAAACTGACTTGAATTTCAAACAATGCGACCGAGAAATACAACGTTGCTGCATTCTATACGTTGTCAATTTGAACATGATCATAGAATTTGCTTCACTTGTATCTTGTCGTGTTTGTCGATTGATCGTATAACAACAATTTTGTCTTCATATAATATTCAATTAGGTTACAGATTTATACGTTACAGATACTTGTAAATGTATTGTATCAAATGCAAACATTTAGACGATAGACAACTTTTTAGCAAACTGTTCCTTTTAAAAACATACGTGTTATTTTTGACTTACAATTTAAAAATCTTATACTGTTTAAAATTTCAATTTAATAGCCAGGATTATAAGCTTGGTTTTTGTGTTATCCGAAAAATTCGTTATTCAAAATTATTTTAATTATTTTTATTTATTATTTATTATAATTATAATAATTATTTTTATTGTATATTGTTTAATGTACTTGAATAAATAATTTAAGGTAAAAAATAGTAGATCTTACATCCCTACCTGTGTAGTTATTGATCATTTTAGAACCATAAAAACTCATAGAATAAAAAAGAAAAATTGTACAAATAAGGGATAGACCTAATTTTTTTTTCCTTTCTAGAAAGTAGTTTCATAATTATAATAATTTCTTCTACATCCATTCTGTTGAACCATCTCTACGATGCAAATTGTGGGGTCTAATAATTTTAGTCGCCAAGTTTAGTCGCTCAATTTGATCGCCGACCTGATCGATAGCAAACCAGCAACCAAACTCGGCGATCAAAAATTATCAATATTGTAAAGGCCATTCAGTAACTGCATTCCTTGACTGTCAGAGATCGTTATAATCAATCAAATTAATTAAAAAATAGAAAATGTTAGATATATTATTATTATTATTATTATTATTGTTACTGTTATTGTTATCGTTGTTGTTGTTGTTGTTGTTGTTGTTCTTGTTGTTATTTCTTTTCATTGGCATTTCTTAATTCCCCGATTAGCTTAGTTATTATTATGGTTGCCGGTTTTTGGTCTCTCATCGAGCAGATCATCCATGATTGGTTAACGAAAGACTAAAAACTTGACAACCAAGGTTGACTTGGTCTTATCTATCAGAATGTTGCCTACCATGTGAATGTTTGTATTTTATTTGTCACAACGACTAGCCGTCATCCATGAGTCCTTTGTATTTCTATGGTCGTTAGCGACTAAGTATGTAAGATTCTATATATTCTCTAGTTGAGGATCTAGTCGCTGGCAACTGATCGACAACGTATAACACTAGCAAACTATAATCAGGTAATAGCGAACAGTGCTCGCACAGACACTGCACGTGACCAATTCTGCTTAGTGTGAACCTAGTATAATACAAGAACGACTAGTTTGTGAAATAAAGTCAATACGATTTTCTTCTCTTTTTTATGTATAATATCTCACACCTATCTATTTATTATCAACAACTTTATCTCATTAATTATCCTATAAAAGCATCGAAAAGCATTCTTATTTCTAAGACTTATTTCGTATAAATCTTGGATATTCTTTGCAATATAAACGTACCTATAAACATTTTGTTTATAAACACTGCTCCTCAAATTTTTTTGGAAATTGAAAATTAATAGAAATTAATGTATGTTTTTATGGTGTCAGAATTAGTTATTTAAATAAATATATTAGAACCCATAATACAACATAGCATATACGCTTTATTTTTTCTTATATATCTGAAATATGAAATATGATTTTTAAAACGATGGTATTCGAATATTTTTGTAAACAATTGTAGTTATTATTATATTTTAATATTATTGTAAAAAGATGTAGTTTCATTTCCCTAAAAGTTTATGTACATATACAACGTATTGTGTATAAAGACAAAGATTTGGACAGAGCTACAATGATGATTTTATCTGTTATACAATGGTTAAATGTTAATACAATTCAAAATCGTATAAGAATGTTCAATTGCAGACGTTTTTGGGAAAAAAAGCTTATAAACCCTTTTTCGATAAATCATCTTTAACTGATTATCATATGTTCAAGAATGTTTTTTTTAAATTTCATCTCAATATTCTAACAACTAAGATAAATATGATACTTTTTGTTTATTCGTGTTCAGTTTAATCATTTTTCTTCTGTGAATTTCGATTTAATTAGATCAAAATTAGAGAAAGTGAAAACCTTATTTAACAGCAATGATTGAGTGCCGAAACATATGAAGTATCTATGGATAGAAATCTCGTAAAAGATCAAAGAAAAAGATTGTAAAAATATATTTTCCAAACACCAGTTGCGAGGGAATACGTTTAAAATACAATCATATTATCAAATGAAGTAGCAAACGGGATTCTGCTCTACGTCATACTGCAATACATTTGTAAGAGACAAGCTGTGGGAAGATCGATATGGTATACAATTTAAACACATTGAACTTCATTCTGTGAATTATGTACACGTAAAAGAAAATGGAAAAGATATTCATGATATTAATATTTAAATATGTATAAATTATAAATATTTAGATGATGAAAACTGTCAAAATATTTGAAAGAAGCAATAAACCATAATAAAAGATTTAAAATATTCAATAAAAAATTGAATCATAATGAAATGTTCATTTTATTCTCACTTATTTCTTCTTCCACAATTTATGGAAAATGAGGTACATAATTAACATTTCAAACACAGTAATCTATTTAAAAAATTAAAACTTCATGCAATTTATTCAATTCATAATTTCGGTTTATTAATCCTTTTTACAGAGATAAATTATGATTTCAAAGATTGAAAATCTGAATGTTAAATTTTGAAAATAATTTAACTCAGTTTATTCGAAAAATACTAACATATTATGTATGTATAATGAAACCAACGAATAGTTAGAATTATATGTGTCATTAAATAAATGATTAAAACAAGAATATGTGTTGCATGTTCTGAATTGTGTATTGGTTTTGACGCATTGATTTTATCGGACCCAAATAGAATTTAAGCCGATTCTTCGATTCTATAACTACATTGACCTGTAGAACTTTATTTTAATTTAGTATTTCGCTAAATACTAATCGAACATTGTGACTTTTCGTAACGTTCTACATGTGATTCTGTTCAATAATGGTTATAGTATGAGAATTTAAAGCAAATCTGCAATGATTTTTACTCTAGCAATTACTCGTTATTTAATTAAATCAGGACTGTGATGTAGTATTTCTTAAATACAGAAATGCTAAAATGAAGATATTTTTGTTTCTCAATTAAACGTGAAATTTTAAGTATTACATAATGCAATCGTGTTATTTAGATTTCGTATTGAAAAATGTCATAGTAAAATTGCCGAAATTGTTCTAAATAGAGTTAGACAAAATGTAATTTGATTAATGATTAATGATTACAATTAATGTGTAATAATGTGTAATAAATCATTGTAATAATAGATTATAATTAATTGAATAATCATTGAATGAATATGAATTAATTAATAAATTAAAAATTAATTAATAAATTACACTTTTGATTATGACTGTATCAATAATTAACTTCTATCAATAACACTGTATATTTTGTAAAAACTACATATTTATTATTTACGTTATTTTGCAATATATGTAACCGTACAATTTTATTAGGATCTGTTCCAAATATTTAAAAAATTTTTCATCGATTGAAAGTCTCATTTATATATTGGTTCTTGTTATTGCCACAATCTTCCATGTGATTTGAGAAAAATAAACTTTAATGATAAACTTGCAGAATGATGAAAATTTTGAAATTTTTCATTATAATACACATTTATTCTCATAGAAAATTATAAGCTTTATCAAATTATTGTAAAGTCACCAGAGCCGTTATGCAACAGAGTTATAAAAGGGGAAATAATATATTACAGATTACATAATAAATACATAATAAAATATAAATGACTCACTCAATGATTTAAAAATTATAATTAATGATTACAAATTACAAAATTAATTAAGATTACTGATTTATTTTGACAATAATTAATTGATTAATGATTACAATTACTGTTATTACATGTAGTAATTGATAGAAATAATTAAAAAGTAATTGATTACTGCCCAATTTCTGGTTCTAAACAAATGTATCGAGGTACGATTATCAGTATAAAATAAATAAAGTATAGGTATTCCCGCTATTCAATCGCGCCACTTGGCATTTCCCAATAAGATTTTGATACTTCAGCGATTAAGAAAATAATAAAGAAAAATTAATTTAATTTTTGCATTGTTATATTTTAATTAAAATAAAATTTGTTGTGTTTATATATAAAATAATGAAAAAAAAGAGAGGAAACTTAAGGAATTTATTGTGAGTATTGGTTTTATGTGTGTGAATATGAATGTAGTCTATGGTGTGGATGTTAATATGTATATTGTGTCGTGTCTGGTGTGTTGTGTTTTGTTTCTGGACTGTGCCTGGAAGAGACATTCATGGAGAAGGAATCGTGGTGTGAGGATCTGGAGAGAAAAGAAGCAAGCACAGATTAGTGAAAAGAATGAGAGATTGAGAGAGTGAGAAATCTAAAGTTTTACTATTTTATACCTACTTGTGTTTGTTCAATTATATATATTTTAATGAATTATGAATATATTTTAATATATTTCAATAATTTGTCAAAATAATTTTTGAAGTTAAAAATTATATTAAACAAAAATGAAATGTAAAATGAATACAGTTGTAATTCTTAACAATTTATAAATCTGTCCTTCTTTTGAAATAATTTAATTATTAATTATAGCGAAGATAAAGTTTCTATCCGAACGAAATTTAATAATTTAAATTAATTAGTAATACTTACGTGATTAACTAATTTATCATTTTTAAATTGTTGGTTTATTAATATATCCAAACCATTTGTTACTCTAATTTCTTAAGTTCTCGTTTGTTTTTGGTTTTAACTAAAATAATATTCAAATTTCGTCAAAATAATCTAACAACTTTGATAAAAGAAAAATAGATATCTATAGATATTAAATATCCATAACGATGATATTAGTACAACCATAATATCTATAGATATTAAATATCCATAACGATGATATTAGTACAAATTACAAAAGAAGCATTTACTTTTTACAAACAAGTTTATCAAATTTGAATATAACTTAGAAAAGTAATGAAGATTAAAAATTTTAAAAATTTATTTTTTACAAAATAATGAAATAATCTATTGCAAATAATTAAAATTAATACAATTTGTTTTTCAGGCTAATGATTGATATGGTTATAGAAAGAAAACAATAATTACATATTATTAAGGTTCATAATAGTTTTGTTTTCATTTTATTTGTGAATAGATTTTTTAAGTTTGAACATATGATATCTATTATATTTCATAAATTATTTTAATAAATTTTGGAGATCTCGCACACTGATGTAGTCGATGTCGATCGTCTTCTGAACAGCAGAAAATTGAGAGCCCTTGTGTTTTTTCTTTTTTTTGCTTGTGGTTCAATGCAGTGCCTGGAGTTTAATAATCCTTTGTAGCGGCCTACGTCTCGCAAGTACAAGTTTCGAACACTGACTAGCACAAGCCGCAAGTGGCTGTGCGCTTAGCATTGAAGTCCTAGCGATCTCGATGTTAAGCACAAGCAGAGTGCGGAATACCGCTAGGATGAGGTAACCGACCGTCCAGCAAGTAGAGTTATACCAACAAGCGTCTGGAGTTAAAAAAGGGTCAGCTGCCATATCAGCCTTACTGATGATGAGTCTAGGCGGCGACTCCGAGACGAAACACCATAACTTTCGCCTTTCTCACTTACCCAAATCCTTCCGTTTCTAAAATCACCATCCATCTATTACTATTTTAGGGAACTGTAAAGTATTTAAAGACCCTGGATGCTGCTGGGAAGGAGAGAAGGAGTGTGTGAAAGGAAGTGAGAAGAAAGGCAATGCGTTTCGTCTCGGAGTCGCTGCCTAGACTCATCATCAGTGGGGCTGATGGCAGCGACTCCTTACCCCAGACGCTTGTTGTTATAACTACCCGCTAAGCTGGGCCCGGGCACCCTCCTCCTAGCGGGGTTCCGCATGCTGCTTGCTTAACATCGGAGATCGATAGGACCTCGACGCTAGGCGCGCAGCCACTTGCGGCTTGTGCTAGTCGAGTGTTCGAAACTCGTAGTCGAGGAATCGTAGGGCCGCTACCTCACCCCCTTCCCAGTGCAAACGATACTGAGAAGATGAGGAGACTCATAGTAGCGTTGCGGCCGGTGAAGAAATGATGCTGAATGGCTGCTCTCCGTTTTTCGCTCGGTCCTGGTACCTTTTCGATTTGATCACTCAGGGCTCGGCATCATGTGTTGGAGGTTGCTGCATTCGGCGGAGGCGCTGTGATTGCGGCGTGTTCCATGCGTGCTGGCTAATTTTTGCGGACCCCAATGTAATGCCGGCATGCGGACTCATTTGCTGCTGCAGCGATGCTGCCTGTATGCGAGCGTTTTCTATGACCATGTAAATTTGGTGCTGCTCGCGTATAAATGGGCGCTTACAAATAACCGTCTGCGTGCCAAGTGTGAAGAATTGTCTTCGATATTGCATTCTCGTTCAGCGTCTGGATTTAGTCCTTCCAGATGTTGCTGCATCCTTTGTTTGGGTGTCGTCCCTTCTTTTGTAGTCGATATGGGAAACTTCCGTTTTTTTCTATGCTGACTCCAGAAAGTTGCGTGTTCAATCATCGGGTGGTCACCACTTTAGGGATCTGTAAAGAATTTTGAGACCCAGGATGCTGCTGGAAGGACTGAAGGAGTGTATGAGGGAAAGTGAGAAGAAAGGCGATTGCGTTTCGTCTCGGAGTCACTGCCTAGATTCATCAGTGGGACTGATGGCAGCGACTCCTTACCCCAGACGCTTGTTGTTATAACTACCCGCTAGACTGGGCCCGGATCACTCTCCTAGCGGGGTTCCGCATGCTGCTTGCTTAACATCGGAGATCGATAGGACCTCGACGCTAGGCGCACAGCCACTTGCGGATTGTGCTAGTCGAGTGTTCGAAACTCGTAGTCGAGGAATCGTAGGGCCGCTACAACTATCATCACTTGAAACCCTTCACCCTTTAACGTGCATAAAATGATGTAGTTGTTGGGTGGATGCTTCTCAAGAGAGGAGGTAGTGTGAATTGTATGGTTGTTACTAGGTAAACAGGAAAAATTTCAGAAAACCTGCATATAAATTATTGGTTTTTATATTTTTGGGTTTTAATCCTGTTCAGGTTTTATTATGAAGTGGCAATTGCGTGTTTAGGTAGCTTTTTTGATTTTTAGTAGGATGTTATAGTTTTCTGTTTGGTTGATGAGTGGGTTTTGATGCTCAGTGTGATGAGCGGTTTTAAGTGCGTTTGCAATGTAGTACTGAATTGTTTGAATGTTCTCTATTGCGTGCAGTACACAGATGAGTGTGTCATACAGTTTATTGAGGATGATGCGTAGGAATTTATTTTGGATTCTTTGAATTTTACTAATATGTGACTTTGCTGCTGCAGCCCAGATTTAATGGCCGTATGTTATTATCGGCCTAACGCATATTTCACATTGGTTTAAGTTGATATTTTGAGATTGCTGTTTCCGTGAAGTAGCGGGTATAGTTTTATGAATGCGGGAAAAGTTAGATTTGCTCTTTCAGCTCGCTGGGGCCCAGGTGACTTTAGCATCTAATAGTATGCTAAGGTACTTGACCGTGGCGAACCAAGGGATGTTGTGTCCTGTGATGGAGACTTGATTTGTGGGTTTGGATTTCTTATTTGTGAAGGCAATGGCTTATGTTTTGACTGAGTTGAGTTTTAGTTTCCAGTTTGTGAAGTAATCTTGTAGTTGATCAAGGTGTGCTTGAATGTACTTGGTTACGTTTGTGTGATTCCATGATGAGGCGAAGATGGCGGTGTCGTCTACGTAGACCGCTAAGTGGAAATTTAGAGTGCATGGAATTTTTATGTAAATTGTGAATAGCAGGAGGTCGAGTATGGAAACTTGCAATACTCCCGCAGTGACGGTTTTGATGGTTGAGGAAATACCGTTTGCTGAGACATAAAAAGTCCTGCTTTGCAGTTAATTGGCAATCAGTCAGGAGAGAGGATGGGATATTTATTCTTTGCAGTTTTACTAGAAGGGCACTGTGCCAGACTGAATCGAAAGCTTTCTCTAAATCTAAGAGGACAAGTTGTGTTACTCTGTTTTTGTTTATCTCTAGGGTGATGTGTTCCATAACTCGTTGTAACTACTGGATGCATGAATGATTTTTTCTGAAATCAAACTGCTGGGGAATGATTATGTTACTGTTGTTAACATGAGTTTCGACGGCTGTTGCGGGTTTCCCCTGCTTGGGGATTGGGATTACTTTGGCGGTTCTCCGTGCCGTGGGAAAATAAGAAAGTTCAAGGCAGGCTTTGAAGATGTAATATATTTGTGCTATGGGTGTTTGATTGGGAATTTTTATGACTGCGTGTGGTGATTGTGTCTGATTTTGGGGCCTTGTTGGAGAGAAGTTTTTTAATTATATGCTCTATCTATTTAAACTGCTATCGTCCGTACGGAAGTTTGTGGGTGGTAATGTTGCAAGTCTTTCAATGTCGTGCTCGATGGGAGAAGTTGTGTTCCGTGCAGAGTTGTGTATTCTTTTCGAAGTTTACAGCCAGGCTTTCAGCTTTTTCTTCGTCTCTGTAGGGGGGTGTGTGGAATGTAGGGCTTTGGAGTACAGGTATTCGGCGTTTTACGGCCGGTAATCTTGAAGGTCTCCCAAAAGGTATGGTCCATCTTCTTGATGTTTCTGTGTAGTTTGTGAAAGGAGTTACCAGTTTTTTGGAATTTCCGCCTGTCTTTATTTTTCTCCTTAATGAGGTTTTGAAGAACCGGGTTTGCGGGGAAAGATTGATCGTTTGGAGCTTTGGGCGTTGCGTTTCGAAAAGATTTTTGAATTAGCCGCGTGAGTACTTCGATTTCGTCTATGTCGGCTGTGGTTGTTAGTTTTTGGCGAATTAGTTTGTACGGATTGGTATTGTCGTTTTACGTTATTTAGGGTTGTAAGTGAGAGGGCCACCGGTAAATGATTTGATGATAAATTTATGGTGTGGTAGTTTTGTAAGAAGAGAATATTTGACAGGAAAATGTCAATGTTGGAGGGGGTGCAGTTTGGTTCCCTATGAGTGTAAGTGGAGCTGTGAATGATTTCAATTTTGTAATTTGGAATGATTTTTGAGAATGGAACCATTTTTGTTTCATTTAGTATTGTTCCATAGGGTGTGCGTTGAAGTCACCGCTGAAGATGTAGAGTCCTGGTCCTTGTGACAGTACGATGGTACCCAGATCGGAAAGGTTTATTTTGACTTGAGGGGAGGGAGGGGGGTTGATCTTGGTGGTAAATATTTCTATGTTTGAGGTGGCTGGTTGTAGTGTGTCTTCCGTAGGAGTGTCCTTGTGAATAGCTATTAATATTCCGCTTCTTGGTTTATTGTTGATGGATGGTGGACCGTTTTGTTTGTGTATTTTGTAGTTGGGTAATTTGAGAGTAAGCCAGGTTTCGGCGATGATGATCTATTAAAAATCTGTGAAATTCGGATATCTTGTTTTTAACGCTAGTGGCGTAGCCCGTATCTCATTCCATAAGATAATGTTGATGGGGTTTTTATGGCTGCTTATTATCTAGTTCTTTCACTATGAGTATTGTTACTCGGACTGTTTCTAAGTTGTTTGTGCATTTCGTGTAATATTTCTGGTTAAGCGATATAATTTTTAAGAACTGGTCCAGATCTGTTGCTTTGATATCGTATATTTGATCTGATAGTTTCGGATTGAGAGGATGTTCGGTTTGCTGAGGCTGTGGGTGATGCGGCTCTTGCATATGATATTCCTTGCTTTGTTTTGCGTTAGGGAGGAAGTGGTGAGGATTTTCACATTTTGAGGTTTTTTTAGCAGGATGATTTAGATTTGTTGCGATGTTCGCGTTTGGAATGTTATTTTATGATTCCGTGTTTTGGAGGTCTGAGTCTAGTTCATTGGTGACACAATCAATGAAGACGCTATACATGTTTTTGGTAGGGATGTCTGGATTGATGTGTTCCATACCTGCAGAATCTGATAGTAATGTGGCCCTTTTTTTCGATGTGGTAACCTAGAGTTGTTCTTCCATGGCTTTTCTCTTAGTCACCGTCCATTTGGATGCCTTGCCTGCAAGTATGCAGTCCAGATTTGCTCTTTCGGCTTTGTTGTTTGTAATGGTGTCTGATGATACGTTTTCTTCTTCGGGAGTGCAGATTTGATTCTCACTTGGAGTCTTTGTTTAGTTTTTTATTTCGCACTTGTTCACTGATCACTGTGACTGTGAATAAGAAGGTTTGCTCAACTTCCTTGCTCGGGGATTGATTGAAAACTGACAGGAACCCTTGTTTTTTTTTCTTTTCTTTTTCCGTGGTTATCTTTGCTGCAGTTTCTGGGGTGACCTGCTCCTGTAATCCTGTAAGCATTTAAGATGAAAAATTAAAGTGTAAATTTTAGCTTGTTTGGTTTGTTTTATGTAATATACGTGAGTTGCAGGAAAAAAGCCTGCTGTGCTTGAGTGTAATTCTGGTGTAAAGTGTGAATGTGTAATTTATCTGTTTTTTATTGCATGCTTTGGAAGTTTGGTCCTGATTTTGAGTGGAATGTTATTTGTTTCTTATGCTTCTGATGAGTGGATTTGGGTGAATTATGTTGTAAGCCGTGATAAGTGAGTTCTGTATGTATTCTTTAATTGTTGGTATATTTGCTGTTGAGTGTAAAGTTTTGATGGAGGTATCGTAATGATGCGCAAGAATTTATTTTCCATCCATTGAAATTTGTTTATATGTGTGTTGGCGGCAGCTGCCCAAATTTGGTGTCCGTATGTGATGATTGTTCTAATGCATATTTTATATAAGTTGAGTTTGATGTTAGTTTTTAATCTGCTATTTTTTAAAATGAGGGAGATAAGTTTATGCAGAACTGGATATGATAGATTAACACGTTTATTTATGGCGGCTGCCCATGTGATTTTTGAGTCAAGAATGACTCCGAGGTATTTTGCGGTGAGGGACCAGGGAATATTTTGGTCTGCAATTTTAATGGTCTTGAGTCAGGTTTTTTTTGTGGTGAGAGATAGCTTGTGTTTTTGTGGGGTTTATTTTTAATCTCCAGTTTATGAAATATTTCTGTAATAAGTCTAAGTAATTTTGGATATAAATAGTGACTTGCGTGGAACTCCAAGATGAAAGGTAAGTATAACTGTGTGTGTGTTTGTAATTTTGGGCAGATCATTTATGTATAGTATGAATAGTAAGGGACCTAGGATAGATCCTTGCGGTACCCTGCTACGATTTCTTTGCATGTGGACTTTGTTCCATTTATAGAAACATAAAATTTTCTATTGTTTAAATAGTTGTTTGAGATGTTAATTAAATCTATGGGAAGTTTTATGTCATGGAGTTTTGTAATTAAGGCTTTGTGCCAAACTGAATCGAAAGCTTTGTTTAGATCAAGGAGGATGAGTTGTGTTGTACGGTTTTTATTTTTTTCTATTATGATGTGTTCGGTGACTCGCTGCAACTGTTGTATGGATTATTGATTTTGTCGAAAGTCAAATTGCTGTGAAATTATTAAGTCTATTTTTTGGATATGTTCTTGAAGTTGGTGCTGGATAATTTTTTCTAGAATTTTGCCGACGATGTCTAATAAGCTAATTGGTCTATAGCTTAATATTTTGGCTGTGGGTTTCCCTGGTTCAGGAATAGGAATTACTTTGGCTATTTTCCAAATTATAGGAAAGTAGGCGATTTGCAAGCAAGCTTTGTAAATGTAATATAACTGGACTATAGGTTTATTTGGGAGGTTTTTGAGTTTAGTAGTTGTTATATTGTCAGGTCCTGGTACTTTATTATTTGGGAGATGATTGATTATGTTTTCAACTATTTTAGGCGAGCAAAATGGTTTTGTGGCAGGAGATGGAGACTGATTGTATGCGATTTCTAGTTTGTGTTCAATAGCTTGTTCTATTGGTGAGTGTTGATTATATGCCGTCATGTGTATATCTTCAAAATTTCGCACCAAGCCTTCCGACTTTTCTTTATTAGTAAAAGTAGGGAGTTGTGAGTGATATCATCTAGAACTTGTTATTTTGGTTTTGGAGCCGCCGCTGATTTTATAGGTGAGCGATAGAGTATGATCTGTGTGTTTTAAATCGGATAATTTATGTCGCTATGTGTTGTTTTTTATTTGTATTAGTATTTTTTGGATTTGATTTGTAAGAACATTTCTATGTAACTTATAGATCGAGTTTCCCGTTTTTTGAAATCTTCTTCGCATTTTGTTTCTATTTTTCATTGTGTCCAGGAGGAGCGGATCTGTGATAAGGGAGTCCTTGTCTGCCATGTCGGCCTTAAATAAGAATAACTGCTTTTGTGTTTTTCCCGATTACGTGAGTGGGAAGAAAGGTCTCGATACACCGTTGGACCGGTCAATCCCATAAAGGAATATAATATTTACGATTACTTTATGGGCCTAACGGTTCTGCTCAAGGACACACATTATTTTTATGTGTTTATTGACCCTGATCATAGACCCAAGATCAGCGGGATGCATCCCCTACATAAATTAAAAACAAATTACTGAAACAAAATTGCAATAATGTATTATACTATTAAAATGTAATATTTGTATATTATTTGTTAAACATAAAAAGTTATTGTATTACTAAAATCTAAATGATCTTTTAGAGTGGTTGAAGAGTGTATGTCTTAAAATGTTTAGTAATTATGAAGAATTGAAAATTCGTTGTCTGTTAATTAGTAAGGTTCTCCGATTTTATGGTCCAAATAAAGTTAGTAGTTGGTAAAGTAACACTTAATTATTAATCGTATAACTTTGTACACTGTAAATATTTAAAATTTTTTCCTTTAGAACAAAATTATAGTACTTATAATATTATATAATTGTAATAGTTATATAATAGTTGTAGCGTGCCGATTTGAATTCACGTATTAGGGACTTTAAGATCGGTGGCTTGCTTCTTTCAACATTAATGAAAGGCAGCTGTTTCAAGTTAGGTTCGATTTTGTTAGACTGGTAGGATTTTAATTCACTCGTCAGAAGTGAGATTTGATGATCATGAATTATATGAGTAAGGAATGTGTAAGATAGTAAGTGAGATGGTACGAATAGGAGGGTAAGTTTGTGCACGTTAGAGTACTGTGAGAAGATTACTCGCGATGTTGGATGTATACACTAACGTGAATTTCTGAAAACTACTGACCAGTCTATTGGATTTTTATAAACTGACTGTCTGATTTGTCTGGTGGGTAATCTTATATAGTATGTGGAGTCTATTGTGTTTTCCCTGGTTACGAAAAGATAAGCTAACTGAGTACAGATGTGTTTATGGCGACGACAGTTGCGATAAAGAAACTTACCGAGCCTTGGAACTAGGAGTCAGGTATGTCTACAACAATGAAATAGAAAGTAAATACATGAAAGTACGGTTAAGGGAAATCCCTGCCGCAAAGAAAATAATAAATTTGAAAGTTTTTATCCCTGGCTCAATGAATTTGTTTTTTGTATCATTGTTTGGTTCTCGCTGTGTTCGATGAGACCGAACAATAGTTATAATTATAATATTTATTGTATAATTAACAAAACTATTTTTTAGTTTCGAATTATTATAATTGCATTTTAATTACATTTCCAAAGTTTATTCTCAGAAGATTTCTTTTTCTTGATTTTTGCTTTATGTCGCATCGATAGCGAAGTCATTAGCGACGACATCACAAATAAATTTGATGAATTATTATATAATAAACAATGAATCTATTGTGATCAATTCCTGTACAATGGAATTGCAGATTAAAATTAATTAACACTGTTTGTAGCGGCCTATGATTCCTCGACTACGAGTTTCGAACACTGACTAGCACAAGCCGCAAGTGACTGCGCGCTTAGTATCGAGGTCCTACCGATCTTCGACGTTAATTAAGCAAGCAGCATGCGGAACCTCCCGCTAGGAGGGTGTCGGGGGACAGCTAGCGGGTAGTTACAACAACACAAGCGTCTGGGGATAAGGAGTCGCTGCCATCAGCCCCCACTGGATGAGTCTAGGCAGTGACTCCGAGACGAAACGCATTCGCCTTTCTTCTCTCTCTCTCTCTCTCTCTCTCTCTCTCTCTCTCTCTCTCTCTCTCTCTCTCTCTCATACACGTTCCGTCCTTCCATTAAGCATCCCGAACCTTTAAACTTCCTCACTGTTTATTAAAATGAACCACGGTAAAATTACGTATAATACATATGTAAGTATAATAGAATGAATATTTCTAGTATAGAATAAGATAGAAAGGCGATTTTTTAGAAAAATAAAATCTATTTATTTCTCAATAAGTTTTTCTAAATCTAGAAAACTATGTTCAAGCGTAAATTCATACAAGCTTAAATGTATTATTTATTTTATTTATATAAACTGCCTCAGTGTGATAAATTTTGATATATCTTATGTAAAATTTAAAATTGTGGTATATGAAATGACAAATTTTAGAGATATATGTAACTATTCAGAATTTACTGACTAAAATTATTTTTAAATAATATTTATGAGATTTATTAGCAAAACAAAAAATGTTGTATTCGAATATGTTTTGTAAAACTTGAAACTTCGACATACGTACAAGAATTATCAATGATGATTAACTAAAGATTTTAATTGTAGTGATTATAATATTATTTTAATTTGATTATTTTCAAGAAGCTGTAATCATGGAAATATTAAAAATTTCGCTATTTCATCTACAATAATCAAATAAATATCTATCAATTAACAGATGACATATAAAAATTTTTTATTTAAATAGAAATTTAAATCCTGTAAAAAATATTAATATCAAAAGTCATTTCCAAATATGTAATTAGTGAGATGAATAGATTAGTGACATTTCTCACAGATTATTAATATTATATATTAGACAATAGTTAACAATAATAATATTTAACATATAATATAATTCTACCACTTTTAATGACTTTGAAATATATTATCAGAGACACTTTTTTGCTCAATTTTTCAGATAACTTGTTTGTTAAGAGTAATTTGTGTGAATTATTTCATGATAAAGTTTTTTATCTCAAATTAATATCGAAATCTAGTGAGGAGATCGAAATTGTAAATAATTAAGTATTACAAAATTTTGAATATCTTGTTAGAAAGTCATTGAAATCAATGAAGTTTGTTTTTTAGAAAATATAAATTATATTTTTATGAATGTCTAGAAAACTAAAGTCGAGTGACACATATAAAGAAAAGTTCTTGATGATCTCAAAATATATTATTAAAATCGATGAGTCCTTAAAATAAATAATGATTAATTTAAATAAAAGTATAAGATATCTGCTTGTCTGAGTTATTCAATTATATTATAGACACAAGTTATTTTATTATATAGGTTATTCAATTACATTAAGATACAAGATATTTTTCAAACAGACAAAATGAATAGTTTAATCGAATGGGTACACGAAATAGATTCATAAAAATTGTAAATTAAATATTTAAGAAATTAAATTTAATCTTTTCACATTTATAGTGAAATTAATTTTATTTTAAATCACTATATCTACAATTGTCAATTTTAAAATATCTAATTTACAATTAATACTTATATATATATATATATATATATATATATATATATATATATATATATTATTTAATTAAAGATTGTTTTATAAGATTATTATTGCTTAAAATAAAGAGGATAATTGGTTCAACCATAGGGGCTGAGCAAACCCGGAGACCTTGTAACTACACACTACCACAAGAAGATAACTACTTTACTGGCGTGAAACAACTTCCAAAAAAAGTAGAATCTACAGCGTAACGATTAAAAAGTTACAAGAAAAACCAGGTCAGCCAAAGCAATTACAAAAAAATTGAATGTGCTTTATAGAAAAATTAATCGAGAACTAGAAACTAAAATTAAATTTGATTGAAACTAGAATTAGATTAAAATATAAAATAATAACCTGAACGTCTGTAAAAAAAATTTCTTCATTTAGAAATTCATAGTTAATTATAACTATGAAGTTAAAACCTGAAAACTAATAATTGTAATAAATAAATTATTAGATATTTTTATAATGCTGCATTGATGAAACAATATGTATACAAAATAAAATTTTCAGTATATGGATACATAATCTTTGAAGTTATATATTATAGGATGGATTATTACAATAAAATTATCAAACTAGACATATAAAATCACGGAAATTTAAAATATAATAATTTCTTTCGTAGTGTAAAAATCAAAATTCTCATTTATCCATAATTTGACTTGAATATATAGTTTTTATGAACAAATATTTAAACAAATACTTTATTATTTAACTAGAACAACTATTAAAATTTATTATTAAAAAAAATGTATTATTTAAAGAAATGAATTCTTTTTATAAAATAATTTACACTGTTGAATTCGTTATTAAAAATATTGTTCTGAAAAGCTGTTGGATGACCAACCCGCGCTGACAATATTGAATCAGTACAAACACTGAGTTACGCTAGGTGTCCACTGTCACGAGTTGCTCTCGAAAGTACTTCTCGCAAATTAATAATATTTAATTAATAATATTTAATTAATAATTAATAATATTTAATTAATTAAATATTATATGATAATTTAAATTATTGAACTCTTCTTTTTATGTTGATTTTTCTTTTTTTTTCAAAATATTATGGGCAACTATGGAGGCACATATTTTTTGCACTTCCATGATAGCGATGTCACTGTTCACACTTGTGTTTCGAACTAAATTACACCACAGTGAGTAGGACCAGAGACAATGACTCTCAAACGAACACGGTTTATCGAATAGTAAGCTCTTGGAAAGTATTTCGGTTTCTCTGGGAGAGTGAAAATTCTCAAATCTGCTCTCAAAAGGATACAACGCTTGAGAGATCTCTCGCGAGAAATTCTCAAATTGACACGTAGCTTTATTCTGGATTTAGATACAAAAATGTTTGGACATTCTTGACTTAGTATCTCCATGTTATAAGTGATACCCTTGGTTTTAACAATAAAGAAATAAGATTAAAATTTGCAAAAAAATAGTTACACTGATATAAAAAACAATTATATTTTTTAGACAAAAAACGTTTTAACCTAAGTGAAATAAATTGTTTAAATTATTATTTTTGTTATTTAAGAAAAGGAAATCAAAGAAGCGACAATTTAACTGTGGTGATTGATTGGCAACTGGATACCTCAGAAAAATAAATATAAAGTTTATTTCAATAAAAATGAATAGCAAAACATACGTGGATATCAAGAATAGACAGAACTACATTTCAACATATGCATATTGCAAAAGTAGTAAATTCTTATTATGAAAGCCAAAAAATTAATGTTCTACATGGTTCGAGACAAAAAATACAGTTCGAGACAAAAAATAGTCCACTCACCATTTTCCTTTATTTTTTATGATATTTACAAATATCCTATTCGTAAATATTTTGACATCTTATATATAGAATATTATACATAATCATGCAGAAAATCTCATAGTTTGCGAAAATTATGAAAAAAATATAAATACAAGTCAGATTCAATAGGACAAAATGATTGCAGTTGCAGAAAACACATCTACAAAATTCAATTGCACAATTCATCTACAAAATGAATAATTAAATAAATTATTAAAATAATTATTAAAATAATTAAATAAATTAAATGAATAATTATTAAAAAATTTTCATAATAAATAAATCTCCTTTTCTTTTTCTGTGTACTTCTATTAAATATTAGGTATTGATTAGAACAGTTCTTTTTTTTCTTTTTTTTTTTTAAGAAAATTACATCATTCTTTTTTTACAGGGAATTTTACTTTTTAATTCCCTTCTGTTATAAATATGAATATTTCTAGGTAAATCTACCGCTTTCTAGGTAAATATTTTCGATTACGTTTAAATGATTACGTTTCAGGCTAATCCAAAACTTTTGTATTTTCTGAAATAAAATAATTTTGGACAGACTCAGCTGTCCGGCTTACCTGCATGAATGAGTATATATATATTGTTTTGTTGAAAAATTCAATTTGTTCATGTAATGCAATCTGCGTGTTTTTCTACTAATTCGATATACTTTTGACTGTTCATATGACCTGGGATAAAATTTATATCTTTCTTTGCAGTTAGTACAGAGACTATTTGCAACATTAGAGTTTTTAGCAGCAGAAAAGAGTTATGAAGACTTAAAATTTACTACTGTAATTTCACCTCAATTATTGATCCAAATTTGATCTTCCCTGGATTAATATTTCACAATGTGTGATGAATTTCAATGTATTCAGAGCATTAGAACACACATATATATATATATGCAGAATTGTCATTGCTTTTTGATGACTGCACCTTTTAATTCTCTCCAAAAACTGCACCTCATGGTATGAATTTTTTTGTAACAAATTCTTTGTTGGTAGCCGAATACTTTTCTTTACATTTTCGATAAATTCGTTATATACAGTATTACGCATATTTCTATTCGCATATGCTTCTATCTTATTGTTCCATAAACGGAATAAATTATATCTGTGTTATTTATTCGTGTATATTTTTCGTAGCTAAAAGAATTTTATCTATCGATTTTTTAGATATAATTTTAAATCAAGATATTTTCCAGACTATAAACAATAAAATAAAATTACAATCTCTTGGACAAAATTAGTTTTTATCCATTAAATTTCAGAATTCCACCAATTAAATAAAGAGGAAATTAAACTTTTTTATGTTTATGAGTATTTTACTTATCACAAGGACTAAATTTAAAAGAACTACGGTAACTCAACTTTTTTGAAAAATAACTTCAAAGCGTCACATCTGCGTCATGGGAAATTTTACATCTGCTAAGTCTAACATGATAATATTTTATTAGCACTGAAATTGACATTATTTACAATATGTTCGGGAGAGTTTCCATGCTACAATACCCACGGTCTGGGTACAGGCACGTACGAGAAAATTTATTGCCTTTTGAGTACCCTTGAGGCCGTGTTGCCCGAAACACTGGCCACATGGCTGGACTTCTTCTAAGAAGACAAGACACTCGATTGACCGTGGATTGAAGCATGGCGCCAACTTTCCCGAACACGTGAGAAACACGGGCCAGCAAGATCACCCACGACGGCAACGGGTACGGCCCCACCCTGGACCCGCGATTTTCCCGAAGCCGAAGGAAGGGGAACCGAGAAGACGTTCGGGCTTTCCTTCCGCTTCCAAATCAGAATCATTCCGACTTCCGATAGATATAATTTACTCTTTCGCGACACGGATTATCACGAGGGGACAAGCCCCTAATATTCAGCACGCGTAATATACAGTCCATAAATTTTTTCTAATCTCGACCCTCGTCTCGCCAATTACGCGCGCGAACACAATATATATTTCGAAAAAAAAGTGTATTATTACTATTAAGGCCAAGGATACGTAACACTTGTGACATGAATGTGCCCCAACTGTGGCAAATAAAAAATTTGACCACTTGGAAAAAGTTGGCCCATAAATTTGGGTTAGTCTCAAGTCTTCCACACCATGGAGATCATTGTGTCATAACAAGTACGTACTCGAGGAATTCTGTATGCAGCAAGATAGTTTTCCGAAGACAGGCGTTCTCTTGATTGGTCATAACACATCTCCAGCTCTATAATTCCAAGCCCTATCCCTCGGAAGGGGTAACCCAAGGAAGATTACAAGGAAAAGAAAAAGAGTTAGTTTTTAAATAGTTAAACAGTCAGTTCATTATAGTTCAGTTATACAGTTAGTCACACATTAAAGTTTCAATTATTCAAGTTAGTTCAGATCAATTATTTGTTCAACATTCTTGACCAAGCAAGGGAGCCACCAGGCTCAGTATACAATAAACACAAGCTCATCAAAATTAGTTTCTTTTTCATTCCTACATCAGTGGGTGGTTCTTCCTACCCAAGGCACACACGCAAAGGTGCTTGAACAACATCAATCGTGATTAATCTTAACAATTACTCTTAGCTATTGAACTTTACTACAATAGCTTTCGCATGCATCACCTTTTTGAACGGTATATTCTAATGGCTTTCGCATATGTTTTTTTGAACGGTATAGAATGGCTCAAGAGTGGCTTATATTGTTATAGTTTCTCAAATTCTGTTTCTAGAAAAAACATTAATTTCATCCTTTCAATTTTAAAACTTTATTATTCAAAATAAAACTTCATTGTTCAAAATAATAATTTTTTAAAATAAAATTTTATTTAAAATAAAAATAATTTATTCAAAATTTATTCTAACATAATTACGTAGTGTAAAACACCTTCGGATATAAATTTCATTGTTATATTTTTTTGGATAGTTTGAATCAGATCTTATCATACAGAAGTATAGCTTCGCGAAAAAGCTCGTTGTAGTTAAAAGGTTAATGTTGAAAGTATTTAGTATATTGAAAGCGTTTTCAATTCGCACGTGTACTGATAATAATGAGGAATGATTGACATATGTTTCCGTTACTCTGTTCGTTCTTTTGCTGCTGCGTTCACATTGCTGTTTTCAAACTGTTCATTGACAGTAATGTGAGCGAATTGCGATCAGGTTACAACGCCCGCTGTAACAGAAAATAGTGTTCGCTCAATGAGCAGAACTCGAGCTGTAGATGCATTGATGGCCTTTGTAACATTGTGACAAAAAGCATCAAATGAACAACTAGGAACTGCTAGTGAACTGTTCGCGAGCTAACGGCAGTGTGAATACGATGCAGTTTCTGTTAGCAAACAACTCGGAAACTGTTCACAAACTGTTTGCAAAACTGCTAGCGATCAGTTATGCTCAGTATGGACCTAGCATATTGCATCTAGCAGACGTAATGAAAGCATGGTATGCAATTTAAAATACTACTTTTTATTTGACATTGCCTAACTCTTATATTTTAACATCTTACAATGCTAAAATAAATCTCAGAAAAATTGCTTATTGTATGAGAAAATATTTATATCCTTATAATACTTATAAAATATAAGTATTTTTTAGCATATTGTAACATTGTTCACCTTATTTAGGCTTTCGCTTTGTAAAATAGTTTATGTATGTTAACATGTATGTTAAAGGACAATTATTTGCTTCCCATATTTGACTTTCTCAATCACCAGATTTGATTCAGATTTAATTGATAAAAGAAATTATTTATTATTCATTTGCTGAATTCAGATTAATTCAACAACTAAAAGGTTAATTTGAACAAGCTTTTTTCGTCTTTAAATATTTTTAAAAAATTGAGACGGAAAATTCAAATGAGATTAAAAGATTATCTAAGAAAAAACAGAAGATATGTTGAAGTAGAAACATGGTTACTGGGAACGATTAATTCAACTGAAATTATTTTATGAATTCGTGGGAGAAATAAACGGAAAAGACGAGAAAGTTAAGTGTAGAAGAAAAGGAAGATATCATTCTATAAATAAAATGAGTATAAGTATTCTATAAATAAAATGAACTTAAACGATCATAAGATTTTTCGAAAGAACGGTTAATTTACAACCTATGGTTTCTCTTAATAAATACTAGACAATTCAATAATTTTTAGTAAATCTGAAAGACAAAAAACTAGATGTTTCAAATTTTTATAGAGTACTGCTACTCTACAGAAACAAGATATAATATCTACGATATGCAGATAGTGTAAAAAATTTTATTTTAATTATAAGAATGTAGAAATAAAAATGTATGTGATATTTATTAAATAACAACAGTGATTAAACAACAAATAATTAAACAAAGCAAAGAACACAGATTAACGACTCAAATAAACTCTTTAAACAACACAAATACGTAGGTTGTGATACAATTTTGTAGGTTATGATCGAGGAAATGAATTACGAGTTAGTTGAATATTGTATCGTACCTTTATTCACTCGTATGGGCGATCATGGCCAGTGTAGCGAGAGCTGATGTATTATACAATATCTCAGGCGTGGATGTTGCGTGGATGTTGGCTTGATTAACGCATATTGCTGCATATTCCTGTGTACTCTATGTGCATTTCTATATCGGGCAGTTTTTTCTCTTTTTTTGTTGCATTAACCTGTGTTATCTTCTTGCAGTGCCTAGGGTAGTATTATCCTATTACGTGCATTTAGCGTGAAAGATTTTATTTATTTTTTTTAAAGAGGTTTTATTTATTTATTTTTTTTTATTATTATTTATCATTTTGGTTGTTTTTGATTTGTGTTTAGGGTAGCAGGAAAATTTTCAAAAAACCTGCTTTCCTTATTGAGTTCATCTTGTGTGCAGTGCGTTAGTCTGCAAGTATAAGTTGTGCGTGTTGGAATTGTAAGTTTGCTTTTATTTTGGATGGCATGTTGTTGATATCATAGTTTCTGGTGTTTCTAATTCGGGTTATGATGTTTAATGTTGTTATGATGTTTTAGCTGCTTCTATTGAGTTCCTAATATATTTCTGGATGATCTGCATATTGGCTGCGTTATGCAGTTCTCTGATTGGCGTGTTATATGTTTTATTCAAGATAATACGGACAAATTTGTTCTGTGTTTTTTGTATTTTATTAATATGAGTTTTGGCCGTGCAAATTTGGTATCCGTACGTAATGATTGGCCTGACGCATATTTTGTAAAGGTTGAATTTGATGGCAATTTTTAATTTATTGTTTCTGGACAGAAGGCAAAGCTCCTTTAAGACGGGTTCGTTCTTTTTACTATTGCCGGGGCCCAAGTTCTTTTCGAATCTAGGATGACTCTGAGATATTTGACTGTAGGAATCCATGGGATATAATGTTCTGTTACATTTATGTGGTCCGTGGGTGTAATCCTTTTTCTAAGGAGCTTTGCGGGACTCCTGCGGGTATGCTTTTGACCTTGGATGATGTACCATTGACGATTACATAGAATCTTCTGTTCTTAAGATAGTTGTTAATTATGGAGATAAGTGGTATTGGGGTGTTTATCTGATGAAATTTGGTGACAATATGGGACAATATGCAAGTTTCAAGTAAGTTTTATAAATTTAGACTTGGATAATAGTTTTGATTGGGAGATTTTGAGCTTGGTGTTTGTGGTCCTTATTGGAATTTTTGATAATATTTATTATTATTTGAGAAGTGCATTTTAGATTTTTGCTGTACAGAAGGGAGTGTTTGTTATGAGGGCTGCCTTCTATTTAGATTTCTTCTTGCATGGGAGAGCAAGTGCTGTGTGCGTTGTGATGAATGTGTTCAAAGGTTTGCGCCAAACTTTCTGCTTTTTCCTGGTTTGAAAAGCAGATTATGTTAGATGTATTTTGTAGAACTGGTACGCGGGTTTTCGTCCCACCAGTTAGCTTGTACGTCTATCAAAGTGTATGGTCAGTGCACTTCATTTTCTTGAGTTTATCCTGCCATTCTTGGTTTTTTGAGTTTTAACTATTCTTTTTTGTATGCTGGTAGTTAGCATGTTTCTGTTTAACTTGTGCAAAGAGTTTTTTGGTAATTCCGTTTTTGTCTGTTTCTCTCTTTTATGAAATTGTGAAGTAGTAGGTGATTGAATTTATGTTTTGAGTCGTTACCGGTCGGATGGCGATGCTATATGAGTTGTGGATTAGAGATCTTTGATTTTTGTATCTATTGTTGCCGTGGTGGGAAAGTTATGGTTTATTTTTTCTTGCTACAGAGTTTTGCATAGGTCCAGCTTGTTATTGTATTGTTTTCTTGTCGGTTTGAAATTTTATGTGTTTGGAGCGCAAGTTGAATTGGAAGATGATTTGAGGAAAGGTCATCTATGGTATGGCAGTTGTGAAGATAGGGAACTTTGGTGAGGAAGATGTCTATGTTTGATGGGGCATACTTAGGCTGTTTGTGCGTATATGTTGGGCTATGGATGATATGGGAGTTGTGTAATTGTGTAATCAGAGTGATATTTTATTGTAGATTCGTTTGAGTATTGTATTATAAATGGTGCGTTGAAGTCACCGTGATATAGAGTCCGTTGTCACACTATGATATAGTTATCATGTAGCTGGATGATGACTCTTCTTGGAGAATCTTCGTTTCGGGGGCGTGTAAGCTGCTTCTCTGGTTAAGCTGAGGGAAGTTTCAATTTTTATTATTTTGACTTTAACTTTTATTATTTTATTATTTTCAATATTAATGGTAGTTTGCTGTGGGAAATCCGCTACAGAAAATGTGTGGACTGCAATTAATACACCGCTTCTTGGTCTGTTTGCACTTCATTGTGGATCGCTCTTCCTGTGTATACTGTAGTTTGGTATTTTGATAACGTCTTTAGGAGCAAACCAGGTTTCTGTGACGATGACAACGTGATCGTTATGGTCTGAAAGGAACAGGGGGTTGTCCTCTCGTAGTAACCCTGTGTCGCGAGAGAATGAACTTTATTACTCGAAAGTCGAAGTGATTCTGATTGCAAGCCGAAGGAAAAAGCCCGAACTCTTTCTCGGTTCCCCTTTCTTCGGCTTTGGAAATTCGCGGGTCCAGGGTGAGGCACGAAGGGCTGGATACCCGTTGCCGTCGTGGGTGATCTCGCTGGCCCGTGTTTCTCACGTGTTCGGGAAAGTTGGTGCCATGCTTCAATCCACGGTCAAGGGCCTTGTCTGCTTAGAACAAAGTCCAGCCATGTGGCCAAGGTTTCTGGCGACACAGGCCTGCTAAGGGTACTTAAAAACCAATAAATTTTTTCGGACGTACCTGTACCCAGACCGTAGGCATTATAGCATGGAAACTCTCCCGAACAGCTGTTTTATTTTCAACGATGGTGGCGTTCCAGAGAATGATGTTTAATGTTTTCTTATGACTGGCCATTTTCTAGTTCCTTAACTATTTGTATGGTCGCTTTGACCCTGTCCTGGTTGTTAGTACATGTAGTATAATGCTTCTGTATCAGAGAGAGTATCCTCAGGAAAAAGTCTAAGTCGGATGAGCTGATGTTGTCTAACTTCTCAATAAGTTTTGTGGTTGTGTGTTCTTCAGTTTGCGGAGGTTGAGGAGATTGGGCCGTTCTTGCGTATGTCTAGTGAAAGAGTTTGTCTATGTATGAGGAATATAGGCAGTAAGGGTTTTCCTGAGGATCAGGAGTAGAAATTGGTGTAGGAGTATTTGTGCGGATAGTTGATTTTTGTGTTGTTTGGACTTTTGCTCCTTTTTAGGCGTTTCTCTTGTTGAGGTCGGCAATTAGGGCTGGGTATTGTGAATAATTTTTCGGGTGATTGCCTTTGCAGTTTACGCAAGTCGGAAGTCTGGCGTTTTAGTGCAGGTTCTCGTATCGTGTTGACTTGCGTATTTTACGCAAACTGGTTTCTTGTTACAATTTATAGATTTGTGGCCGTGTGCCTGACAGCGGAAACACTGAGTTGTGGGTTTACGAGTTTCTCCCAATAAACTTTAATATTTTTGATTTATCTGACTATCGTGTATTGGTTGTGCCAATGTGGATGCTGAAGCGAATGTGATTTTGTAAATTGGTATATTGGTATGTGTTAGGAGTTCTGAGCAAAGTGTAGAATTTAGGCCTTGGTTTTTTAGATTCTCGTATATTCTTGTTTCAGGAAGTAGAATTAGCTTTTTTAGGACCATTGTAAAGATTTCTTCTGAATTTATCGTGCAAGTATGATATTCAATATATTTTCTTTGATATACGTTTTTAAAGTATATGAAATCCGTTTGTTTAACATAATCTTTTTTGCTAGAGGTGGATTTAGCTTGAAAGTTATTATTGTATTTCACTTTCAGGGTATCAAGAGCTTTATGTGGTTAATATTTCCGTGTATGTAATTTGGAGAAAGAGGAAGAGGAGGGGGAGTTTGATGTTGGTTTGGTTGGGTCTTGTGTGGTACGGGAATCTATGTGAGTGTCTTTTTTGTTAGTGTGTTATGGAATTCTATGTCTTGATCATTATCAAAACACTCTGCGAAAACGCTGTATCTGTTTTTTGTTGGGATTTTTGGATTTACAATCCCCATACCGTATGTGTTTCCGTTTTTATCTGTTGTAGTGCAGTCAGAGAGTGAGAAGGACCTCCTCCTAGTTGTGTTGCTTGAAGTGTGCTCTTCGATGACCTTTTTTTTGGCACTGTCCATGAGATTTTCTTAATTGTTTGGGAAGTCGTTTCGATGTTACTGACCAGGATGTTTTTTGGTCGCTTTGGGTGCAGGGCCTTGTATAAGTTCGTTTTTTAGCACTTTCCACAATTTTTCACTTTTCACTTTGAACTCGTAGATATTGGATTTATTGCTATGATGCTGTTCTCTCGAGGTGGAAAGAAGTATTCGGATATCTGCTTCGATATCGTTTATGAGTTGGAGTATATCATCTAATCTGCTCTACCATACTCTGACGACTCCTGAACCAACTACTCGACGATGGTCCGTATATATATGTCGGGCAGACCGAAAGTTGGCCCTTATATACGGGCGATTCTCTTTGTGTCCTTCTCAATCACGTGATTGAAAAGGTAGATTTTTATGGCAGAATTGCACCTTTGATTAAAGTCATAAAATGTTATTTTCGCAATTGCTTTATGGACCTAACGGTACTGTCATGCGTCTCACATTATATTTTCAACATTGTTTGGATAGTGTTACTTACACAAAACTACACAAAATATTCCAAATAATATATTTATTGTTCTAATATTTGAAAAGTGAAGTGGATTTCTATTTGGGTTTTGTGTTTCTTAGTTGTGTTTCTTACTTAGATGTTTATAAGTAATTTGTATAAATGTCTATAATTCAATCGTTATATTAGATGAGTCTTCAACTTGATATTAGACAAACTTAAAAAATTTTCAAAAAACAGAGCCAAATTATTCGTTTTAGTGTTAAAATTGGAATTAATAAAGACAAATATTTTTTTATTCAGAATTTGGTACGTTTTTATATTTTAATGTAAATATAAAAGTATAGCATTCTATTTAAAATAACAAAGTTAATTTTAAAATCTCTGAAATACTCTTGTATATTAAAAAAAAAAAAAAATACATGTGTCTCAGCGCGACGGTGATTGAGAGAATGCTGCCCACTTTGCTGAGGTTCTCTCGTTCTGCCTTTTACAGCCGGCGGAGAGATGTTTTAATGAATGGATGATTGTATGTTTTTAATACGTATATTTAACTAAGTATATACAATGATTGCTTGTGTAAGATGCGAGTCTGAGAGATGTTGTGTCTCTCGTCGTGTTAGACTGATTGAATGTTATAGGAGCGAATGATCCTACGTGACTTCTTGGTGCTAGCCAAGAATCCTTTTTGTCTAGATAGACTTTATTTCTACCTTTACCGAGCCTTTCCACATCCTGTTTCTGCCTCTAAGGCAAGAGAAAGCGCCCTAAATTTTCCTAGAACCTAACCAGAGTGCCCGTCTCGGGGTGTTCTGTTCTGGTCCAGAACAACATGCATTATGTGTCTTTCTAAACTATACAACTTTTCCTGATATTTACCGCAAAAATGATTGTTTTAGAAATTATTTACTGTGTATGGACCAACTTGTAGTGTGAAACTATATTTTTATTCGCAACATATCATAAGACCACAGTAAAATTTTTGAAATTTGATTTGACTAGTTTAAGATAGAAGAACTTTAAAAAAAGGATTAAGTTGATTTCTCTGACGTGTCATTTATCTTCGATTTTATCGCCCAAGATAAAATACATAATAAATCAAAATTTCAAGTATTTTGTTTATTTCATCAATTACAGTGAAATAGACTCCAAAGTGAATAACAATAAGAATTTAATGGTTTTATAAAGTAAGTTCAATACAAACGACTTATCGCATCATCGATAACTATCCAAGAAAAAAGAAGTAATAAAATCAATCATTTTCTTTTTAATGACTTATATATTACATTATAAGAAAATATACACACTAATATTCGAGTTTTCAAATGAAGGAGAGTATTGTTAAATTTTTTCTTTATTCAACAATATATGTATTTGTTTGTGAGTTACACGTCGAAATTTTGTATCATGTATATAAATATTGAAAATATAATTGAGAAGAGAGTGGCCCTACATAAAAAAAATAGATCGAAAACAAAAAATAAATTTTTTTTGAAGTGTTATTAAGTCGTTTTTGAGAAAATCAAATTTTAAAATTTATTAAGTTTGAAATTTGTTAAGTTACACTTGAATTTGATTAATTTTGGACAGAAGTAATTAATTGGGTAGGAGGTTATTCTGAACAGGAGTAGCTAATTAAACAGAAGGTTATTCTACCTGTGAAAATAAGTGAAAAATATAGAACAAAATTTTTCAATTTAGGGCATCATTTTCAAGGAACTAGGATTCTAATATATTCAATTAAGAATTGGATTAATAAATATATAAATACTTCATCAATTTTCAATTTTCAATTCAATTTAGTTTTTTCGAAAACGGGCCTTAAATGAAAAAAGTTTTATTCTTTCTTTTTAATTTATTTTTTCATACAAAATCATTTCTTTCTTCGTCGTATCTTAAATGCTGAAAGCTATATAGGTACATGTTAAATAATCGTTTATACTTTATATTTTTAAAGGACAACTTACTTGTATATACAAAATGTTTAGTAATTATTTGCAAATCAATCAGTCGAATTCAAACGAATAAACAATACTGTATCTGAATAAATAAAAAGAAATACAAAAATAAAAAACAAAGAAATGATAAAAAATAAAAAATATTTTAATGTTAAATACATTAAACTTTGCTATATTAAAATTAAAATATCTTTTAAGCTAATTACTTTTATAGACAAATAACTCAATAAAATGTACAATAATAGTTAAAGAAATAATGGTTTTCAAATCTTTAAACTATCTGTATTTTCAAAATAGTCATATGTATCATGAAACGATATCATTTGATGATATCGTTTCATGATACACAAGCTCTAATAAAATTTTTATTTACTTTCTATTATTTTAAAATTGTGGCTTGTTCCAGTTACGTAGGACATCTTATAAAGCATAAAATGAAACAGAGTGAAAAAGGATTTCTAGATTTCGGGGCTTAAGTTAGAATACGACTACATTTCTCATTTCCATGAAATTTCACTAATGTTTCCAGTAAGAAGTTGTTTATCATTCGATATTAAAATTACATTATTAAATTATATCATTTAAATTACATCAAATCAAACACAAGATTTTACGCAGAGAAATTTATTTTACTATTTAAATATTATTTATAGATAAAATAAAATTAAGAGCTATCATAAACAAACACTGACAAATATTTTTCATACATGTGAAAAATATTTGGATCAGAGATAGATATACGAAAAAGAAATAAGTACTTGTTATTGTTAATCTTCAATCATAAATGTGAAGAAATAATATAATAATAATAATAATAATATCTGAAATTATGATTATGAACGAAGAATGTAGGACTAAGATTTTGAATGAACGTAGTTAAATGTGTATTTAGAAATAGTGCTATTAATTGAAGAAAATAAAAAAATTAAGAATAAACATATATAAAAATAAATGATTGAGAAAAGTTAGTTAAAGATTCACAGTTAGAAGAAAGAGTTGAGAAAAAGATAGGAAAAGAATATTTTTTTGAACAAATTAAGATTAAAAATTTTGCGGAAGAGTTTAGAATAGAATATTTCATCAAATGAAATAAAACTTATAAGATTATTAGTATATATTTGTAACATTATATTACAAAAAATATTCACTATTGTTCTATTTAAGACATGACGACGATAAGCTTCTTTGTAATCCAATATTCCTATACATATATATAATATATTATATTATATATGATATAATATATAATATATAATATCATATATAAATAAATAGACTGCGGATATTTATGATCTTAAAATATGTTGAAATGTGTAAATAACATATGTGAAATATGAAATTACACATACAAAAATATAATAACAGATGCAAGAAATATTGCAAGATATGCAATAAGTTTAGTGAAACACACAACAATGATTAATATCATTGATTAATTAAAATTATAATAAATTATAAGCATTTTTTCTAAACTAACTGTAGACAGATGATAATTAACATTTATCATTTAAATTTAACTTATAGGCAAAAAATGATCGCATAAAATGACATCATACGATATAATTGGATTATATTTAAATTTGCTTCCATAGCGATCTTCAATTTCTGTTGAAAATTTTAGCAATTTACGATACTGTTTCATAAGATTTCTTTTTGCAATTGCATTACATTTTAAAATGCTTTTTTCTCAATGTTGCTAGATACTTTTTAAATTTTGTTCAATACAGTTTAATAATTTCATGAAATCAGTTAATTACATTCCTTCCGTCTCTTTTTTCACATTAATTGGTAATATTTCAAAATAATGAATATTATTTTTTTTTATGAATACTAACCTGTTATTGTTGAAATATATTCTGTACTAATTTAATTGCATTTGTATCATTCGCATTAAATAATTGAATTACTTTTTTCATATTGTTTAAATATATAGAAGTGGACAAAAGTATTCACACACTTAATGAAAAATTGCTGATGCTTTAAATTGTTTAAACTTCGTAAAACAATATATCAGTCCAGTTGTTCTTATTTTAAAGCATGGAACTTTTACTATACCAATCTTAAGTCGCTTTTTTTCCAAAGATGTTTCTATATCATGCAGCAAGTGGAAAAGTAAAAATACTTTCATCGTCGTAAAAATTTAAATGTCTCCAAATTTTTTTCTGAAAAATGTTTTTTATGACTAGATTTATAATAATTTTGAAGATTGAAGTCTTCCCTTTACATCAATCTCTGGAAACTTGCTATGCGATTTTCTTTATTTTATTGAATCTTGAACATTAAAGTTAAACAACAAAAATTCAAGAAATCCTAACGTTTTATCATTTAATTCTGATGTTTGGAATTCAATAAAATGGCAAGAAAAAATCGTATAACAAGCTTTAGAAAAGAGAAAACTTTAATCTTTAAAGTGGTAGATTTATGAAAAAAAATTTATTAAGAAGCATTTGAATTTTCGAGAACAAAAGTATCCTTACTTTCCCATTTGCTACATGATTGAAAAATATGTTTGAAAAAATAATAGAATAGAGACTTTACATTTTAAAATAATGCCAACTGAATTGTTATATGACTATTCAATATAAAATTATTTAAATTGTAGACAATTTCTCATCGAGTATACGAATATTTTTGTCTATTGTATAACATAAAATGATGAAATGAGCTTCAAGTCATATCCCTCATCCCTTTAATTTTTAATAACATTATTTTTAACATTGTACATTACTTATTTTTAGCAATCACTAAGATACTCGAAGTTCTTACGAAGTGTTGACTCATCAGGTATATTTTGATTATATATTTCATAAGAAAACTACGCTTCTATTGTCAAGATTTTGTCAACTCATATTTACTGCGACCATTGCTTTGTATGTGTTAATATAAAATGATTCATTCTTTTCCGTCTTTTTTTGCTACTTCAGATTCTTTTTCAATTTTGTTTCTGTAACTGAAAGTATTTAAGTATTGTATTATTCCTATTCCATCAGTCGAATCTTGAACTAATGTACATCGATTTTTTTCTTAGTTTGGATACTTTACTAATTTGAAACAATAATTATTTTACATTATACTGCTATTATGAGGCTGCCGAGAAATTGCACCGCCTATTCTTTTCGTTCGTAATGCGCTTTCTCTAGAGTGCGGCTGCAATTTCTTTGGGGACTGTTTCCTAAGTTTCTGATGACATAGCGGAGTTTCTTCCGGGCCTTGTTTTATTACCATCACATGCATCTCAGACCTTTCGGCCTGAGTGCGGGCCCTTTGGAATCCTAGAATTTACGACGCTCGCAGATACTATTCTAACCGTATTACTATTACTTAGTGCGAACCATATTGTCCTATGCTCCGTAAGAACGAAATTTGGCCTTTGCATGTCCGACATGTGAGTCGTAAAGTCTCCTGGCTTTTCTTATTGTAAGAACAACTTTCTCCGATATCTGCTAGCCGCTACATCACCCCCTTGCCAGTGCAAACGTTGTTAAGCTAAATTTTTCATTTACAATTATTTTACAATTATGTACAATTATTTACGCTGATTTACAATTATATACCGTTTACCAGCGTACCTGAAGGCGGTCTGGAAATCTAACTCGATCGCGTACGCACTTATATCTGCGTATTGATTGGTCCTTGAGTCGCGGGTTCACGCGTTATGCGTGATGGCGCTTCTTCCTGCGTGCACCCGCTGTCGCTTTCGCTGTCGATGATGTAGGCAGGTTAAAGGCGGTCTATAGACACGTGTGTGTCCTTTCCTCTTATCCTGACTACATATATTTTGTCGTTGCGGGAGACAATCGGGAACGGGCCTTGCAGAGGGTTTTGCAGCGGGGTCTTGACTTGATCGATCCAGATAAATACGTGGGATGCCGTGTTCAAGTCTTTGAACATGAATGTTTTTTGCGTCTCATGTCGCGACCCTTCCGTAGGCCGGATTTTCTTAAACACGTCCCGCAGCTGCTTACCCATGTCGGCCGGTTCCATGTTGTTCCCGTCGTTCGCTTTGCTCTCCGCGAAGAATTCAGCCGGTAAACGTATCGTCTGACCGAAACTAGTTCCGTGTGAAGATCTTGGCGATGCGCTGCTCTTATGCCAAGGAAGACTGTTGGAAGGATTTCGATCCAACGGTTGTTGGCGTGATACTTTATCGCGGCTTTCAACTGGCTATTCAAACCGTTCCACTATACATTCACGGCTGGGTGGTATGCCGTTGTTCGTAAGTGTCGTATCCCGAGCATTGCGCTGATCTGGTTGAATAGCCTTGATTCGAATTGTCTGCCTTGGTCGGTGGTAACGAATAATGGATACCCAACCATTGATAAAGGCTTTCACGATCGTTTTTGCTTCGATATTCGCGGTCGGGAAAGCTTCGCAAAACAACGCGTGTATCTGTCTACGCAAGTGAGGCAGTATCTATTTCCTTCTGAACTCGGTAGCGGACCCACTAGGTCGATGTGCACGTGATTGAACTTTGTGGACGGCGCTAGAAAGTTCGCTGTAGGGCTTATTACGTGCCTGCTTACCTTGCTGACATCGTATACAGCCTCGTGCCCATTGCCAACAATCGCGGTCGATCGACGGTCAAACGAAACGTTGTTTAACGAACCTGACTGTCGATTTTATTCCCGGATGCGCTATACTGTGTACTGACTCAAATGCCTGTTTACGATACGCAGACGTTACGAAAGGCCTGCATACATTGATCGATATGTCGTAGTATACGGCGGTATTGCTGCCTACGGGTTTGATCTTCTTCAGGTGCAACGAAGTACCAGACGCGGTGAAGAGTTGCTTCAATTCCTCATCTGTGACTGCGCTAGATATTCATAATCTAGTGCTGCGGTCACGGCTTCTATTCTAAATAACGCGTCTACCACTTCGTTGTCCTTCCTGATAACATGTCGAATGCCTGATAACGGTCGTAAACTGGCTGATGAAGTCAAGATATCGGAACTGTCGTGGAGTACATTTTTCCAGTTTCTGTTTGAACGCAAACATTATTGGTTTGTGGTCGGTATACACAGTAAATGAACGTTCTTCCACCATATGCCGAAACTGCTTGATCGCGGAATAAACAGCGAGCAATTCTCTGTCGTAGGCGCTATACTTGCGCTGTGCCGATGACAAAGACTACGTGAAGAAGGCTATTGGTCGCTACGCATCTTCCTCTGCTGTTGCAGAGTTGCTCTTATCGCGAAATCGGACGCATCCACTATAATCGCGAGATTTGCACGATTCGATGAATGTGTTAATAATGCGCCTCTTTTAGCGCTTGGAATGCTGTGTTCGCTTCGGCCATTAGATCGGAGCGTTACCTTTCAACTTCCGATCCTTTAAAAGCTGGTTCAGTGGAGCTTGTAGTTTCGTGGCCTTGAGTATGAATCTCCGGTAAAAGTTCATCATACCCAGGAATCTGCAAAGTTGCCTCACGGTGTCTGGTTTGGGAAATCCCAGGATCGCTTTTCGGCGAGCGGTTTCGTTCCGTTTTCACTGTGTATTCGTTCACTGTGTACCCCAGAAATTTTCGGTTTGTGCGAACTCGCATTTAGTCGAATTGACTAGCATGCCGTATTGATCCAGCTGTATAAACAGCTGTTCTAGGTGTTCGCGATGTTCTTTCTCGTCTTGGGAGGCGTCAAGGCATGCGTAAGAGAAATCGAACCCTCTCAAGACGGTGTCGATAAACCTCTAGAACGGCTCCTCGGCATTGTTCAACTTGAATGACATTACGGTGTATTCGTACAAACCGAAGGGTGTAGTTATCGCGATTTTCGGTACGTTCCCAGGATAGACCGATATCTGATGGTAAGTGCGCACTAGGTCGATGGTCGAGAATATTTTCTTCCTGGAGAGCATTCGTGAAAAATCTTCGATATGTGGTATCGGATAGCGATTCGGTACTGTTCGCGAGTTTAGCGCGTAATAATCGCCGCAGGGTCTCCATCTGTTCTCCTTCTTCGGAACCATGTGAAGGGCGGAGACCCACTGGCTCTTGGAAGGGCGGATGTGTCCCTGGCTCATTAGCTTGCTAAATTCTACGCTAAATTCTACGCGATCTTATACATCTCTGTCGATAACCTTCGCGGTTTACAATACGTCGGCGGACCGGACGTGGTATTAATATGATGGATGACATCATGCTTTACTTTGCTGTCGGCCTCGTGAGGTCCGGCCTTTGCGAGGAGCTGGTGATAGGGCGAGTCGCTCGCTATCGTCTTCACTGAATCCGCCTCCTCGGCGGCGATCGTCCCGGTTGCTGCAAGTGATGTCGTGTCCAGTAACCGACGGTGTCGAAGGTCGATGAGCAGTTCAAACTGGGACAGGAAGTCGGTCCCGATGACGGGTTTCGCCACGTTGGCGATGACGAACTTCCACTGGAATGCTCGTCGAAGTCCGAGGTCGAGACAGAGGGACTTGATGCTATAAGTACTGATGGTGGTTCCGTTGGCCGTAAACATATCGTACGTCGATTTCTTGGTTCGGCCTTTAACACGCGTACGCGGTAGTACGTACAGGTCCGAACCGGAGTCGACTAGAAACTCTATTTTCGTCACGAGATCGGTGACGAAAAGGCAGCTCATCTTTGGCCCCTCACTGGTTACCGCGCTCAGTGTCGGGATTTCCCGATACCCAACTGCATGACGCGCGGCACTTCGTCAATCGTTTGCCTAAGATCTGATGATACCAGCAGTGGTTCCTCGCTGCCAGTGATTTAGACCGTCGTCTTGATCGGCTTTTTGATCTTGACCTGGTTTGCCTGTCGCAGCGACGCTCGAGCGAACCTCCTTGTCAGCTCGGCTACTTGGCTTTTCATCTCTTGCCTCAGCTCCTTTAGCTCCTGACGCAGCTCGTCGTTCTCCGTGGCCCTGGATACACTGGCGACTTGCGCTAAGTTCTCCTGAATGCAATCCGCAATCGCGGCTAATTCGTCCAAGGGCTGGTCCATCGCCGTTATGATGGCGCGAGTCGTAAAAGGCAAACGGTTCACCCACATCGTTCGCAGAAACTCGTCCGACACTGCCTCGCCTGCCAGCGTCTTCATATGTCGCAAGAATTGCGACGGGATTCGGTCCCCGATTTCTTCTCTCTCCAATAGGCGATGAATCTTCTAGGTCTGAGATGCACTGAGGCGGCGTATTAGCTCCTTCTTAAGTATATCGTACCAATACTTTTTTCTCTGGAGGATTCCGGATTATGTCTGACACCTTCCCTTCGCGTACTGTGGACCAGTGTGAGTTAGGATGAAGCCGTACTTCGTCTGGTCTGCCGTGACATTGTTCCCGGCGAATTGTTCCTCGATGTAGCAAAACCACAAGTCGGGCTTTCGTCTGACCAGAAGGGGCGATATGCGGAAGCTGGCTCTGTTGTTGCTCCTGTACCTGCCGGCTCGTTGGGTGGGCACGTGTAGCGCTTCGATTTGCCATCGCGTGAAGTCCAACTTTTGTCTCGCCAAAATCACGTTGGTAGTCCCCAGTTGAAAAGTTTCTAAGGTTCCGGATGGATGATGGAAGGATGGATTGATTTGAGGTAGATGAGAGGTGAAAATTGCGTTTCGTCTCGGAGTCGCTGCCTAGACTCATCAGTGGGGCTGATGACAGCGACTCCTTATCCCAGACGCTTGTTGTTATAACTACCCGCTAAGGCTGGACGGCACCCATCCTAGCGGTGTTCCACACACTCTGCTTTTGCTTAACGTTGCAGATCGGTATGACGCTACTTGCGGCTTGTATTAGTTCGAAACTCGTAGTTGAGGAATCCTAGGCCGCTACAATAATAGTACGCAAATCATTTTTGGCGTAACTGATTGAAGAAATGAATCGAATAGAACTATATTTTTAAAAATATCATTTTTTAATATTTTTTCAAGGTTATTGGCTTTTTTGTAGAAAACCTGTATTTTTTTCTATTCCATTATATGAAAAAATACATTCAGATACGTTTATAGCATGATCTTAAAATATATCTAATAACTTTAGATTTTAAAATTTTTAAATTAATGTGAAATTTAAGTTATGTTAAGCGCGATTTCGGATTAGGACGATAATAGAAATGATCTTTAGGGTGTAAATAAACACAACAGTGTTTATGAAATTCATTTATTATTAGTTCTCTTAAGGATTTGTTCATTATTAGTTCTCTTGGTGTATCGACAAATGATTCATAATGAGTTATTCAAAGCAGGAAAGATTGAAATGATTTTTATTTATAGCTAAGCTCGCCGATGTCTAAGAGAAGCTATTCGAATTTATCAAAAAAGATTTTCAGAATGTATCGCGTTCTACAAACACGAATATTATTAAAACATTTTGTGAAATTGTAAAATTATTATCCATGAAATCAAAGAAAGAAACGTCATCGCCAAAGTTTTAATTAATTTAAGTCAATTTGCACGTGAAGCCAGTATTAGTGTTTCGGATGCTTCATGTAGAAAAATTTCATCCTTTCCATTTATCTGTTTATCAAACCCTTGATGAAAGAGATTTCGAAAACCGTTTAAAGTTTTGTCAATGGAGCATACGTTAATATGAAAATGATAAAATATTTTTCATAAAAATATATATATGGATTTTCGTGAAACATCCTGTAGGTAAAAATATATGAATGTAGATCTATTATGATTGTGTTGACTTGAGAATTATTTGATACTGTATAATATTTTGTATTATTGTGTATGCTATAGAATGATATCAGTCATATTGAATATAACAACATTTTAATTTAATTCACAGAAAGTTAATTTGAAAATTTACTAAATAACGTCGAATTTTAGAAGTAAACATGATAAATATAAATGATATATGCAATATTGTTGTACATTCATTTAAAAAATATACGCAAAACAATATGAAATATGCAAAATAAAAATTGTATATTTAAAATCGTCTAATGACAAAACAAATTTCTGTTTAGGTATTGTTTCTGTATCTTCTTTTTATAAAAATACGCATTTGCGTAAATATCTATAATCTATAAATAAAAATTGTTTTCCTGGATAGAAACAAAACTATAATCCAAAAAACAGTGCATTGAATTCGTGTTCAATATTTCTTTCAATTTTATATTTACTTTTGAAACTAAAATGTATTCAATATTTCATTTGACGTTTATGCAAACGCTTATCTTTCGTAAAAAAATTCAACAAACTTTTAATTATTAATTGATAAAAGAAATGATTAGAAAATGTTTAGAAATAGATCGAGTACATGAATTACTATTATCAAATCTGTACATTGATTTAGTACATGTATTAGAAGGCATAGAAGCAATAGAGAAACATGATAGAAAGTGTTCTATCTCTTTGAGAGAGTAGCCCATCGAGAGATACTGTCATTGTTAAGTAACAATCGTGCGAATGCTAACGTCGAATAATATTAAGTTACGAATTCCGTTGGGTAATGCCGGTTTAACGGTGAAAATCGATTTCCACGACAACTAGTTTCTGCTTCGCATTTCTCCTTCGACCAACCCGCTCAATCTCGATTTACAGGAGGCGATTTTCCCCCGTCTGTGCATCGAAACCCCTCTTTTCTCTTTCCAGTAGCCAGTGATTTCTATCGTCTCGGTTCATAAAAGAGTAAGGTCTACGTGATTCGTTAATTGTGATGACAAGGAGGAGAATCCGCGGCGCAAGATCGATAGACATTTCCCCGATTTCCGTTGAAAGGAAACTCTCGGCGAATTTCAGTTTCATTAATTTCGAAGATCTTGCCCTCATTGCCGAGGGTCCTGCAGTACGCCACTTGAACATTCTCGTCGAACGAGGAAGAGCTCACTTGAAAATTCCAATCAGATCCGTTACCGACTGGCTACAAGAAAAAAAAATTTTCTTCGCGACATTTAATCGCAGTATTCGATGAATGTAAGTCGGAATTTGTCTATCATCTAAGTTAATTCGAAAATCTTTTCGCCTGTCCTTATATTTGTGACAATGATAAAACGAAATTGTTAATTAAATGTTGAACATTGTAACAAAGAGATATGTAATCATTATATTCTTACTTTTTTGTAAGATGTGTTATCCATTCGGCAACTTTCAAAGGATATAGTATTTTAAAAATATATTTTTATACACAAATTGTTTTTGAAATCATAATACAGTTAAATGCAATTCCATGTGCAAAAGATAAAATTTTTTCATATGATGCTTTCAAGAAAAATGTGTCAAATATACATATTTGAATTTGACTGATCCCGAACTGGACACGATAATATTTTACATGCGAAAATAAGTGAAAAATTCAAATACGATCTTTTTATAAGAAAAAATTTCCAAAAATGTTTAAAATGATAGTTTGTATATACTTACAAATCTACCAAGCTAATTCTTAACTAAACTCTATTTCTTCAAAAACGAAATCTTAAATGAAAAAATGTTATTTTTCCTTTCTTACTTATTCTTTCTTGAATATTTTATATAGAATTCGCCTGATATTGATTAGAACATAAGATTAAGATTAGAACGTTAATTGGAACATAGAATTTTAAAATGGTTTTCTTAAATTCATTTATCTTTTTTTAGAATATTAAAGCAATTTGGATATTTTAAAAGAATACTTTTTTTTACAAGAATTAAAAGAAATTAAGTGAATTTTCTGTAGATATAAAGCTAAGTATATAGATATATAAATAAAGTATATAGATATATAAATAAAGCTACTAATTAATGATTTATTTTACTAATTAGAGTAAATGCTTAAAGTGATGTTTGTTGATTTCCATATACCTTTGACATCTGTTTATCAATATGTTTATAATAAATTAATATGTTTACAAGAAATATAGCACAAATTTCAATAATACATATTTTTACTGTCGTTAATGATTCATAATAAATTTTGTTTTTAGTATATCTATTCACCGGTTTTAAAATAAAGCTCTTTTGGTATTTATCTTGATTGGTGTATAAAATATGCAGAGCAGTTATCACATTGATCATTGCACTAATATTTAACTTTCATCATCTATGCATTTATATTAGGAATTTTGAACTTCAATTTTTACTTGTCATATCTCCGTCAATAAATAATTCAATAAATATTGACGTTGTCAATGAGGATTTTTTAGTGTATTTTTTAAGTTAATATTTTTATAATTGATATATATTTCATTGGTAAATAAAATATTTCATTATTTATTAACTTTAGAAAGGAAATGTTATTCCTTATAATGCGTTTACACCACTGAATGAATGCTTATTTAGAGATGATTCACCTCTTTAACTCAACAAATAACACTGTAACAAATTATAATTGTGCTCGTTTGTTGTAAACAATAATTGAACTATGTTCACAGCGAATGCTTTTTTAAAAGTAGCATCTTTTTCCGAGTTATTTTATAATTCTCACAGTTAAGACCCTAAAGACTTATGATCCGTGTATAATTTGATTAATTGTTACAGATTAGTTATTCTACTGCATGTTTGATGTAATATATAATGACCATGAATATAGTTGAATATTTATCATATACATTAATTATTTGTTTCTAAAATCGGACAAGAATTCGCCAACTATTTGTTAAACATCCGAACACACTCTACGAATAATTTACGGAGCTTAGACGAATATTCATTTGGATTTCAATTTCGGAGCGGGGAATGGAGGGGGGAAGGTGAATCAGCATTCCGTTCGGTTAGTATAAGCGTACAATTGCGAAATCGTATGTTATATGTAATGTTAGAAATAATGTAAAAAAGTAACATTTGATGAAATGATGGATAATTATATTTACTTTTACATAAGTATATTTACTTTTACACTTTTACAATTCGAAACATATTTGTGAATATTTAAAAATTTTACACTTGTCTTCTATTAAAGTGTAAATTTATTGCTGCATCGGCAAAAATATTTTTATTGTTAATAACTGGTTTTTACTTAGAAACTATATCTACTTTTAAGAATTCTTCATGGTTGTTGATTTCTTTTAAACAACTATTAGATATGGACTAACGTTTTTAGAAAAGAAAATATTATAGAAAACATTGCAAATGCTAAAATTGAAAACAAATTCTTTTTTTTTGTTCTGCCAAAAAATATTCTAGTAACATACTAAGTAAGAATATTGTACATAATATATAATGTGAAATTAGTATAAAATTTTCCTTTAGAATTAATTACTTTAGTATTAAAAAATGAGTTTATTGCCGTTTTTGTAAAAAGAAAATTGTAAATCGACGAATATTTTTAGAAAACATTAAAGTAAGTGTCAGATATCAGATTTTCCTGTCTAAATAAATACATTTATAACACTTTTATATATTGTACTTAAGATAAGAAAGAGATAAAAATAACACTTACTATACTATTTAAAAACATATTTTTAATTTTCATAAATAATCTAGAGAAAAACAGAATTACTAATTACAATGTTAAATGACTGGAAAATTGCCTTTTCTCTACAATTAACAATGTGATAGAACACGTAGGATTTTCAATAAATACAAGTTTCTTATTTATGAATTTTGACTATATTAAAATGGAAAATTTTATAGTATATTATCAATTAAATGTAATAATAAAAGTACAAAAACATATTTTGTAAATAGTTTAAACTCAGGTAATATTTTTCTGAAAAATTTGATATTCACGCTATAAGTGTTCTTTAATTTCCTTTACAAATAACGCAAACAAGAAGTATTTACATTTTTAAAATAATTAAATTTCATTCTTAATTTCTTTCTCTAAAAAATTTTTCTGTACATGTACTTTCGAATTCAAAATTAATGCAACCATTTTCTGAAAAATGTAATACTATGTTAGGATTTAGTTTGAGAATTTTGGTTTTATATTTTTCTCCATTATGAATCATTAAAAATATCAAGAATATATTGTTTATCAGTTTATAAACATTTCTATTAATATATTAATATATTGTATTATTATATTATTATATATTATATTACTATAGATATAAATAACAATAATATAATAATATAAAATAATATAACAATAATGCACACGCGATAATCCATGATAAGTACTGAATATTAAAAATAAAACTATCCTAAGTAGGACACTTTAATTCCTTGAGTAGGAGTATATATTAAAAACAATTTATACTTTTATTTACATTTATTTACATTTACAATTTATACTTTTATTTACATTTATTTACATTTACAATTTATACTTTTTTTTACATTTATTTACATTTACAATTTATACTTTTATTTACATTTATTTACATTTACAATTTATACTTTTATTTACATTTATTTACATTTACAATTTATACTTTTATTTACATTTATTTACATTTACAATTTATACTTTTATTTACATTTATTTACATTTACAAATTTATTTACTATATTTATAACGTATTATTTAACATAATTTATTATGCTATATTTTAACGCATGATATTATATTATTATATTATTTATACCAAACATATTTATAATGTGCGATCATTATTAGTGAATTCTCTGGACTACAAAAATCCACAGTATTATCTTTACTATTATTATTATTATTATCATCATCAACATCATCATTATGATTATCATTATTATCACTATTGTATAGATTAAATATAAATAATATTTATTTAATAATAATGCTGGTGATTAAACAATAGAAAATTAAACAAGGTAAATTCTTTTTAACAACTCAATCAAGTCTTTTTTACAATTCAATCGATGCCTTCTCACAATTCCAATCAATTCTGTTTTCAAGTCGCTCGAATTCCTCCTTTTTCAAAAAACGCCACATCGCACTTCTCTCATCACATTCACACTTTCTTTCTCTTTCACGCATTTCTCCATACAACAGGTCATCTATTATAATTAAATGCAACTAAAGATAGAATAACTACAACTACAAGTTATAACTTAACAATGATAACAACCTACGATACTACATTACTATTGTAGCGGCCTATGATTAATATATAATATTATATAATACTTATATAATATTATATATATGTTTATATATAATATTTAAATTATTATATGAGCGAAGTCGGTCCCTTTACAATTTCCAATGGTCCTAGGATGTGTCCTTCGCAATATGTTTACTTGTTCATGTCAAGAACAATGAAATACAAAGAAACAAAAGACATGAAAGTACGGTCAAGGGAAATCCCTGCTGTGGAGAAAATAATAAATTTGAAAGTTTTTATTCTTGGCTCGATACTTTTCGCATCACAGTTTGGCCCTCGCTGTGTTCGGTGAGACCGAACAATTTGCTCGCATGAGAATACTTTCAAAACTTAGAATTCTGAGAGCAATTCTCCGAGAGCAGTATAATACTGTGTCCATTTGCGAGCAGGTCGCGACACGTCGACTCTCAGACAGTTGAGCGGTGCTCTCAGACAGTAACTCCCAAAACAGTATCCATTTGCGAGAAATACTCTCGAGAGCAACTCGCGACAAGTTTACTCTCCTAGCTTTAGGTTTAATTTAGAATGACGAGGTTTCATTAACATCGAGTTGTTTCGTACTCTGAATATGAATATAACATCAATCTGAATAGCAGGACCCGACCAATACGTATGTAATTGTATTTCAACGCTTTATTCGGATCTCGACAGCAATCGATTGCAAACTAATTATTCATACGATGAGATGCCAGCTAATATATGTAATTACGAGAAGCTGTCGCAGTAAGTCATGCGTGATCCATTCACAGTTGCACGTTTCAATGGTTAACAGTTGTATTCGATACAGACTGCAGATGTATAACTATATATCTTGGAGATTAAATACTATTGATATATGATATTCTTTACTGTATATTGTTTCAAACTTATGACTTATTGTTGGTAGAAGCATAAGGAGAGAAAATTCGTGTTTGTTTGTAATTTTTTTGTTCAATTTTAACTCATAAATGTTAAAAATTTGTTATATACATTTAATTTTCTAATTTAATTTTATATTCAATAAGAAAAGTTAATTAAGAAAAATTATAATTACAGTAAAGTTTTGCGGAAAATTATTGTAGAGCAGAAAGTTGAGCGATGTAGAGATATTTATAAAAGAAAAATCCTAGAATAAGATAAAATTTCCAATGTTTTTCAAAAATTAATGCAACGTAAGAAAATTTAACAACACAAAACAAAAGATAGATGATTTCTTTCTTTAAGTTTAGTATTATCATTTATATAAAATAAATGTTTTACACTTTAAACTTGTTATATGATTTTTTTACGAAGTTATAATAGTTTAAAATATTGAAAATTTTTTATCAAAATTAATTGTAATGTAAAACTGACTCTATGAAAACAGTTTGTATCTCGTATGACAAAGACAAAAACACCCGATTGTAAAATTCTTTTTGGAAAGCTAACATATTTTACAAAATATTACATATTTTGCTTTTTTTTGTATTCTATATATAAATATTCAATGAAATATTAGTCATGTTAAAATTCCATATATATGTTCAGTATTGCTCTTTACTGTATATTCAAGCAATTATTACGAGTATAAAATAGCTAATAGTAATATTAATAAGTTTTAATTGAAATAAGTATTAATTGAAAAATATACTATATAAATGTGTAGCCATTATGAGATATATGAACAGAAGTAGGAATCTTTTAAAATATTAGAATTTAAAATTAATATTGTAAATATCGCACAGGATAAATTAAACATTTTTACAGACGTACATAGGTATTACAGTAAACATGTAACATTCTCGTAGTAACCGGAATATAAAAAAAAATTGAAAAAGATGTTAATATTATTGTATATGAAAGATGAAATTTGTTTATGAATGCAGAGATAATAAGTATTTATATATTATATATATTAATAAAGAAATATTTATTTTAAGTACATAGTTCTTTTACAGATATGATTTTTTAAAAAGTCTTTTAATATTCAATTTTAATTTAATGTAAAATATTGATCATTTTAACGAATATATTACAATTAATTAATTATATCAAACAGAACCCGATTAATAGACTTTCTATCAACAACTATTATCTACCGGTAGCCTATATGTCGGCTTTACTTTTGGCTATATTTTTTGATAGAAATAATTACGAGAAGAAAAGATTATCTAATTTTAAACTTCATAAACTTATAAAATTTGCAACCAATGGTAAAAGTAAACAGCTACAAAAACAACATAGGGTTTGCTCATCAAGGAAAAGAGGAATTTGGACATATTTCATGTAATCATTGTATGCCGTTACATAAATGAAATTTCACTGACAATAAGTATGATCATACTTTTACTTCAGTAAAATATTAATTACAGTATTTTGTTTAAATATTTATATTATATTTATATTGTATCAAATATTTTAGTTATTTAAGTATTATTATTAAATTTGTAATTTCTGTTATTTTTCAATCGAGTTGTAATTATAATTTTCTTTATATTGTTAATAGTAATTGAACCAGCGAACAAAATGATCTCTTTATTTTACTTTATACATTTCTCTACGATAATTAAACTAGTCAATATTATCAAAATTTGAATTGGCCAGTCTATTATGTGCATCCGTTTAAATTCTAATTGATAGAAAATGTGTATGACATGTATATTCATTGACTATATTGAATATTTCATGATTTCTTTATAATTCCATATATAATTTTACTAAGAATGAGTAAATCTTCAAAAAAGAGATGTAATCTAATGATCTAATGATTAATATTAAACTTGAAACATAACTTTAATTTATACGGAGTATCCCAGTTCCCACGATACAATATGCAAAAATAAATCGAAGAACAAAATAAAATTTCTCACTTAATGTTTCATTTCTGAGGAACTCGACTTTGAATATTATATTAAATCTTAAGTATACGTGAATTTGATTAATTCAGAATTGAAAAGAAATGAATAATTGAAAACAGGTTATTCCATGAAAATAAGACAAAATTTTTTTCATAGAAAAACTTTTTCATTGTTTTCGACAAAACTAAATTAAACAATTTATTAAATATGTACGTACTAACCCAAATTTTAACAATATTAACAATATTTTAATGATATATTTTAATACATTCTATATTAAATCTATTTTCTAGAAATAAAATCTTAAATGAAAAATATTATTCAACATTTTTTAACTGTTTGCATATAAAATATTTTCATGTTGATTGTTTATTTTCATCCAGTATAAAATTAACTAAATCTAACAAGTATGTTTAGCGAATTTTTAAATTCAAATTTCTCAACGAAATTTCCAAACGAAGTCTTCAATGCAAATGTCCTTTTTAAAGATTATTTTTGTATATGAGTTATTCCTTTCCAACTATATTACACATATATGTAATGTTTGCCTATGTTTGAGCTATTTCTTTTCAACTATATCACATATATATAATTTGTATACCTATAAGAAAAGTAGAACGTAGAAAATGTTGAATAAATTTTAACTAACAATGTTTAATTATTACTGTTCATTATCAGATATAAAATTTCAATTGATTTTACAATTTAATTTATTATTTTCGTATTTTTGCTGTAATAGTAGCCAGGTGTTGAGTAGCCAATGATGCAATAGCGATATCAGCTTTAGTGTCGATAATATCCTATAATCATACTAATCTATGATTAGTATAATTAAACTTGATTTGCAAGCACTATTTTTTTGTAATTTCTTCATATTAGGAAAATAAAATTTAGGGTTAGGTTTTGTGCTGTATATCTTCTCAGCCGCCTTCTGGTAATAATCGAAAGCCGTTGAATATCCTATGGATATTGAGACAGATATCGTAATATGTAAATAATTTCCCGACGATAACTATAACAGCATTGCATTGGTTATATTTGGATAAGTAAATTTCAATATATTGAAGTGAAAGTTTTTTTTATCAATATCTAATAAATTAATAAAAACCCGAAACTAAAATTTTATATTTAGAATCCTTTTCTCTTCTCCTCTTAGCTCTAAAAATTTCATATCGGGAATTGGAATAATTCTTGCTTTTTCGATTTCAGAGCTTCCAAAAAGAATTTTTGCTTTTAGAATATCCGTTTTTTAATAGATAGATAGGAACGATATAAAGATCAACTTCATTTTCTTAAATGAAATCACATAATTTTTGATACAAATTCATCTTTATATTAATTAATATTAATGTATGACTAAAAAGTTAATAGATATTCGTAATAAAAATTATTTTGGGAACCTTTTTTGTAAATCGTATAGTCGTAAACAATTCCAATTACTATCTTCTTAAATACGATGTATGGCAAAAAACTCGGTAGAACATATTTTTCTTCTACATCAATAGTTTCGGGGATTTGGTGTTCATGTGTTAGTTTTCTCTTCATGTGTTTAAATTTCAGTATATGACGATTCATTTGAAAGTAACGCTTTTATTAACTATTCATTATTGGAGAACTAAAATGTGGAATCTTTTAACTCATTAATGTCAAATTTTTCGTGAAATTCAGGAAAAATAAATCAGAGATAATCGATATGATGAATATGGTGTAAAGAAAATACCACGAGAAAGATTGTTTATAAATGGCTAGAAAGATTTTAGGAAGAGAGAAGATGTAATTGATGATGCACGGAAGGATCGGTCTTCTATGTTGCATACCGACGAAAACATTTATGAAAACAAGTAGAATAAATGTGTAAATACTAACACAGATTATTTCAAGGATTATACTCTTGATATAGATAAAAATTGAAACAAGCAATTTTTATAAAAATTTTCTACAAACTTTTTATCCATACCTCATACAGTATATACTTATTTACATACATCGTTAATTACAATGAATGAAATAAAATTCATATAAAATTTCATATTTATCGTGAATTATCTCCGAAAAATTAAAATTTTATTTTTTTAAATAATTTATATTGTGTATAATTATACAGTGATATTAAGAACAAAAAAATTATAAAAAAAGGAAATCGATTCCATAATGGAAAATATTAGTGTATTTATAAATTTATTTAAAATTTGAAATTATATTGTTGTTTAATTCACAGCCTATAGACTATATCTTCTTACTGCACACATCTTTCAACGATTTATACATGGTGCCCATTTCTAGATTTAAAACATTTTGTCTCTTTGTTTTTTATTGAACAGTTTGCTATCAAATGATTCCAATTTCCGCACAAGAAACATTGCTATATAAACACATATGTAATATTTTATACTTTTTTTTTCGATTACTTTTTGTTCTAGAATTTTTCTTTGCTATTTTATAGGATGCGAATTCCTTAAGCTATGTTTCTCACATCATACAAAATTATTTTATCAATCTCATTTTATATTGCATCAATATACATGTATATAATAACAATTGATAGTTTTATGTTTGTTTGTTTTATCATCTATTATTTTTGGTAAATATATTCCTGAAAAATTTTTGTCTTCTTTGTTTTCTTTTATTTTTTATGTACATGGTTTATTGATTGCGAAAATTTATTTATCAACAATCATTCTACTTTAAATTAATTTTTACAACTCTTTCGTAATTGATGAATAATATTTTATCTTTAAATATATTTATATGACTTAAAAAAAAATGGAATAATTTAGCAGTCACAAATAAAGAAATTGTACAAATTTTTGATTAATTAAGTCTAATATAATAGTGGAAAACAAGAGATGAACGGATCATATACTCCTAAAAATAGATATTATTTTTAAAATACTATTTTGTTCATTTTCAAGCTACTATTATAATTACATCATGAAAAATTAGAGATATATATATAAGAGTATATATAAAATTTTGCAAAATGTTGCTTTCTGTATATTATCCTATTCATATTTGTAATTTATATATTCCTTGAAGTCTCTTTTTCAACATAAATATATGAATTCTTGTATGTATACTATTTTATTGGTATGTATGTATACCATTTCATACATCATCTTTGTTTTCCTAATATCATTTTCTAATGTTATAACTTATATTTTTCAATATTGAAGCTGCTTTTTATCTTACAGTATTTTCAGTTCACGTTTCCATAATTTTTACTTCAATTTAAACAGGTCCGTGATTTCTAATTGTTCTAAATTTTCGCTGCATAAATTTACTTGGATTTAGATTATAATATTGATTATACTTATATTATACTTGCTTTATCAATTATTATACTTTATCGATTATAATTAGTTTGCTTTATTAGCTAACTATAGCTCATCCTTATTACAAAATTTTGAAATTTATAACATACGCAGTCTGTAATATTAATATTTTTAAACTAATACTCTCTTACTGTCTCAGCGCAACGTTGAATCTTGAGGACTGTTGCCCGCTTCGCTGAGGTTCTCTTGTTTGGCCTTTTACAGTCGTCGGAGAGATATTACGAATGCCGGTTGCACGTTTTTAAGACGTATATTTGGTGAAAGTTATATAATTATTACATGCGTCTGTAATGTGTAAGACGTGTCTCGGACGAACTGACTGAACGGATTGATTCTAGCAGACTGTCTGCAATTGTTACTTGAGTCTGGGAGAAGGTGTTTCCGCGTCTAGACCCGAACGGAATGACTGAATGGGTCTGATAGACTGTATGTCTCGTGTTAGGAGACGGAACTTTTATGTGGAGCGAATGTGTCTACGTGACTTCTTGGCGCTAGCCAAGAAGCCCTTTGTTTACCCTTACCCTTTAAGAGACGTTCCAGATGCTAACTCTGTTTTTGAGGGTAAGACAAAGGTCCCATAGATAGGATGCTAGGGCATCTGGAACTTTTCTGCAGGGTAGCGTATTCTAGGAATCTAGCTTGAGTGTCCGTCTTGAGGTGGGTTGTTCTGCGCCAGAACATGCCGCCCCCCTTGACCGGTCACGGTCAACAATGCCTGTTCTGAATAATTGATCGAAGATATTGATGATAACTGTGTTACGATTTTGTCGCTATATCGGTAACGTCTTCCTCATTTATGCTGGTTAGTACGTCACCGATTAGGAAATGGCTGGGTATCAAAGTAGTCGGATCATTTAGATGAGATGATAGGGGAGTGATAGGATTCCCATGGCTTCGACTTCAACGAGATACGTGTTCGTAACTCTAACGATATACGTGAATGCTTTCTGATAACTTTTAATAAGATGTTTCTTTGTCGATGTAATGGCGGCTTCCCAAATCCGCCAGACTTGTGGTGCGCGTGGCGGTATCCCGTTACCTGATTCCGTGTTCGATAATCATGACTGCTAGCCCTTGTCTTGTTCGTTACTTGTAAATGTGATTCTCGTAGTTTGTGAATTGTGCCTACGAAAGTTTTTACTTTGTCTGAATACGTATAATTTGTTTTCAATGAAATGTTCGCCCAATCCTTCCCCCCCACACGAAGAAGACCTATTTCCTTCATGAGAGGGTCTTATGCGCGTGATCTGCCCTTATACCTGGTATTTCGAATGATGATGTTGAGAACTGAGGTGTCGGTGTTTGGTATTGGGTCAGGTACTAACCTTTGATGATTGAAGGACCATTGCCGTGGCCCGAAACCTTTGTTGCTCGCGAAGTGCGTGAGTTCATGTCCGAATGTCTGTTCGTCTTCGTTTTTTCAATACGTACTACCTATATATAAGATTCATTTATTTTATTTAATATAAGAACAACTTGTATGGTCAATTTTAGTTTTACACCAGATCGTTGAATATTTACTAATTACTAGATCATAGTTTTTATGAATTTATAGAAAATTTTTAAACAAAATTGTGCACAATGTGTGTAATGTGAAAAAATCCGAAATACAGTGCTTTCAATAATATTTTATACGAATAACAAGTTTCCACTGAGGTCTTAAATATATTCTCAAAAATACGAATTTATATAAAAAGTCTACTAATTATTTTGTAACGACTTTTGAATCTAAGAATTAAGCTGCTAACTAATTTTCTACTTTTACTAGCTTGAATTTACGTAATTGTTTTATTATACGAAATAAAATACCTATATGAGTTTCTCCGTATTTTGATTCATGACATTCTCGTGCAGAAACAATTGTTTTCGGAAAGAAATATTTTAGTATTGCTGGCAATTTGATGGCGGTCAGAGTGATCGTTACGAGTATGATGGCGAGGCAAACGTTTCAGGCGCGTTTGTAAAATTTGGAGGAATACGCACGCAAACTGATCCGAAGCAAACTATCTTCGCTACATCTCGACTTACTGATGTATGACAAGAGATATTGCCGACCAGTAGACAAATAGTAAAGAGAATGAGATTTTATGTAGTGTCGACCTTATATAAGGTCGACTTTCTTTATGCCCTTCCAAATCTCATGGGCAAAATTCAATTCCATAAAATAATTTTATGGACCTAACGGTACTATTTAGGGATGCGTCTTCTACAATCAATTAATTTCATAATAAACTTGGAATTTCTAAAGAATGAAACTAACAGACAATGAAATACGCAACAATATTTCACGTGCATGGAGGAAATTTCCCTGGCCTGAGATTGAAGGAGATCGAAATTCTCATGAGCGTACGGCATTTTAGAAAAAGATCATTACAAAAAGTGGCCGTGATACCGAAAGACTGATGGGAAAATATTTTTTGTGCGAAATCAATCGGCGAGAGGTTGTTAAGGTTGAGCCCTTCGACGATCTTCGACTAAAATGAAAGAATTAGAACTTTATAATCGCTCGAAGTACCTTGGAAACACTCATGAATGTCTACGCAGTTATAGCAGAGCGTCATTTTTTCGAATCCATTGTTTGGGATGCATTATACTCGTAATCAAATCTGTTGTCCAATATTAATTTAGCGCAAAAAATATTTGTTTGAGTTTATGTGGATTCAAAACTTGTTTGTAAATAAATTTTGTTTCTCCAAATAACACATGTATATATATATTTAATTAACAAATTAATATTTATTTATTATTGGTTCTTTTAAGTTCTTTTCCACACAGGCAATTTTATTTTGATGAAATGTATTGATCAGTAGATATTTATTAAAAAGTTGGTACAAAATGTTGTTTTACTTTAAAATTTAAAAGAATCACAGTTGCAATTTAATCCCACTCTTGAAAAATAACGTTAAAATTTCATTAGTTTTTAAACTGATTCTGTTTACAATATATTTTGCAGTAACTAATCAACCAACGTATCACATTGCACGAGTGATTTATTATTGTAGGTTTTATAGATTCCGTAAGAGAAAAAAAGATGCATATATCGTTCGTAAAAGAATAATTCTTGTAGTATACAATATCTTATTAAATTAATGTAGTATACAATATAGTATTAAATTAATTGTTAATGAAGCAAACTATAACTTAATTTGAAAAATTTTTCAAAATATAACGAAGGATAACGAAAGAATACGTATCACGTATTCAAAAGAAATTCTAAAATAATGTCATTTTAGTAATTAGATCAACAAATAGATGAGAGAGTTGTAGAAGTTCATTATAAAATAGTTCATTGACTAAAAATCAATCATATAATTGTGCAACGAATTTGTGAAAAAAGTTTACGATCTAATGGAACTCACATGACCAATCAATCAGTTATGCCGCTTAACAAAAGTTTTATTGTATTATAAGTAAATTACAGTAGGATCCTGATAAAAGTTTTCAATTCTTTGCAATTTTAATCCTTTCTATTGTAGTCAAAGACATATCTATAATATGATGATTAATCTATAATATGATGATTAAGAGTCGAAGTCAAATTGACATATGTAAAAGCCCTGTGTTTGAAACATATTTGAAAATTTCGATCTCATTTGAATTAGATAAAGTTTACAGTGATTTTAATGTTAACTGTTTTTTTATATTTATCCCTGTATGATTTATTTTTTCGCTTGGTCATTTATGTATCCTTCCTCATTTATTTATCCTTTTCAGAGTGTTTCAAGATAAGTCAAATAAAATAAGAACTATTGATTTAATCGTTAATTTCTATTTTTCTTTTTATCTTTAAAATAATCTTTCTTGCTTACAATACATTTGTGCCAATGTTCTCATGAAGATTATTTCAGTTGAGAAAAGAAGTCACATGGTGCGGGATGAAAATCATTCAATGTTTAGACAAAAAATGAATGTCGATGTCGATATCGATATTGATATCGATGGACATCTCGAAGGTAGATTGTCTTCTATTGAGATTCGACTGTTTTCAAAAGTACCAGTGAACCGTAATTTTTATAGATTATCTTGCCCGATTTTATTTTCTAATATTTTTTTTGTTTTCAAACGGTTATTTTTGTTTCTAACATAAAATTTAATACACACTCTTTGCTTGATGAATTTCGATATAATAAAAATCTTGTTACACATAAATATTTAGTATAATCAAGCTATGAAATTAAGGATTTATCATTTTTTATAAAAAAAATTTGTTGAATATTTTGAATAGAATGAAAAGTATAATGTTTTAATCTTTTTTTTTTTTAGTACAATATTCAAAATTATGACTGATATTTTTGAGGATGCTTACAAATTTTATAATTTAATTTTTGGCTCATCAAGGATAGAAATCGAAGAGTAAAAATCATTTTATAATCACCAAATATTACATACATGATTCAGATGACTTTCTAGATAGTTATTCGCTCAATAATAACGAAATGTCATCGCAACGGTAATTATTGAACATGGAATTCCTTCTTGGGTCTGATTGTGAATCACATTCTCACATTGTTGATTTTCATGGGCATATTGTTTAAGACTAAGTTCAAGGAGATGTAATCGATATTGATTCGACATTTAATACTGATTGGTTAATTTTAACGTTATTCGTGTAATACTTATAATTTTATAGAAGTGAAATTTAGAAATAGATTTTTCTAAACAGAATTTCAAAGAGAATTTCTAAATAGAATTTTACATCAGTTTCATAGTATATTTGCATGGTTTATTTTACATAGATTGTACAAAATATTTTTTATACTTTTCCTCAATGAGGAAAATTTATAGAGTTTCCTATATGAAATGCAAATTTCAATACAGAATGCACATATGTACATATATTAATATGTTTCTTTACATTTTTTACTTATTTTTGCATGTATAATAACTTCCTTTCATTAATCTTTTCCGTTGCATCTAAAATTAGCTAAATTCAAATATACAGCTAAATTTTCAAACTCGATTTTCTCGAAAACGAAGCTTCAAATTAAAAAAGTTTCATTCTATTTTTTTTTCTTATTTTTTTTTATAAAGAAACACGTCGTACTCGCTTTTATATAAATATCTTTTTGAATTGTGATGGTACAAAAAATATTTTTTGCCTATCGAAAGATCTATAACTGATAAGAATTTTTTTTTAAGAACTTTTTAAGGTCATTGATGTTTTTCTTCCCGTACAATTTTTTTTTAATTACATCGTGTAGCTGGTAAAAAAGTACGTTCAGATATGTAAAGAACATAATCTTGAAATGACCTTGAAAAGAGTTTAAGACAACTTGAGTGGCATTTCTAAAATTAGCATAATACGGATATTAAAAGTAGAAAAATTTCACCCGTATCCTTTATCTCTACATCAAGATCTTTATGGAACAAATTTTATAGATTGTATGCATTTTTCTCAGTGGAATTTGCAGCAATCGAAAGTGATAATCATTCTTTAAAAGAGTGTTATTTACTGACGAAGCGTCTTTCACTAATCATGGTCAGTTGAATCTGAGAAACATGCATTACTGACCGAGAATCCATACTAGGTAAGATTAGTGGAGAAACAGAAGTCCTGGAAAGTAAATGTACAGTGCAACATCTTGAATAATCAAATAATTAGTCCGTATTTCATAAACGGTACTTTAAATGTATGCAACATTCTTGCAAAGTGAACTGCTCGTGCATCATTAGATATTCGTCTAAGAATGTAATACCAATATGATGGTTGTTCGACTCATTCTACATACCTTGTCAAGCAAATTTTTAGATTAAAAATTTCCAAATCGATGAATTTGTCGTAATGGAGTTGTTGCACGACTGCGGTGTTTACTGGTACTCACTCCAATAGATTTTTTTGTGGGGAAAATTGAAACAAACAATTTACAACGAACGTCCAACTGAGGATATGAGAAATCGAATAGTTAGAGCTATTGCTGCTATTGATTGGCTTTCGGAAATCATCGGAAGATCATTACAATCGCTTGTTACTCATTTCAGATAGTACGTTATCGTAGAAGGACAGCATTTTGAATATTTACTGTGACGATAATAACGATAATAATTGTAAAATTTAGGCAAGATAAAACTTAAATTTTTCGATATTAATGTGATTTCAAGATCATTTTACATATCTGAATATACTTTTTTACCAGCTACACGATCTAATAAAAAAAAAAAAAAAATAATTGTATGGGGGAAAAAACATCAATGATCTTAAAAAGTCCTTGAAAAAAATGACGTTAAAAAGGAATTCTTATCAGTTATAGATCATTCGATATTATTTACGATAGGCAAAAAATGTTTTTTATATCATCATAATTCGAAAAGAATTAGGTAGTCTCACTTAAATGGACCACCTTGTATACAAATAAAATAGCAGAATTAGACTATGAAAAAAAAAAAAATGCGGAAAATTTGCAAAACACTGTTACGAGCCGTGATTTTAAATTGCGCAAGATGCCGGCAAAGGGAATTTTATTGAATACGGACAGTTTGTTAGTATATAGACAAACCTGGAGTTAGAAAACTGTAGTATTATGATAAGCGAAGACAAACTTGGTACAAAATCAGAAAGCCTCTAGGACGGAGACACGTGCGGATGAATCTGGCGCGAAATCAGGGAGCTGCAGGAGGTTGAAACTGTGTGCACGAACCCGATGCGAAATCGAGGAGTCACTAGGAAAGATGGCGCAGAGGAACTCTATGCGAAATCGAGGAGTGGGAAATTGGTGAATAGCATAGACGAATCTCACGCGAAGCCGAAGAGCTGTTAGGAAATTAGAGAAAATGCTGTGAAATTAGAGACTTACAGGAAATATTAATTAAGTCTTATAACTATAATTAATAAAAATTGTCACGATTTGAGTGGCATAACCGTAAGTTATAATCATTCAACTTAAAATGATTGCTATATTAAATATTAGCTCTGAAATGATTTATAATGAACATAAGTTATATATTTTACAATCACTAAGCTTGTTACAAGTGTTTGTGTCGTGAAGGTGAAAGTGAATTACTTATTATGTTGTTGCTCGATTTTGATACACTTGGTAATGCGAGAACTAAGAGCCAGAACTAAATCAATCAATTTGTATTGACTCACGGATTCCATAGGTTTAACTTTTTATTGAAAAGAAACTTTAACCAGATTTCAGTAGATAAATTTAACGAACATGACGCAAAGCAGCATAGTAACTTTCCGTGACATTTTCATTTTACATCCATGAGTCTTTTTTGGGAAATATATAACTATTTAAGATTTCCAGAGATTGGATCCTCAAATGCAAAAATTTATCTAACTTATTCGCGGTTATGTTTTTCTTGCAGATGTAAAAAATCAAATACATTCACGTTTTCACTCTTTTTTGATAGAATTCTTAAGGAAATAATGAAAAATATATTTTCCATCTGCATAAAATATGGCGGTCGTAGAGTTACGAAAAGAATACTGGGGAATTAAAATTTATTGACAGAGTGAATAAAATAGATTAATAAAATAGGAATAGAATAGAAAATTATATTTGAAACATCTGTTCAAACATAATCATGACTCAAAATATACGAGTAAAATAATTCGTTTATTGTTATTTATTTTATCAATTTCGCAATTCTTAGAGCTGGACTGATTGATTTATGGGAAAAATAAGATAAATCAATAAGAACACACGAATACTAAGAAGCAAGATCTATACAAGACCAATTATAAAAAAACTAAAACCAGATATTGCACACAAATTATTATTTTTTATAAAAAATAAATTAAGAGAAGTATAAAGAATGTGAAGACCTACCAAATTGTAATTTTTTAATTCTTAACGTTACTTAAAACTTCAAATTACCTTCAAATTTTATGAACCCGATTTATTCTTGAAAATATAATGTTAGAATAATTTTATCATAATCTAAGGTTGTGAATAACAATCATAATATTTTTGAATTCCCCTATCTTTGGTAATTATTTATAATGCCAAATTATCAATAAAATAATTATAATGAGCTTACAATTTTATTCGACAATATATACAGAACTTCTGAGTAAAGGTGATAAAAAATTTAAAGTGCTTTTTACAAACCAAAATAAAACAGAAATGAAGAATAAAAATATTGCGCTTCTTTGTTAGTTATTAATTTTGATCTCAACCAAATTATTCCTGACATCTGAAAAATTTTCTATACTACATAATGAATGTAGGTTAACCGAAGCAAAGGAAGGCATGGTTATCCTCAAACCCAACAACACGTGTTCTGCAGCTTAGCTCGTACAAGCCAAAGAAGAGAAGATTATAACATTCAATGTTGTAAGTCCTGTTTATAAAAAAGAAGATTATAACATTCAATGTTGTAAGTCCTGTTTATAAAAAAGAAGATTATAACATTCAATGTTGTAAGTCCTGTTTATAAAAAAGAAGATTATAACATTCAATGTTGTAAATCCTGTTTATATAAAAGATCAGAGCTTAAACATTAATCCTTCTTACTATTAAAAATTTCTAAAAAAATACGTATTTATCCAAATGGAGAAGATTAATATCTTTTTTAGACCTTAATTTTATTCATATAATTAAAAATACGGAAGGCATTATATTTTACACTGAAAAATAACTGTTATGAAATATAATAGTTATATATATACAAAATAATAAGTTAAAAGCATTATAAAAAAGTTACAGAGAAATAAATTAAATCGATATTAAAACGATATTATAATTTTAATTATAAATCAATATACCGTGAAAGAGAAAGTTTGATAATGTAAATATCAGTTGGATAATAGTTTATAGCGAACAAATTACTGTTTTAATGCTATTAATCATAGTTTTGGTATTGATTATAACTTTAATTATGTATGTACATATATATTATGTGAATATGATACTGTGTTATATTTCAATAATTTGTTTATTTACATTTTATATGTGCTTATATATGCTTATTATTTGTTGATTTTTTTGTGCTTGTTATTTCCAATTATGTATAAATTTGATATAAGAAATATTAAGCCTTGGAAATTTCATAGAGTGAACTTTGATATTCTTATGGATAATTACGTATGAATAGATTTAGTAAATAGTAAATAGATTTGATGTTTAATTTCTAATTATTCTTATAAAATACATAGTAATTTGGATACTGAATGTTTTTTTTCCACGATTTATGTGAAATAAGCTATCGGAAATGTGTTGTTAAGTTTGAGAATTGCTGTGTTCTTTGTCACAGTTCAGGACAAAATGATAGAATACTTCTAAATTTTTCGTGTTTATTGAAAATAATAACGTGAAAAATTTAAATATTTTATGTAAAAATTTATGAAAAATATCATTTTCGTCCTAATATATTATAACATATTTCCTTAGTTTGTACATGTTAGTAAGGAATAAATCCTTAGTAAAATCTTTACTGTTTAAATTATTTTCTTTAATTATTTGCTCAGAGATAGGTGAAATAAACAGGTCGAGAGAACAATAATAATTTAATTAAAACATAATTTAATAATTTAATAAGAACAATAATAATTTAATTAAAACTTATGTGTTCGATTCGAATTTCAATAATTCCATTTTCTTATATACAGAGGACTTTGTCTGGCTTTAGAAATATTGTAACTAATCTTAAAATATTAATAATCAATATAAAAAATTTTAAATAATTTATTTATTTATAATTTTTGTTTCATTTTAGTTTAAATCCTTTTTTATCGCTTTTCTTTGAATTTTGCACAGAGATTCTACACTAGTATATAATTATAACAAATGTACATAATAAAGTCAACAGATGTAATCTAATAAATCATTATTTAAAAATTGACACTTATCAAATAAATAAGAATTTAAACAATACATATAAAAATATATATTTTAAAAAATTATTTTTTGCGACAAAATAAACGCTTAGTTAAATGAGGTATTCTACGAAAGAGTATTTTATCCTACGCGAAATATAAATGAATCAATGTAATGAGTTTAGAACTTTATGAGTCAGATATAATTTTACGATTTTCGTATTCAGATCGCTGATATTTGCAGTACATATAAAACAAGTCATGCTGATACACATTGGGTTGAATAATAGTAAATGATAATATAAGACAACATATATATATATATAAATTTTCCTTTGTAACCACTGACTGTTGGCCATGTCAGTTATAAACAGTTGCATTAAGTTTTTTGTGAAACATTGTAATTTTACAAGTTATACATCAAATACAGCATAGAAAAAATTTAGACAATATATCAGTATTGATCTCTCAAAACATTTTTTAATACATGTTTTTCTAACTGACATTAAACAAATTTTTGCATTTTTGAACAAATTATTTAGAAAATTATTTATATCTCACCGATTTCGACGATTTTTGAATATGTTGTAAAAATCAACATTTTGAACAACTTTTTTCGATACATATAATCGCTTAGCTTTAGTTTTTGAGGTGTTTGCGAAAAACTGTTATTACTACTCAATGAACTTTGTCTATATCTACGCGTTCATGGCAGCGTGTGTATAAGCGTTGAGTCGCCGATTGTTTATGATTTCCATAAATACATCGAGGCGGCCGGCAATTGACGAGTGTACATAAAAACTCGATTTGAGTATCCGGCCGCTGCGAGGAGGCCGGAATAAAAAGACCTAACTTGAACCTTACTTAAACCTAACTATTCTATCTAGTAACTAATTTAATGGATTAGGAGTACAACCGTTATGCTATTGAGATTGTAACGTTTGTAATGTGGGTGACTATTCGGTAGAATTTTTGTATTATTTAATGGAATTTCTTTATCTGTATGTCCGCATCTTCAATATTATCTATGTTTTTTACGATTTTTGCTATGTTACAGAGATTTTTCTGTATGCGTGTTCTATTTCTAATTGCATTCTGTGTGTTTAGTCTGCATGTTTTATTTTTCTTTGCTGTTTTATATTCTTGTTTGTAGTCATTGTTAGTAAAACCAGTAAGTGATTACAGGAGAGATCATCTATTGCTCTGACCTCGTGCGGGTACGATATGTTGGACAGAAATATGTCTATGTTTGGTTGGCTGTGTGTGTATGTGGGGCTGTAAAGAATCTGAGCTTCGCACCTCCGCGTGGTTTTTAATTGTTATTCTATTGGTATTTCTGTTTAGATTGTTCCATATTTGGTGCTTTGCATTGAAGTCACCTCCTATAACATAGTATTTTGTTCCGTTTAGGTTTGTGATTTGGTCCAGTTCTGCTGTCGTTATTCTTTTGTTCGGTGGGTTATATACTGTTCCTATCGTTAAGTTGGATGAAATTTTATTTGTAATTGAGATGAATTCTACATTGGGTTATTGGTTGTGCGGTGTTCTTGATAGGTATGTCCCGGTGGATTGCAAGTAAAACTTCGCCCTTGGGTGGTTTTTCGTATTCTAGGGTTCTATCTTTTTTGATTACGGTGTAATTAGGAGTGTTAAAATGTGTGTCTGTTAGTGTAAGTCAAGTTTTGGTTATTATGGCTCATCTATGTTATTAAAAACATCTAAAGATTTCTCTAGTTCTTGTTTTTTATTTCTTATGCACGTAGCATTACATAAGATGATGTTCGCTGGATTTTTAATAGCCAGCTTCTAGTTCTTCTGCTATTTGAATGGTCGCTTTGGCCCTGTTAAGGAAAGTCTCGACTGTTGTTGATCCTGTCCTCTGTGCATATGCCTTGGACGCGAAGGACTGTGTAGTAAATGATTGAATGCCACATTCTTTATCTTGCCTGAATTTATTATCTAATAAGCCTGATGGCTTATAACACTTGATTCCTGGTGGAGTCACGAGCGGTGTACAAATGTCGAATTGTAGTCACACGAGTGATGCACTGGCAAGATGGTAGCACGAGAAACTGACTAGAGATCTGATGATCTTGAAGTTACTTGGGAAAAAACTACTGAATTATTGCTTATTCTAACCGGTCGGTCTTTTATAGCGCCGACTTCATTGTGTCCTTCCCGATCACGGGATAGGAAAGGTAGGGCCAAAAGGTAGCGTCGGGTAAGGTAAGTCCTATAAAATAATATTTGCAGTTACCTTATGGGCCTAACAATATTACCCAGGGATGCGTCCCTTTATATTATATTTTATGTGTTTGTCAGCCTTGGCTGTAAGGCCAAGGTCAGAGGAATGCATCTCTAAATCTACCCTTGTCACAGGCCCTATCCAGATTGTTTGTGCACTTGATGTAGTGTTTTTATATCAGAGTTATGATTTTCAGGAATAGATCTAAGTCTGTCGTTTTCATTTTCTCTAATGTATTATTTATATTATTATTTATATTGTTGTTTTCTGGTGGGGTCAGTAGTCTTTGGAAGGAAGATTTCCGAGCGGCTGAATTTGCGTACGTTTTATTGTTTGCATATGTATGTTTATCTCTGGTTTCTAAGAGTGGCTGGTTTCTGACACGATGTTGGTATATTTTTTAGAGTTGGAAATGCTTCCGGAGTAGGTAGCAGGAGCTGGGTTTGTTATTGTGATTGTTTTTTTTGGCCAAAAAGGCGAGCAATGCCAGACATTTTGCGTAGTTCGCTGGGTGGTTCCCTTTGCAGTTCGCATAAGTGGGAAATACATCAAGAGTTTTGGTTTCTTTTGTGTCATATGCCCCAGCACATTTCACGCAGACTGCCCTCTTGTTAGAGTTGAAGTGTATGTGTTGGGCTTGGTAATAGTAACATTGGATTGTGGATCCTTTTGACTTGAATCTTTCCCAAACTTTTAAATTTTCTATGAATCTAATACAAAATTCTTCGGTTAACATGTGCTAATGTTGTACCCGGTGCAAATGTGATTTTACATATTGAGTATTTTGTATGTGGAGCATGCCGATCTGAATCCACGTATTAGGGACGTTGCTGCTTTTAACGTTAATGAAAAGCAGCTGGTTCAAGTAAAGTTTGAATAGTATTAGATTGGTAGTATTTTATTCACTCGTTAGAAGTGAGATTGATTGGATGATTTGATAATCTGACGAACTTGAATTATATGAGTAAGAAATATAAAGTAATAAATGAGATTGTATGAGTAAGAGAGTAAATTGGTGCACGTAGGAGTGCTGTGAGAAGACTACTGACTACTCTGATGGATTGTTGTAGACTACTGCGCTTAAACTTTTTTTTTTCCTTGAGTAATTATTATTTCCATAGTTTCTGGGGTGACGTGTCCCTGTAACCTGTATTTAAAATGAATAATTATGAGGTAATTTATAAGTTGTTTGATTTGTTTTTATGTGATGCGTATGTGTTGGTTGCAGGAAAAAAGTTTCAAAAAACCTGCTATGCATGTGTGTGATCCTGGTGTAAGAGTTTATTGTACAGTTTCTCTGTCTTTAAATTGCATGCTTTGAAAGTTTTGTCCTGATTTTGGTGATATGTTTCTGGTTTCGCAGTTTCCTATGCTTCTGATAAGTGGGTTTCGGTGATTTGGTTTGTAAGCCGTGATAAGTAAATTTTTTACATATTCTTTAATTGTTTGTATTTTTGCTGTAGACTGTAGAACTTTGATGGGGGTATCGTATGGTTTATTATAGATGATGTGAGGAATTTGTTTTGTATCTTTGAATTTTGTTTATATGTGTACTTGCGGTAGCTGCTCAAATTTGGCATCCGTATGTCATGACTGATCTAATGCATATTTTGTATAAGTTGAGTTTGATCTTTGTATGTAGTCTGCTATTTTTTGAGATAAGGTGGACAAGTCTGAGCAAGGCGGGATAGAATAGATTGACATGTTTGTTTATGGCAGCTGCCCATGTAATTTTTGAATCGAAGATAACTCCGAGGTACTTATATTTTGCTCTACGATTTGGATAGTCTTAAGAGTAAGGTTTTGTTTTGTGGTGAAGGAGATAGTGTTTTTGTGGGGTTTATTTTTAGTTTCCAGTCTGTGAAGTATGTCTGTAGTGTGTCTAAGTGATTTTTGATATAAATTGTAGCTTGCGTGGGACTCCAGGACGAAGCATATATTGCTGTGTCGCCGGTAAATATGGCTGTGTGTGTGTGTGTTTGTGTTTTTGGGCATGTCGTTTATATAAAGTGTGAATAGAAGGGGGCCTAGGATGGATCCTTACGGTACTCCTGCTACGACTTTCTTGTATATGGATTTTGTTCCATTTATGGAAACAAAAGATTTTTTATTATTCAGGTAATTGTTTACGACATTTATTAGTTGTGTGGAAGGTTTTGTATTGTGGAGTTTTGTGCCAAACTGAATTGAAGGCTTTATTTAGATCGAGGAGGATGAGTTGTGTTGTACGGTTTTTATTTTTTTCTATTATATATCACAATGTGTTCCGTGACTCGCTGCAACTGTTGTATAGAAGAATGGTTCTGTCGAAATTGCTGTGGAATTGGCACTGAATGATTTTTTCGAGGATTTTGCCGAGGATATCTAATAAGCTAATCGATCTATAACTTAATATTTTGTGAGTGGGTTTCCCTGCTTTGGGGACTATTTTGACTATTTTCCAAACTGTAGGAAAATAGGCGACTTTGTAAATATAGTAAAACTGGACTATGGATATTTTTAGTAGGTTTTTAAGTTTGGTGGTTGTTATATTGTCAGGGAGATAATTGATTATATTTTTGACTATTTTGGGGGAACAGAGCGGTTTTGAATCAGGAGGTGAGGGTTGATTGTATATGGTTTGGTGAGTATTGGTTGAATGCCGTCATGTATATATCTTCAAAATTTCATGTCAAGTCTTCCGACTTTTCTTCATCAGTGTAAAGTAGGGAGTTGTGTGTGGTATCCTGTAGAACTGGTATTTTGGTTTTGGAACCACCGGTGATTTTATAGGTGCTCCATAGTGGTGGTCTGTGTGCTTGATTTTGGATAATTTGTGTTACCATGTGTTGTTTTTTATACGTATTAGTATTTTTTGGATTTGGTTTATAAGAATATTTCTATGTGACTTGTAGATTGGGTTTCCTGTTTTTTGAAATCTTCTTCGCATTTTATTTCTATTTTTTATTGTGTCAAGAAAGAGTGGATCTGTGATAGGGCTTATATTTCGTGTCGAAACTGTTTGCGTAATATTTCTATATGCTTTGTGTATGTGTTGCGTAAAGGTTTTAATTTCTAAATCTATTTCGTTTGTTAAATATAGGTTAACATTTATTTTATCACAGAGTTTGGGGTACATTATCCAATCTGTGTGTTTTATCATTTTTGATTTTCTAGCTATTCTGTACGATTGTATTGATAATTCTACGGGTAGATGATTGGAAGGTAAGTCGTCGATGGTTTGACAATTGTATACATATTATGTATTAATGTTATGTATATATGGTATGTTTGAGAGGAATATATCTATGTTAATTGGTGCGCAGTTTGATTGTTTGTGTGTGTACATCGGGTTATGTATGATTTGATAATCTCTGAGATCTGAATGATTTGTAATAGCTGATCCATTTTCATTTCTATTTATATTATTCCTTATGGGATGTTTGGCGTTAAGGTCGTCCCAATAATGAAATGACCCATTTCTTAAGGGGGGGATGATCTGATCTAAGTCTATAGTGTTTATTTTTGTTCTGAGTGAAGCTTACGCAGCGCCAACCATAATGCGGGTATAGATTTATTTTAATTTTTATAAAATTTATGTTTGGGGAGATTGGTTGTGGTGTGTCTTCTGAATTATCTTTGTGGACCGCTATCAGTACTCCTCCTCTTGGTTCGTTTAAAGTAGAGAGGGTTCCGTCTTTTCTAAAGGTATTGAAGTTATTGAGTTTCATTTTATCTGTTTGTGCTAGCCAGGTTTCGGTTACTATTTCGATATCTGTGTTATGGTTATTTAAAAAATTTTGGAATTCCGTGATTTTGTTTTTGACAATAGTTGCGTTCCATAAGATAAGTTTTATGGGTTTTTTATAGGTCATCTTCTAATTCTTTTACTATTTGTATTGTTGCTTTAACTCTGTCAAGGTTGTTTGTACAATTAATATGTTGCTTTTGTATTAGTGTAATGATTTTTAAGAATAAGTCTAAATCGGCTGATTTAATTTGTTCTAACTTGTTCGTGAAATCATGATTTTGATGATATTCTTGTGTTGAGGGATTGCATGATGGTCTTTGGAGTGATAGGGCTTTGGTGTATCTATGTCCTCGTTTAATTCCATGTGTTGACTGTGTGGTGGGAAAAATATAGGGGGTTTTGGTGGAGGGGAGGATGGGAAAGTGGTGTGTTTGGAGGAAGGAGATAATTGCTGTGGTAGTTGCTGGAATTTGCTTATATGTGAATTTTTTTTATTTAAGAAAGCCAGGAGGGCAGGACATTTAAAGAAGTTTGCAAAATAATCTCCTTTGCAGTTTGCACATGTCGTTGGTGTTACGCGAGTTTTGGCGCAGTTCCTTGTGTCGTGGGATCCAGCACACTTGACGCACACTGCTTTCTTGCTACAAATTCCATGTGTGTCCGTGTGCTTGAAATTGGAAACATTGAACTGTTGGTTTTAGCGACTCAAATTTTCCCAATATATTTATTTTAACATGTTCAATAAATCTAATATGATTTATCTTAGGGACGTCCCGGGTGCAAAGATGACTCGGTATATCGGGTATTTATGTTAGTGTGAGTCGGTAACTCTGCGCACGAGATAGGTTTTAGATCCTGACTTTCGATATTTTTACATGTTCTGGCTACTGAAAGCCTAAACAGTCCTTTTAATACTGTTGTCATTTTTTCAGTACTCACAGTGTATGTATGGAATTCGATGTTTCCGTTTTTGCATATAAATTTAAAGTCGTCGAAATCGTTTAGGTTTGTAAACATTATCTTCAGTTTGTTTGATACAAATTTAACTTGAAACGCAATTTTTAATTTTTTTTTAAAGTAGTAGCTTAATTTGGTCAGTGTTTCCATGTATGTATATTTGTGTTTGAGGGTTTAGCGTTGGATGAATTTGAGTTAGATGTAGTGTTTTGTATGATGTGAGGTTTCCCATAAGGGGTTTGATGTTTGTTTTTTCGTTATCTGGTTCTTTTATTATATACACTATTTTTTGTGTGAATGTCTGGATTTATAGTGTCCATACCTTCAATTCTGTTGATCTTGGTAACCGGAGAGGAGTCAGATAACGATGTTGACCTTCTGCGAATAGCTATGATTTTGACTTTTTCCTTCTTTAATTTCCTTTTTCCTGTTGTGGTCCATGAAGTGGATTTATTCGCAAATGAGTGGATTTATCCGCATATGAGCTAGCCTAACTTGTGGCTGTTTCGTTCGTGATCAGGTTTTCCTGAACTGGATGGTTTTCTCGGGATGATACTTTCAGGAGTTTAGTTTAATTGTTCAATTTGAAACCGAGATTTCGTTCGAGCTTTGCCCTTGAGCGTTGCTCAAGCCGATATTGTTGATTGCTATTTCTCGTTTGATATTTCTCAAATGCTAACGGTCGTTAACACAGTGCTATCTGTCACTCACTATTGGAATTGCTCTGCTAAAAATCAGTATCTGAATAATCACTATATCCGAATACTGAATCTAAATCTTATACTGTCTCGCCGACTCATGAACGCATTATGTATGAATGTTGAATTGCCTTGTGTGTGGTCTTCTATATAAATTCTATTGTGTTTTCCCCGGTTACGGGATTAGGGAGGTAATTGAGTCAAGATGTGTCGTTGAGCGTCATCGGTCCCGTAAGTTAATATTTACACTTACCTTATAGACCTAAGATGCGTCCCTTATAATATGTTTTACATTTATTTATGGCGAGGATAATTGCGATAAAGAAACTTATTGAGAATTGGGAGTCAGATATTACTACAACAATGAAATAGAAAGTAACGGAAGACATGAAAATACGGTCACGGGAAATCCATGCCATGGAGGAAATTATAAATTTGAAAGTTATTATCCCTGACACCATGAATTTGTTTTTCGCATCACAGTTTGACCTTTGTATTCGGTAAGAACGAACAAAATGTTTCATGTTGTTCTGTTGGTGCAAGACTGCCTTGATACGTAGAAAGTTCGGTTCCAACCAAAATATTTTATTTGGGCTTAGTCAATGTTTTAACCATACCGATCTCTTCCAAATTCTAATGCAAAAAAAAGTGCAATTAAACGGAACAACGACACGGCAATTTGCAAAGTCTCGGCATGGTCGTTTTTCTAAGCAGTCCATAAACTACTTCAACAACTGTTGAGGTTTTATGATTGATTTTCTAATTTGATTGACTGATTTAGAAACTTTTGTTCTGCTCCAGAACAGTGGGTAATAAATTAAAAAAAAAAAAAATGAATAGAACAAAATCGCAGAGCGTCGTGACAAATAGTACCACGTGCGCCGCTAAAGAAAAATTGAGAGAACTGGCAACACTTATTCTACGACAGTGAACAGATTACGAATATGCATCACGAATATCGTATTGCAGCGCATAATTTGATTTATTTTTAATTTTTTCATATCAAAGACAATTTTAACCCGTGGACCGGATGAAAACAAGCGGCGGGCCGGATTTGACCTGCGGGTCGTAGTTTGCCGACCCCTGATTTAGAGGATCATTACTCCATACATTTATTTATAATGCCTTTAGTAAATTAGTTATTTTTTAATATATTCAGACAATTATTCTTACTAGAAGCACAAATTTTATTTATTTAATACTTTTATATAAGAAGCAATAATTGTATGATATATAATAAATAATAGTTTAATAAATAATAAATAATAAATATAGAGAATAAACTATTTAATCATTTTAAACATTTGCGTTTTTAAAGATATGAAAAAATTTTTTTAACAATTATTTAATATAGAAGAGGCCATGAAAGTAATATTTTCATCTAGCTAGAAAATACGAAATCATTTCAAGGTTACATCCACTTTTTCAAATAATATAAATAAAATAATATTTGTAATAAATAAAATAATATAAATAAAATAATATTTGTAATAAATAAAATAATATAAATAAAATAATATTTGTAATAAATAAAATAATATAAATAAAATAATATTTGTAATAAATAAAATAATATAAATAAAATAATATTTGTTGCTCCATTAATCCTTAGAACACTACATTCTGTATTAAAAAATATTAACTTGCATATGTCGAAAAATTATTAATTTAGTAGATATTTTAAGTCGGTAAATCTTAAGGTCTATTGTATGAAAGCTGTTAGCTTGATTTAATTACGATTTCCCCTCAGAAGGAACAGTCGAGTGCAAAGGGTTAAAATATTTACTCGTGAAAACGTTAAACTGTCGTGAAAAGATTTAAATAATGAATAAGTTATATTAATCCATTAAGAATTGGTATTGTATTAACACAAGCTAATTTTATTTTTTAATATCTGTCTCGGCGCGGACGGTGATTGTGTAAAATGCTTTACTGAGGTTCTCTTGTTTTGCCTTTTATAGCTGTCAGAGAGATGTTATAATAAATGGAGGTTGTAGACTTTTAAATACGTATATTTAATAAGAATGTATATAGATATGATGCAAATTTGGCAGATGTGTACTTGGTGTCTCCTCGTGTTAGACTAGAACTGAACTGACTGATGTTACAAGATAGAAATCCCTATGCCAAGAAAAACCTATAAGCGCCTACGTCATTCTTTGGTGCTAGCTAAGAATTCCTTTGTTTAAACAGACTTTATATCCTTACCGAGCCTTTTCACGCTGATTCTGCCTCTTAGGGCAAGATAAAGTGCTCGTAGCTGGGAGAGTGCCAAGACATTTGGAGATTCTCGGCAGGTGTTCCTGTCTTGAGATATTCTGTTCGGCTCCAGAACAATATTGTAATATTAAAATTCTAAAAATTCCTTTAATACTTTTGTGTTAATATTTCTTTATTGTTAGATTTTATGAAATAAAAAGGATTCAGATATTGATTCTGATTTTCTTGATTAATTTTATATAAAATATAAGGATATTCGTCTATTTCGAATATTCTACCATCAAATATTTTCATTATTTCTGATATAATTCGATAATTAGAAAAACAGTTTTAAATTAACTTCTAGTATTCAAGGAGAACATCATTGTTTCTCTAAATGAAATTTACTATATCATATTATATAGTAAATTACACATAATATTAAAATAAATATGATGATGTATTGGAGTATGACTTCCGGCTAAACACGAAGAAAAATTTATCTCTAAACGAATTTTAAAACTTTTTTAGATAAACGAAATAGTGACTAATGAAAGCAGTGACTAATCTATGTTCATTAGAACTACTTAAATTTGAAAAATGAAGGTTAAATATACTTGATTAATAAACATTATATACTAATACACTTAATTAGAAATAACTTGCAGATGTTTTTTCCAAAGGATGCATCTAATCAGTTGACAGATTTTGACAAAATTACTGAATACTTATCTTTTTTATCTTTCTTATAAATATTGTATCTTCTTCTGCATATAAAAATGACTGATACTTTAAATGAATATGTGCCTACTTCATACGAATATATTAAAATACGAATGTGAGTAACACATATGGCATGTCGTCATTTCTATTTACTTCAAGGATCAATCATTTGGCAGTGTTTTGTTCATTTGTTTATTTTTTTAAATTTCATTGAATTTCTTTTTATCGGAATAAACTGCGAGCGATTTTCTTATGTAATTTATGAAATATATTCGTTTTTGTGATATACAACGCGTTTCTTTACTTCATTTCACTGGCACCCCTACTCTTTCCAATAAAGTCTTTATGTGTTTGAATTATATAATATAAGAAAATTTTATTCTGTCACTTTTTGCTTCAATACAAAAGACGACTAAAAATTATGAAAAGTATGACCTTTATCCAAAATTTTTGTTATCCATAAAACGTTTCCTTCTGAATAATACAAATTTTATTTGAAACATTTCTTTGTTTCAAATAAAGAAAATGTTGGACTTTTTGTATTTATGTATAATGCACATGTCTAAAATATATAAAATTAACATAAATGTAATGTGCTATTCGAAAGTAAGCAAAATACAATACTAATCAAAATTTTCACACTAATATGCAAATGCATATTAGCACTTCATTTGAGTAAATAAATAATACACAATTTCGTGTAATATTTACTTTATTACCTTCGAGATTCTGAAGTATTAAACATATATGGCGACATTTAATGAGAAAAATTGTTTTCTGGAACTGGCTTTTCATTTCTTAAGTAAATAAATGATTTTGTTTTATTGCATGTATTATTTTTAGTTTAATAAAAATAAATGTAATAAAATGACTTAGTTTTACAATATTTTTTCATACATAATACGATTTTAAATGTTTTTATCATAATATCGATTATAAACCTGTCGTTCAGTACTAATCAACACAAATTTTTTATCAATGAAGCTCATATTTTTGTTATCTGTAAATTAAATGAGACTGACCTTTGCAAATAGCCAAAAACTTAACTTCCCAATCACGTGTTCAGGCAGAACACAAAAAGAGTTGGCCTTATATAAAGTTAAACCGATTCCAACACGTCGTGATAGTCATTAATAATATCATCATTCATTGTACATTCGCAGTTGATATCTGAAACCGAGCAATTCAATATACTTGTAAGTTACTCGAAAAGCAAAAGGAGATAGAGTTTAGTGTTCATACCCAAGAAGATGCAACTGTAACAACTGGAAGTATCACCTAACAAAGACCACCCAGACCGGAGCAGCTTGAGCACGGATACGACAGCCACCAACCTGGCCTGCACAACGGGAGAAAAATCTACTCAATGGATATCAATAGAACGTAAGCACAATAAGAAAAAAACTAAAATTGTGGCTACCAGAAGACGATCAATATCGCTTTTCGATTCTCTACCCGTCATCAGGATTAATAAAATCGAAGGTTCGGATATTATCAATCTGGCTATTCAAACAAAAAACAAGTATAGTATATTTGCTGAATATCTAATGACAGAACATGATATTGAAAGAGAAAACACAGAATCCCTCACGAGTAATACTTCAACACAAGAAAATCTCACAGCTAACCCTAATCTACCAGCTATAAAATTACATAACAACAAAACCTCTTCTTATCTACGTACACGGCAAAATAAATCATATCAAGCTTCTGGACACTCTCAAAAAAAAATATGAAAATGTTTTTCAAATAAAATTTACGTCAAACTAAAAATTATGTTCACAAATTCAAATGATTTTACTAATTTCAAAACTATATGTCAAAAAGGAAACATAGAATACTACACGGCTAGCACGGAAAAAACAACTGCAGTAGTACTAAAAAGATTTATACGTCTTTCAGAAGCTAGAATATGCAATAACATCAAAGTCTGGTCTTAAATTCAATTCTCTATACAGAAATTCCCACACGTACAAAATATTCAATTTATCATGTTACTTCGTACTCAGAACAACTTTAGTACAGATAAATCACATTAGATATATCGAAAATATCAAAATATATTGGAAAAAATACGAATCACACACGCCAGAAATTCAGTGTTCCGTCAAGCACACGGCCACATCTTAGCAAAAGCTCTGTAATAAAAAAGTAGTCTGTTAAGTGCGTAGGAAAAAGAAACTTCCAGAATCTGCAAAAAAAAAAAGAAAAAACACTTGAAACTCCGTCTATTTGCGCAAATTACAAGGAAATCATCCAGATATTCAAAATGTCCTGCCCTACTAGCTTTTCTTACAAAAAAAAAAAAAAAAAAAAAACTGCATACACAAACAGAATCCAACCAGTACAATAACTTTCATTTATGCTTCCTCACATTTTCTCATCCTTCCCTCCAACCTCTTTCCCAGCCCACTCACGGATTAAAACAATACTTAACATACGCAAAAACACTAATCTCCTCAACAACCATTACACAACTTCTTACCAACAGAGCAACAAAAAAATCCAGACATCGCAGACCAACTTAAAACAACAGACCACGACTTATTCTTAAAGAATTAAAAATAATTACATTAATACAAAAACATTACATTAAATGCACAAATAATTTAGATGGAGTTAAAGCTATAATCGTAATAGTAAAAGAACTGGAAAGTGGCTACTCAGAAATTTCCTTAATTTCACCTTGAAACGCGACTTGATCGAAACAAAACAAAACGATCGAACTTCACAAATCCTTATCGATCACAACATAGATATTGCGATCATTACTGATACTTGGTTATCATTTATAAACATCTTCAAACTGCCAAACTGCAGCATTTACAAAAAAGATGGATCCCCGACCACTGCAAACAAACAAGAGGAGGGCCATACACTTAGCCACACATCGTAAAATTCAGCCGTTCCTACTGAAGATATCCCTCAAACTACTTACTTTAACATAGAATACATATCAATAAAATTGAAAATCACACCAACACCCATCATCGGTGCCACATATGTACCGCCGAAATAAACCAAACCAATCTCGATGGTATTATCCCCTCACGATAAAGGAGAAGACTAAGGATATCTTCTTTATCGGAGAATACATTAACGCGAAATTCTGTATTTGGAACAATTTGAATAGAAACGCTCACCGATTAGCAATCAAAAATCAGTCTGAACTCCGAGATTACCAAATTATACACGGTCCAATCATAGAAAACTGATATCGATATTTTCCTCTCCAATGGACTGTACCTCTACAACCACTGATGACTTACCCTCTAACAGTCTTCCAATAGAATTATCGCTTCAAATGCACAGGACAAAGGAAGAATAAAAGTGACAAAACACACCGGCTGAACGATAAATTTTGCAATAGAATCAACATAAATCCACACCTACCTAACGAACTGAGCAGAGACACAGAAATTAACTCTCAATTATCACATACAGAAGGCATACCGTAACATGACACGAATAATTTCAGCCCATAACATAAGCCCAATCATTGATCTGACATCATAAAAGAAAACACCAAAAGACTGGAAATCCGTTTTATAACTCCAAAGAAACATCCTCACAAACGCCATACAAAAAAGAATAACTCAGATAAAAAACAATACATGGCAGTGTAGCAGCCTAAAATTCCTCAAGCACGAGAACACCCGATTATCACAAGTTGTAAGTGGTTATGTGCGTAGCATCAAATCCCAGAGATCTCGATGTTAAGCAAGCAGCGTGCGAAATACCCTAGGATGGGTGACCGCCCAGGTTAGTTACAAAAAGTGACTGGAGGTAGGGGTCGCTGCCGTCAGCCGATAAGTCTAGCAACGACTGTGAGACGAAACGCACAACTCCACCTTTCTCACCCAATTCTTTCTTTCCTGAATGCATCCATCTTTTAATCCATTATCATTCCTGCCTTCAGCAGCAAAAATTAGCAAACATGAAAAATATTGATCACCCGTTATGGCAAATATATCAAATTACAAGAAATTCCGAAATCAAAATACTTGTACTATAGAACAAAACGCACAATATAATTTTTTATTCGGATGAGGAAATATTAATTCTAGTTCGAAATTTTGAACAGGTACACACGAATGCTTACAATACATACTCTCCCATAGAACAAGACATCAAGCACAAAGCAACATTCACAAGAGAAATCCCTCCAACCCAAGAGAGCTTCCCATTCTGCACTTCTAGAACAATCATAACGTTTAGAACAAATATAATAAAGCTCCCGGACCCGACAAAATAACGGCCATAAAACTAAAAAATCTACCAACCAAACCCATAGTACAACTATATTACATTTGTAAAGCTTGTTTAAAACTTGTCTAAAACTTCCCAACTGCTAGGAAAATGGCAAAGGTCATTCCAATACCGAAACCGGGGAAATCTGCAACATGCACATCTAGCCATAGATTGATTAGCTTCCTAGATATTCTAGGTAAAATATTCGAAAAAATCATTTGTCAATACCTCCTCACCTACATAAATAAATCCGAAGTAATAATTTTCCAACAATTCGGTTTCTGATAAAATCATTTATGCATACATCAGTTAGAGCGCGTCACAGAACACGTATAATAAAAAGAAATAAGAAAAAAATAACACAACTTATTGGATTTCTAAAAAGCATTCGACTCAGTTTAGCATAGCGCCCTATTAACAAAATTACATGCAATAAATATTCCCTCTCTGCTCACTAATATAATAATCAATATAATAACCAGCTATTTTCACAACAGGAACTTTTATTTTTCCATCAGTGGTACTAGTTCAACAACAAAAAATGTCACAGCCGGTGTTCTCCATTCTTGGTCCCCTTCTCTTTATTTTATACGTAAATGTTCTACCTAGTGCCCAAAACACTATGCAGATGACACTGCAATATACGTCGCCTCATGAAGTTCTGGAAAAGCTATCAAATGTATCCAAAACCATCTAGACAATCTACAAGAATATTTAAAAAATTGGAAATTAATAATAAACCCTACAGAGACACAAGCCATTACTTTCTCAACGAAGAAAAACATGTTCTTAGATCCAGTCAAAATTGCAGGTCAAAACATCCCTTGGTCCTCCACCGTAAAATACTTGGGAGTCATCTTCGACTCAAAAATTATTTGAACTGCTGCAATAGAAAAAAGAACCTGTTTAGCATATCCAGCATTTCACACACTTTATCTTCTCATGTCCAGAAATAGTAAAGACAAATATAAAATTAAATTTCTACAAAACATGTATCAGACTTATCATCACTTACGAATACCAAGTCTAGACACCTGCCGCAAAAATACATATAAACAAAATATAAAGGATGCAAAATAAATTTCTCCGTATCATATTCAACAAACATTACGACATCCTAATAGAAAATTACGCTATCGTAAACATCTCAATACATTAATAACACTTACAATAGCATATCATCTGAATCATCACAACTCACTCATCAGCAACACTAGAAAATATGATGTCAATAACATACCACTAAAAGAATACCACTAACCACTAAAAATCAAGATCAGGCCCCCACAACACGCAATAATGCATAGATAATCACACAATCGAAATCATGAATAAGTACCGCAGGTTATTTGAATTTTGTTTCTTGCAATCACCATCAACACGAAACATACGCATGACATCTCGCAATTACTAATCTAACTAAATTCTCATGTTAAATGTAAGTTATAGGGCAACGCTATCCCAAGGATTGCAGTAAAACAATTCAACGAAAAAAAAAAAAAACGTTATGATAGTTACTGTCGATCGAATGGTCAGTCGGTTGACAATTAGAGTAAAGAATACGCTCGACATCAGAGTATTGTATAGTGAACACTCAGGATACGCAATCAAACCAGGGATAAATAGTTCAGTGTAATTCTAACTCAGGCACAAAGAGAAAACTAACCAGGCTTGAGCAGTCTGAACACGATCAAGGAAAATGTAACAAATTATTTGATCTGCATGGAAACAATGGACAGCGGCTAAGAAAAAGAGCAATAAGGACCCCAATCCAGTCATCGCGTCTAGAAGATGCTCATCGTCACTATCGGATTCCATTCCGGCAGTAACAATTACGCAAGAAGGTATGGATATCATAAACCCAAAGACAAAAAATAGATTTAGCATTTTTGCGGAATGCCTAATAAAAGATCATAAAATAGAAATATAAAGTACGGAAACCTCCACCACAGATGCAAGTAACGACACAAATAATCCAACAAACCTAAATCTTACAACCAAAGACCCTAAGCAGTCAAACCCTCAACCATATATATGTATACACGGCAAAATTGATTACCTAAAGTTACTAGATGCTCTAGAAACAAACAAAATGCATTCAAAGCAAAATTTACACCAATAAAATCATGTTCACGAATCCTAACGACTACACCGAATTTAAAGCTATGTGTTAAGGACAACACAAAGTTCCAGATGTATATCATAAATTCTAAAAAAATTCCTGACAGTAATACTAAAAGAATTGATATACATCACAAAAGAATCCGGGAAAATCTTAACTGTCTAGAATTAAACTATGCGGAGATACCGACGCATATTAGATATCCAATATACAAAATCACATTTGCGCCAACAATACTAGCGCAGGTCAGCTGAGTCGCATTTATCGAAAATCTGAAGATATACTGGGAAAGGTTTGAATCCAAAAGATCCCACCACAGTGCAGTGCTATCACTGGCAAGCCTATGGACACACTCCGGTAAATTGCAATAAGAAGGCAATCTGCGTGAAGTGTATCGTGTGCATACGATACTGCAAGAAAGCACTGCAAGTACCTGTATCAACTGCAGAAGGAATCACGCAGCCAACTACTCGAGATGCCCAGTACTACTAGCATTTCCAGTCAAGACGAACAAAATCTAAGCTTTAACACATGTTGTAATCCTCCACCTACTCCGAAAGTCTTTCCCAATCTTGCAAGAAGCAAATTGTATCAAAAAAACAAAAACAAATGAACACACATATATATACAAATAATACTACATAAACGTAGATAGGCTGTTCTCCTTAGACTAGCAACATAAGAACAACTGCGAAATAAACGACGCCCTAGAAATGGAGACAACTAATATCAACTCATTTCTAAGAATCATAACCCTAATACAGAAATACTATGTTAATTGCACAAATAATTTCAATAAGGCCAAAGCAATTATACAAACAGTCAAAAAACTTGATGCTAACCATTAAAAACCCAGTAAACATCACATTATGGAACGCCATGTGCATAAAAAAACAAAAAACAAGAACTATAGACATTTATAGAGGATAACAACACAGACATAGCCATAGTTACCGAAACTTGGCTAACACTGTTAGACCCATTCAACATCCCCAGCTATACAATAGTCAGAAAGGATAGAAGCCCCGAGCATGAAAAACCAACCAGGGAAGGAGTCCTACTAGCAATTCACTACGGTATCCCCATTGGGAACACTCCACAACCAGCAACGTCTAACGTAGAAATTTTCATATTCAAAACAAAAACCTCATCAAGTATAATAATAGGAGCAGCATATACAGCAAAAACAGGATAATGACAAAGGAACTAGATCAAATCATCATCCTAAACGGGGCAAGATACCATATTATAGGAGACAATTGAAAACACCAACTATGGAACAATCTAAACGCCAATAAAATCATCATCAAAAATCACACAGCCAGAAATTATTAGATTTTACACAGCCCAACATACACGTACAGATAACCAAGTTCTAGACTCAAATATAGACATATTTCTGCCCAATATACCCACACAAAATCACAACAATAGTTACCAAAGCACGCAATTATCATAACATAAACCCGAACAGAATCATACCCCACGAAGAAATTAACAGAGATATGCAGGTTTCTTGAAAATTTTCCTGCTACCCCAACAACAAGTAACCACATAAATCCACTTTCTTTCCAAAACATCAACATAACTAATCTCCATGGTTTTACGCAGATTAAAGGATTACACAATCTTATGTACTGCAAGAAAATCACTCACAAGCAAAAAAAGAAACGGAAAAATTAGTGCGTCGTTACATATAATCACTGTCAGTGCATTATTAATTCAAGAATACGTTGTTAACTTAAGAGTGCGTTACAATTACAATTCGGACTATAGTTCATTTGCTATACTGTCATATTCGGGCTATAGTCACTTTTCTGCTATACTGCCATATACGTGAACAATTGTTAGAAATTGGTCAGTTATAATTCCGTGCGACGTTTGTCAGTCTAACACATAAATTATACAGTCCAATTATACTTACTGCGATCTCCGATCATCTATTGGAATCGTAACATTCTCTCATAATATTTCATCACACGATTGCTATCCGCCTCAGATCGCGCCTCAAGAGTGAGAACTGATCATATTGCTTGACATCGTGCTGTGCAAAAGTTTCCTATCATAACAATCAAATGTATAATATTTTTATTAATATTTTTATTAATTTTGTTATAATTATAATTTTTTTATTAACTTTAATAATTATTAAATTTATAACATTAATCATTTAAATTAATAACAATAATCATTTAGATGTCAAAATTTAGAAATTTAATAATTGGTTGAGATGTTGGATGAAAATTTTTCGTTTCCAACTTAAAATTGCAACTTAATTTATTTATTAATTCTAATTATGAGCATTCATAAAAATAATTTCCCTTTTTCCTTAAAAACTATTTACATTACGAACGATTTGATTGTGATTTTTACCAACTCTAAACCAAAATATGATAAAAGAATTTACATCAGCCGACTAGAAATGATTCTCTTCCACATAATACGATTAACATGAAAACTTTTTTTATAAGTTCTCATATTTTACATTTTATTTGTTTCATAACTAATAAAGCAGTAAAGAAATAAAATAATTACAAATGAATGAATCATATTAATATAACAAAATGGATTAAATGAATTTAAATAAATCATTTATATATTAGTATAACTAGTAAAAAAGAATTAAATCACATCCAAAGGAAAGGTTTAGATGGGTAGCATCGCACGATACTCATTCCATACATATTCCATGTGTTTGCGCGTGTGTGTAGTACTAATGTATGGAACACTACTGAGGTTTATAAGTATAAATCAAACTATGTGCTCCTATGAAGAATGTGCCTTTGCTTTCTGTGACATGCAAGCATGTGACACATATGTATATATCTGTGACAGATAATATCTATAATAATTAAATTAATTAACAATTAAATTAAGAATAAAAAAAACAATAGACTTGTATGATAATTTCTTTTTACCTTCAAATTTAGAGATTTGCTTATTTACTTTTTTCTGTTAATTGATTAATAATTTGAAAGTTATTAACGTTAATTATAAATAACATTAGATTTGATCTTATCATAATGAAACTTTAAATTCGTTAATAAAATCGTTAAATTTAAAGTTTAATATAGGTATAATATTTCATGGTAGTTCAATACCATCATATCGTGCCGCAGTTAATTAAATTTAATCAGCTGTCTAATCGATTATAAATGCGTTCATTTATTAATACCAATACCGCATATTCAGAAAGATAGACTAGGATAACTTGTCTAGCGAATAGACACGCTCTGATGAATGAAATATAATATGAAAAATTAATTCTTTCATTTTGAAATTTACATAGTAATTTCAGTAAAAATCCACAGATTTCTTACAAAAGTATTCTCCTTCTTATGAGGTTTTCTCCATCTATAATCCACTAACATGTAATTATTATTTTACGTTTATAATTTGTGTTTAAGTTGTGTCCTATGATACAATTTGAAACAAATACATTTGTTTCTAAAATTACTATTTAAATATTCTTTCAACGAAATATATTGTATGATTAACAAATTTCTAAAAATTCATCGATTTAAATGTTCATGCATTGGATGAGAGATAACAGTGAATACTAATGACTAAATAAACATTCTGATTCTTGCCAAGAAATTCAAATTCATTACGTCTCCAGTGATGATATTATTGAAAAAATAGTCACGTCATTGAAGAATGGAAAGTTTATAAAAATTAAACACGCTTATACTCTAAAAGAGGAGTGTTTCTTCGCAGTACATATCATCCTATTATCTTTTCAAGAATATGAACAAAATTTTAATTAATGTCGAAGAAAAAAAGAAGGGTATAAATAAAAAAGTGATAATTATTTACAAAACTTCACGGATTTTAATGACTTTGAAATATTGTCAAGGGCGTAATTCTGAATAATTTTTCTCTATGTCACCGCTGTTCGACTTATTGTTAGTTTCCAAGATAGTTTAATTTCCGAAATCAAAAATACTTTTGTCACCCTATATCATTTTGGAATATGCTTGTATTAATTAAAACTATCAATATAGGCTTGGAGTAGATTTGGATTAGATTTGAATGCTGTCGGAGAAGTAGAAGCCCTAATGATAGTATATATTAGTAGCTTTAATATCTTTATATTTGTTTCTATAATTATGTTATTTAAATTTTTTCAACAAAAATATATTGTAAGACTAATAAATTTCTAAAAATTTGTTGTTTAGACGTTCATGCATCGATACAATGCATCGCAACATTATAAGTATTAAATAATAACATCTACAATTTATATTAAACTTTATATTATATCATTATTCGAAATTAGGAATACTTCAGTCATAATGTTTAAAAAAAGCAACTATTCGGCTTTCAATAGCATTGCCGTCAAATAAAAATTTAATTGTATAATCTGCATAATGTATTTTACGAGTATTTTACAAGTTCGATACTGTAGAATGTGTTCGGGAGAGTTTCCATGCTACAATACCCACGGTTTCGGTGCAGGCGCGTCGGGAAAAGTTTATGGGTTTTTAAGTGCCTTTAGCAGGCCTGTGTCGCCAGAAAACCCTGGCCATCTGGCTGAGCTTTGTTCTAAGCAGACAAGGCCCTCGACCGTGGATTGAAGCATGGCACCAACTTTCCCGAACACGTGCGAAACATGGGCCCGCGAGATCACCCAAGACGGCAACGGGCATCCGTCCTTCGTGTCTCACCCTGGGCCTGGGGTTTTTCCGAAACTGAAGGAAGAGGAACCGAGAGAGCGTCCGTGCTTTCCTTCGGCTTGCAAGTTAGAATTAGTTTGACTTCCAAGCAATAAGGTTCACTCTCTCGCGACACAAAACTACCACGAAAACCCCCTGATATTTCAGCACGCGAATACACATACAGTCCACTTATCAAGCACGATCTCGCCACGCTACACACGCGCGCGAACAGAATGTTTGCTCGAGTTTTCAGCCAAATACGTTCTATGTTTTGTTTGTTACTGTGCATTACTGGATTAATAAAACTTATCTTATGATTAAGATAAATGATTATATTCTTCTTTATCTAAATTTTATGTTCTGTTAAAATTATCAATAGGCATTTAAATCTAATCCAAGCCTATGTTGATAGTTTTAATTAATGCAAATATTCCAAATATTAGAAATATGATGTAAGGTGTTAAGGACAAGGGTACGTAACGCTTATGACATGAATGTGCTCCGAGCCAGCGTGGCAAATCAGGAATTCTAAACCATTTGACTACTTAAAACACCCCAAACTAGACGCCCCATAAATTTAGTCAGTCTCAAGATCTCCACACCAGAAAATTGCCACGTAAACATATTCGAAGGATTGCGTATGCAATAAGACAGTTTTCAGACTAACCCAATCGAGTTTCATGGACGGCGATGAGAAATTTTGGAAACCTTCCCCCCATACTTCCTGATTGGTCTTAACATATCCCCCGCTCTACAACTCCTTAAAATCTTTTGGAAAGGATAATCCAAGGCTCTTCGTTATGAAGGAGGACTTTGAGGAAATACAGCAGAAGTTATGAAAAGTTAATAGTATTCGAAGGCAGAAGTTAATAGTATTCGACGGCAGTATCACGAGTAAATTTTTAACATTTTGATTCAAGCAAGAATCTAGTAAAAGCCATCAGGCTTATTACACAATAAAAATTGTCCACATCAACTATAGTTCTTCATTTTCCATATCAGTAAGTGATTCTTCGAACCTCAAGAGATATGCAGAAGTACATTAGATCGACATTAATCGTGTCTGTCCTTAACATAAGGTGACAAAAATATTTATGCAAATATTTTTTAGAAATTAAAGTCGAGTCATATGATGTTATGTATAGAAAAAAATTATTCAGAGTGTTGACATTGGTTTCTATTTCAAGATCATCAAAATTCGTAAGGTTGTTCGCTTTCTAAATAATTACAGTTTAGGAGAGTTTATTAGTTTAATATATTCGAAATTTGAAGGGAATATACATATCTCTCCGTCAAACTAGATTTTATAAATACCTATGTCTCATCTCTCTCTATATTTATTCTACTAATTACAAATACGTTTTTTAATTTTTAGGAAGAAATATAAATATTTTATTTTTTAGAAAATGCATTAAAATATACAGTGTTACTTAGTTTAAGAGTCACTTAGTTACTTTTATATTTATTATATTTATATTTTTATATAATTTATATAAGTATTTAATATATTTATATTTATATTATATAAATATATTTATATTTTATATTTACATTTTCTTTGTCTTACACACATTAAATTTGATGAAAAATTAAATTTGAACTATTTTTTAAATTAAACATTTATTGACATACTTTCATACTTTCACACAAAAAATTAGAAATCGTATCGATAATAAAAAAAAAATACAGGATTTAATTTTAAATTAAACTCAAAAGAAAAGTTTGAGTTTGTCAAATTTGCACAACAATGTGTCAACTAAGGAAATAAAAATTAGACTAAAACACTATCTTATTTTAAGGACAAATTTATTTCATTGAACAGTAAATATAAGATTGTAGAGTGCTAAAGAGATGTCGAATCCATAACTCTCCAACTAACTTCACTATTGATTTTGAACTCTCCAATTTTTCGGTGTGCTAAGAGTTTTGATGCTTCGTGTCATCATTTTATTGCACTCTTAGCATGCTGTTTTCCTGAAAGAGAGACCGAGGCATGACAATAGTCTGTATCTTTAACTCAAAGAGTTTCGAGAATGAAAGCAGAAAATCGTTTCATCGTTTAATCGAAGTTTATGACAGGTGCTGTTATTAAGCGAAAATTATAATTCAAAAAAGACTGAAATATATACTACTGAAAACTATCTAAATTATTATCGAATCATATACTATTGAGTTCCGGCATCTAGATGTGTAAAAAATTAAATTTCAGTTTTCAAGAATAGCTGTTAGTCTTAACCGTGGAGTAAACTTGATTTAACAGTATCCTTCAAAACTCTACGATCTAGCGCTCGAAAATTGTAATAGTAAAATCATGTTAAAGTAAACCTAACATTTTGAAATTTCATAAAAAATAACTTTGGAATGAAACTATTTCTACCAGTAGATGTAACTTAGTTAATATAAAGTAATATAAATTTAAGTGATCCCTTTTAGAGTCACCTTTTTAGAGTCTTCCACTTTTTTAATATTCTGATGGTGGGATATTTTTAATCTACTTTGAAAAATTAAAATAACTGGAAATGCAGAGTTTTATGTTATGTTAGTTTCATTAGTTAAAGAATTTCCTAAATTTATACGTTTACTTTACATTATTGTTTAACGACTGAAATAATTTTAGTTTCATAATTTTATTAAAATGAAATTTTTGTGCAATTTAAAATATTTTTTACTATAAAAAAATTCATGTTGTAAAGAATTAAATAAACCTGAAGTATTTAAAAATTCGGTTTCATATTTGTTAAAATCAAATTTAAATAATGAACTTTATTTTCAATTCTTTATTTTTTCTTATTAATCTTACTGTCGAGACTTATAATTAGTCCGAATATTAGAAAAACTTATAAGTAGTTACATATGCGAAGGAATTTATTTCGTAAAGAACGAAATGATTAGAATAGCAAAGAAAAGCAGTGTATTCTCATTAAAGGATGGAATTTATATGAAAAATTCTAGTAAAAAATGAAAATAGCTTTGACATAGATGCAAAGATAGTTCACGTTCTCCAACGAGAAAAATATGATTATATCGATAAATTGATATGAAGCATCAACATACATATATTTTGTTCTTTCCATCATATCAATATTAATATTTCCTTTTACTCTTTTTGAAACTTTGAAAATATAAAATACATTTACCGGAATTATTAAAATATACATGAACTTAATTTTAAAAGTTTTTCTTTACATGTCTGTAGTAATAGTTGTGAATAATAACTTCTTAGAAATAATCTTATTTTGATAGATTATGTCAATTATTTGTTATAATTATTTGTTATATTCACATTTGGTAAAAAATTATATATAAGCAAACTTTTTACGAGAAAATACAGATATATATATATATATATAATATTCATAATAAAATATTCATTTAAAACATTTTTGGAGTTTTTAATGAAATCAAATTATGATCTGCTTGCAGTTATAATTAAATTGCTAATTTTTAAATATTTATAGAATATTTTAAAATTTAAAATTGCACAGGATGTACAGCTGCTCACACTAATATTCGATCACTAAATGTGTAATATGTACAATTTGGTAAAACAAAATCGTAGAACAATACTGGATTTATTTTAAAGCTTGAAGCCTTTCCTTTCGAAATGCATAATTTATTTTGTTTTGAGATAATTTTACATTACGTAGCAAATGGAAAAGCAAAGATATTTTTCTTCTGGAAAATGTTATAAATTGTTACAAGACTGTAATACATTGAGCAATATAAAAACATTGAATAATTTTTTTTTATGACTGAATCTACAATGAATTTGAAGACTAAAACTTCTTTTCTACAATGATTTCCTGAAATTAATTGTTTTTTGCTATTTTATTAAATTTTGAACATTAGGAGAAAATGAATATAACGACGAAAATGTTATGATTTGTTGAATTTTCGTTGCCTAAATTTGTTTCATTGTTGTATGATTTTATCTTATGAAATTGTAACAGTTCAAATACTTTGTATTCCAATATTTAAGTGTCATAATATTAATGTGCGCCACTGTGTATAGCATAGTATGAAAAAATAATTAAAATATGTAAAGTATCTTTCTAAATTATATTTTTCAAAATATTAATTTGCATAAAAATTTGCAATCTAATTATAATTAAAATTTGAAATAATACGGTTGGAAAAGATTTGGAAGATTTGGTAGAAATGAAGGACATATATAATACTTATCGTGTTTTCACAATAATGAAATATTTAAATGAATAAATTTAAGAAAGTACAAAGCAGATATTTTATCAATCAATTTTAATATATTACGTACAAAGTTGCTTTCATTACTGCATTCAAAACTATGCTTATCTATTAATTATCGATACACATACTCGTATTAACCCTTATTTTAATCCTATATTATCAAACTTTTAATTAATACCTTGTATAACTAGTTGATCCAAATTTTCAATGTCTTTACTACAAATTCACAAATAAGATTAGGCTAATGTTTTCTGCAATAACAGCAGCAGATAAATCGCTATTACCATTGGCTATTAGTCAATACTATTATAGACACCGAAAATGAGGGCTATAATAAGAAATTTTCTATTCCTGTATTCTATTATTATTCGAGAAAAATTAGCAACTTACATAAATAAAATATTTAAAAAATATCGCATAGACAAATATCTACGATAAGTTCTGTTTTTATTTTAATTGAAAATTTATTCATTTCAATTCCAAAATATTTTAAATAAAAAAACTTTATTGTATATTTTATTTTAATTTTTCGTAACGAGTCGTAAATTGTTTTTATATAATTTCTAACCGCATTATACATACGGCTAATGTTTTACATATGTAAATTGAAACTCACTATCTCTTATACATATTAGACCGCAAGTCAAAACAAACATATTTAATCGAACAAAGGTAATGTTTCTGAAAGACATTAGGATTAACAAGTGGAAGTTAAAAGGACTAATATTTAATAGCCGATCGACCAATTAAAATATTGCGGATTTTTATACAATTTTACATTTTTATAAACATAATTTAAGAAAATCAAGCATAATTAGAAAAAAATAATGAACATTATTTTCTGTCGATTATATCCATTCCATGAAAACATAAATGCTTAAAGAAGAATGTATACAATATTCTTAAAAATTGTAATGTAAGAAAAGCCATCGAAAATAGTTTGAATATATCAATTTTTTGTTCATAAAATTTATGTTCTTATTTATGTTCATAAAAACTGAAAAAATATGACTATAAATTTAATTGTATAAATATTATTATGATGATTGCATAAAAATTTGCTGTTCAGCTAAAAATAGTTAACTAAATTGAACTGATTTTTATAGCTTCTTAAAATTATTATAATACACAATTATTATTTAATCTTATTATTAGTTAATGTTTAAGAAAATCATTAAAAAATGGTATGATTTTTTTAAAGTTATATATGAAATTGATATATTCAAATTATTTTCATTATTTTATTTATTTTTAATGTCATTTTTAAGAATATTGCACATAGTCTTTCTTAGACATTTATTTTTTTTAACGAAAATTAATGATTATATCTGTTGAAAAATAATTTTAAATAGTCAGCAAAATATAATGAAGGATTTAGTATTTTAAATACTAAATATTCAAGTAGTTATTTAAGTATTTATTCAAGTATTGAAGTATAATGTAGAATACTATATTTCAGATACTAAGTATTCAAGTTTCTATATTTTATATATTTTTGCATATTTTGTAATATATGATTTCTACGATCTTATTTTAAATTAATTGAAGGAAATGAAGAAGAGCGCTTATATAGGGCCATAGAATAATAGAGACTAACTACCTTAATTACATAGTATCAAAACATATAAAATATTATATAAAATAAAAACAAACTAGAAAATTCTACGAAAAACTATATCTTAAATATATTATTTTCGTTAGTTTACCTGAAAAGATAAGTGAGCTAGAATAAAGAAAGGAATAGGAGAAACTACTTTTATACTTTATACTTTTTTTCAAATAAAACCTCTTTATTTTAATCATAGATTCACGTAACTGTTTTTAAAAAATTATAATAAATTATTACGTAATAATCTCACATTTACGTAATAATCTCATGTCATATTTATATTCTTTCAATAGATAGTTCTGTTCTTATAATTTTTTCTAGAGCTAATTTCATATTTCTAAACTTTCTGATGTAAAATCGAAAAATATGAAATATAGAAAAGAAAATAGTTACAAAAGATAAGTTATCTAAATTTTTCATATAATAGATCATAAATAAGAAATTTTATTATATATATTATATTTTATATTTATTATATATTTATTATATATATATATATATATAATTAAATATATATATATATATATATAATTTTATATTAAGGTGTTAGGTGCAGATGAATATATTAGTTAGATTTTTTCACATTAAGAATTTTATATGTAACTACCAAGTACTAAGTGTAAGTACTAAGTTTATGAATAAATCTGTATGAATACGTTTATTTATTTAGTAAAACCAGTACTTTTTACAATTCATGGAACTAAAATGAAACTTAAATCATTATTATCCAAAATATCAACTACAAAAATCTATTAAAAAATTTTATTATTTAAACTAACATTGTTCGTCTTAATGTTTACAATGTATTTCATATTGCTAAACTGAAGTAAGTATTAATTAAAACTTCAATTACACAAACTCATTTAAGAGATTAATAAACTCATTTCACATTATTTCAAAAGAATTTAGTAAATATGGTTGTATTGATTAATTTGAAGCTGTAATAATCATATAAAAATATTGAAACAAAATATGATCTGACAAAAGGAATGGTTTTTTGTTGTTTTTTGAAGATATTTAATTATATAATATAATATAAGATGATGTAATAATGATGTGACAATGACTACTTAGATACAAAGTTTAATCATTTTCTGGATTTATAAATTATTTAATTTCCTTTGTTAATCCAACTGGTTTGAGATGATTATCAATAAAAGAAATTTTATTATAAAATTAAATAAAATTTTAACATTATATGTTTTATACACTATAAGATGATTGAAAATATAATTAGAGCTCTAAATGAATTCCATAATACTTTATCTTCGAAACTAAATTAACTTCAGTCTATTTATAATTATGAATCCCAATTTCCATTAAATAACGGATTAAATAAAATTCTTAATGTGAAAAAATGTAATTTTGTTAATTAATCTAAAAAGAAACTTTCGTTATATTGTATTAACTATTAACTATTATGTAATAACTTTCATTCCATGTTATAACTCTAATTACTTTGTTGTAAAAGAATAGATCATTTTGTTCAATAAGAAACATGAATTTTATATAAATACACTAATCTGCAAAAATATTTGAATACTTGATGAAAATTTGTCGCTATCTTAAACTATTATAACTTCGTGAAAAAAGAAATCGTATAATAATCTACTTATATGAAGCCTCTTAATATCTTAAGCGAATAAAAAAGCAAAGGTACTTCTTTTTAAAAATAGTATAAAAATTCAAATACATTTTAAATGCAAATACAAATAGAAATTCAAATACTAAAAAAATTTTTTTATAATTAAATCCACGGTGTTGAAAATTGAAGTTTCATATGACTTTATAATGATCCCTTAAAACTTGCTATTATGCTATTTCTTTCCACTATTTTATTGAACTTTGAATGTTAAATTTTGTTGAATTTTGAAATAAAAGATTTATTTTTTGAAATTTTATTGAACTTTAAATAAAAAAACTCATTTTTACATTCTTGAAAATAAGTGAATTTAAGAGATATTTTGATTCTTAATCTCGTCACACAAAAAAAAAATAGTGATATTTGCAATCTTTTAGAGAGAAAAAATATTTTGTAGAAAATATTAAAAAATAATAACGAAAATATTATTCACGACAAATTATAATAATGTTTATATAATAAAAGAAATAATGTTTATAACATGAGTTATAATAACAATGTAAAAACAGAAGATTGTTATTTCTATTTTGTCGACGTTAAAATTAATATAGAATATATTATAACATAGAACAATTATTTCTATCATTTTCTAGTTCTTAATATTTTCTTCTTGTTAAACATAAAATACGACATTGTTTCATCGAAAGATATTGAAAGATACTAATAATATCTTGTAGTATCTCATAGAACATATTCGATTATTCTTTAAGGTTACATTTTGTAACCATGTTGAAACTTGATCAACTTTTTTTCCAAAATTCAAAACTGACAAATATATATCACATTTTTAATTTTTTCTAATATTAAATTTTTTTTTTCTTAAATGATTAGAAATCATGAAAGAAACAAATATTTGCTATAATACATATGTATATCCACTATATATTAAAAAATACTACAACAGAAATGTCAGAAATTTATTTTTTCACATCATGAATAATAATTATTTTATATAATAATAGTTATTTTATTAAATATTTTTCTCTCATTAGCGTAACTCTTTTATGAGTTTAAAACGTAAAATTCATAGAAAGTACAAATGTAAATTTTGAAGAATTTTATGTAAATGTTAGAATAATTTGATGCTGATTTGTAAAATTTAAGATTTAGGATCTTCAATCAAGATATTTAAAAGAACAACATATTTCTTCAATTAATAAAAAACTGATTTTATTAACTCTTTTCTTGTTTCTTGTATTCACTATTTATTTTATTACCAAAAATCGATATTTGATAATTATTTAATTTTTTGATATTGGTTTGACAAATATAAACATTTCGATATTTACGAAGCATTATATTATATTAATACTTGTATATTTACATTCGAGCAACCACCATGCTGGGGTGTATATTTGCATTCAAGAATGAATCTTTTTTAAAAGAACTTGCAAAGTATTCTCTAAAAATGTAATTTATTTTATTTTGGTTAAGATTTTTCCAACGAAAAAACAGTTAGTAATTCTATTGTGATTTGTAAATTAATGTTATACATAAAAAATGTTAATATTCCGTTTGTCGTAATAAATAAGAATTCTTTTTAAATCTGTGATATAATTCTCTTTAAATCAATGAATGTTGGATGTCAATTTATTGTAAACATGAACACAGTGGAATAATTTTGTACTGCTATTTTTTCTGTAATCTTTTCTTTGATTATTTCTACATCATTTCTTTTTAATCAACGTAATATATTATCATCAACATTATAGGTTGACTCTAAGACAAATTAAATTATATATATATATATATATATAGTTATATATATATAATTATATATATAATTATATACAGATTATAACATTTTTCATACACATTCCGATGTGAATTGTGAGCATTTAGTGATTTATAATTTGTAAATATGGTCTGACGTCGAAAATAATATATAACTGTGTAATGTTGGATGATCAATAGAGTGATCTGTTCGCCGATAAACAAGAGTAAGTTATTATATATATCAAAACATACAATGACTTACGAAAATATTCCATTTACAAGAACTTTTATATGTATATTTATATTATATTACAGAAAACGTTTTGAAATTTCATTGATAATATAATGAAAGATGACTGTCATGATTATATTTACGAAATTTGAAACTAACCTGAAAAATTATATAGAAATTAATATTCTCAAGTATATTATAATATTCTAGCTTGATCTATATAATAAATATTTTATAATTGCACGATGATTGAGTCCCATAATAATATTAATGAAATTTTAAAATATTTATATAAAACATACATTTATAAAAAATTTCTTTATATTCAAATATTTTCACGAATAATTCGCATTATGAAGTTCCTGATATAATGATATGTAAAAAGAGAACAACGACATGGTAGTGAAATATTCATGGTAATGAATATATATTCATTTTTTAATTTCTCGAGGACAAATCTTTGAATCATTAATTACCGATTACAATGGCACATGATATTTTGAATAATTTAAATATCTAATTTTCTGAAATATATCAAGTAATTGTTCAAAAGTGTAATATGATAGATGAGTTTCCGTTTGGAAATAGTTCAGCGTACAATTATTATTCTACCATTGAAATTTATACGAGAAACATTAAACTTACAATCATATAAATGGCAATATATCCTAAACAGTTAAAATGTACAATTTGTTTAAAAATCTTAAAACAAGTATTATGTTTTTTCCAAAATCCGAAAAATTTTATTATCCATAATAAATACTAAATATTAAAAATAAAAATGTTTTAAGATTTTTGTATAGAAGTGTATAATTTTGAATATAAATTATGAAACGCTTTTGAAACGCGGAACTATATGACTAACTGATTGTCAAAAAAACAACTAATTTATACAATAATCTTTAAAATTTATATTTCATTATTTTGATGAAAGGATAACTATGGCCCTTTATGGCACTTATAAGAATTAGATTTTTTTTTAGAATATGAAATTGAAGAACAAAAATAATTATAAATGTTAATTTACATGAGTATAACTATACGATCATAATTCGATATCACTGTTTTATATTTGTATACACGGTGTGCCAACATCGGACATAGAACCAAGGAGAGAATGATTCATGACGCGAAAAAATATATCAAAAATAAAGAATGAAATTTTTTTTATTTAATCATTATTTTCAAGAGAATCAAATTCGAAAATTTATCAGGTATATTTTAATTTCACTAATCCTGAATTGTATAGAAACGAATAATCAATAATCAATTATTTTATCTAAAATAAGTGAAAATAGCCTCATTTTCAAGAAAATAGAATTCGAACATGTTTAGCTGAAAACACGTACTTAATAAAGTTTTAAATTGAGTTTTCTTAAAAACGATTGTATTCTACACTTTTAACTTATTTTTATCGGTAGGATAATTTTCTGTTTATTATTTATTCCTGCAGAATTAGCTAAATTTATGTACTGTTAATAAATTTTCAAAGGATTAAAGGATTCTCTCGAAAACGAAGCTTTAAGTGAAATAAATTTTAACCTTTCTTCTCAGCTTATTTTTTTCGTGTAGAATCACTTCCTTCTCGATTTTATGTTCAACGACCCTTAAATATTTTTTATATATCAAGAGTATTTCTTCTCACTACCATAATAGCTTACAATAAATATATACTATTGAATTTCTTTTTTTGTTTGTCTATAATATTTTCGAAACAATACAAATTATAAACGTTTACTACGACAAACTTTCTCATTGAATGAAAATACAATAAGGCTCTGATTATTTAAATTAATCAATGGACTGTACATATTTATATAAATTCATATTTTATATAATTGGAAAAATAGAATCTAGGTGCGAATTTGTTTCATTTGTTAAATATTAAAATCAATATATTGATATTTTACTTTTTATATTATATATATATGTATGTGTGTTTTATAGTAATAATTTGTTGTACATTACTGGTTAGAATAGAAAGGGAAAATAAATAAATTAGAATGCTGATTAGCATCCTAATGGTATACAAGAGTTCGTATTATTATTATTAGAATTAAATTTAAGAATATGAAGAATTGTCAAATACCGAAATCGGTATTTGGCGTATGTACGAAAACATGATATATCGTAAGATATATTAATATAGTTTCCGTTTTGTTGGAAACAAAAACGTTGTTGTTTATGTTACATCGTTCACAAATATCAACGTCAATCCTGAAAAAAAGAATTACAGAAGCGTGTACATCGATTCTAGCGTCAACATTACAAGTGCGTAATTACAAGAACGGAAAAATGTCTCCAACAAAACGGAAATTATATTAAGCATCTTCTTTAAGCTTATATAATAGAAGGGTAAGATAATAAACACAATGTTACAGACTCTTCAAACAATGTTTTCTTCATTTCTGTCTCTTTCATTTACTTAACCTTATCACACATGTGAGGTCGTCTCAACTGTGACTATTACAATCTATAAAAAAAGTATAGGTATTAATTTAAAAAAAAATCCAACATTTATATTTCATGAACACCATTGTAAATATAAAAAAATTATTTTCATCAATATGTTACCCATAAAAAATAGTGAAACCTTTTCCGTTTTTTTCTAAAGTTTACTGTTTGCGATAAAAATGCTGGGAACTAATAACGGAAGCACTCTGTATATAATTTGCTTAATCTCTCTTTCGAATCTTTTTAAACTGATGAGTTCATAAAACAAAATTAATATTTCCGTGAGATTATTTTCTTTTCGTGTTTTATTGTTTATCTTTGCTACTATAAATATTTCTAAATACTTTACACTATATTAAATAGTGCTATCAGTATTATCATGTTATATTTCTTTCAATAATTTTTTCGTTATATATATTTTTAATGATGAATTGAAAAAAAAACCTGATTAAGGAATATACATAAAATAGAATGTAGTATTAAATTGACTAATAAGTCCATGCGATTTGTTTTAAGTAAATAACCCAAATTTCTTTCGCATTAAACAACCTTGTCGCGTGTCGATCCGAATTTATGCAATGGCCGCAAATTTGATCGGTGGCTTGCTGACCTTCAACGTTAATCAGCTGGTTCAATTTAAAGATTGGGTGTATTTTAAGATCAGTAGGATTTATGATCAGTAGGAGGTGAAATCAATAGGATTTGGATTCAGTAGGATTGGAGTCAGTAGGATTTAGATTACTTGAATTAGAATTATCTCGTCGCACCACTTGAACTTGTATCGTCGCACCACAAAGACTGTAATAAAACAAAAACTCGAATAGCACAGTAAGAGAACTCTCCTGGAACTGTACATTCTTTCCACGTGGCTCGTCGAACCGACTCGATTTCGAAGATTCGAGAAGGTTCGAATAAGACGCAAACAAGCAACAGAGCATCACGCAATCGACACACGTCATACAACCGCGCGATGACAAAACAATAGACCAATCTCACTTAGAGTCCGCTTAACCGAATGCGTGCCGTTTGACTATGTGTGCGCGCGGCGCAAAATCTAAACAAAGAACCGCCTGGCTTTCTGGTCCTCGCCTGTTCGATGAGACCGAACCTTATTGAACAAAGTATTGATCATTCTGATGCACTACTTTTTGCCATCTTTCTGGCAGCTTCATAATTCCATGCTCAAAGAAGTCTTCTGCGGCAAAAAATTGATCCAGGTATTGTTTGACATCGTTGTCGGAATCAAATATTTTTTCTCTTAAAGAATTCTGAGGAGAATGAAACAAAAGAATGTCTAATGGTGCAAACTCTGGTAAATAAGGAGGATGTGGTAATACATCCCATTCTAGTTGTAACAATTTTTGACGAGTCTCTAATAATGTATGATGGCGTGATCAAAGACTTCTTTGTGATTTACTAATTCTGGACGTTTTTGTTGAATTAGGCATTATTTAATTCATCTAGTTATCGACAGTACACAGTCGAATTAAATGTTCCTTGAAAACAATTCAAAAAATACGATGTCTTTCCAATCCTATCCAATCCCATTAACAAACCTTCCTATGATGAAGCTCTGCGTTTGATATGTTTTGAGCTGTTTCATCACAATTGCTCTACAATTTTTTCAATGTTATTATAAATGATCCATCATCGCCTGTATCAAATGTTTCAAAAATAGATCGTTTTCCTCACGTTTCAAAATTGAACCGCATATGGTAATGCGTTTAACCAGTTGAACTTTTTTAAATTGGTACGATACTCAAATATCAAGTCTAATCCACGTATCCAAGCGCCTTTAAATTATGTTCAATGCTTGATTTTGATATGTCCAGAATTTCAGATCAAAATTCAAAATCATCATGATTTGCATCGACTAGTGCCTTTATTGATCTTTCTAAATGTAGTGCATTTTTAATGTTGAAATCATCTGAACGAAATTTAACAAACCATTTTTGGTGCATATGTTCTGATAAAGTATCTTTACCATATCACAAATCTTTTTACTCGCTTGCGTCGCATTTTCTCTCTTTTCAAAATAAAACAACAAAATATGTCAAAAATATTTATTTTGATTTCTTATCTTTAAATTAACACACAATAATAAAACATTTAAATTTCTTTGAAGCACACAATTCTTTGAAAAAGTAAGCTCCTATTACCAGGACCAATAAATGTAATGTAAGGGATGCATCCTTGGAACGTAGTATTGTAAAGTAATTGCAAGAATTATTTTATGGGATTGACTTTTGCTAGTAGTCGAAAACGATTTACCTTCCCAGTCACATGATTAGAAAGACACAGAGTGTTCTGGAGCAGAACATAATACCTCGAGACAGACACTCAGGCTAGGTTCCAGAAATACTTTACCCTTCCGAGAAGTTCCAGATGCTACGGCATTCTCCCATTTAAGGGGCCTTTATTTTGCCCTGAGAGGCAGAATCAGCATGTGGAAAATCTCTTTAAGGGTATGAACAAAGTCTGTAAACAGAAGGATTCTTAGCTGGCTGACCAAAAAGTCACGTGGGCACATTCGTTCCTGTAAAGGACAATCTCCTAACACGAAGAAACATTCTATCATATAACATCAATCAATTCAGTTCGAGTCTAGACACGGGGACACCCCGTACACATCTCCCAGACTCGCATCATCTCTGTATACATTCGATTTAAATATATTTATATAAAAATCTACAATCTCCAATTATTATCTCTTCAACGGCTGTAAAAGGCAAAACGAGAGAACCTCAGCAAAGCAGGCAGCATTTCCTAAAATCACCGTTGCGCTGAGACAATGACTTTAAAATATGTTGTCAAGATCATCATTCTGAACAACTTTTCCCTATACATGTTTTAATTTCTGAAATAATCTGAAATATTTTTGTCACTTTGTGTCGTATCATTAACATTTAGGATTGAGTCACAAAAATTATCGATTATTTCGCCTTACCATGATTTTGAAATTACAAAAATAAATGATTTAGTAGATAAACTATCTAGGAGATTCAAGAAAAATGTACCCCCAATAATGTATTTCAAAGTTTGAAATCAGTGAAATTCTAAATAATTAAGTATATAATATTGAATGTCCTGTTAAAAATTGAAAAATCATTGAAAAAGTATAAATTATATTTTTATGTATCTGGAAAAATAAAGTCGAACAGCACTAACATTTATAAAATAAAGTTGTTCAGAATACGAGATCTTGATAATATACTTATGTGAGAAATCTCTAGAGTAAATAATTAAAAAAATTGTTTTTAAATATAGATATAGGCTATTATAATAAATATTAAATTATAATATTAAACTTGTAGCGGCCTAGGATTCCTCAACTACGAGATTCGGCAAGTGGCTGCGCGTCAGTGTGCGGAACCTTGCTAGGAGGGTGATCGGGCCAGCTTAGCGGGTAGTTACAACAACAAGCGTCTAGGGTAAAGGAGTCGCTGCCACCAGCCCCACTGATGAGTCTAGATAGTGACTACAAGACGAAACGCATTCGCCTTTCTTCTCTCTCTCTCTCTCTCTCTCTCTCTCTCTCTCTCTCTCATACACCTTCCGTCCTTCCATCAAGCATCCTGAACCTTAAACTCTTTAAACTAATATAGACTATTAAGAGCAATAACGATACTTATATTTACATTATATTTAAAATTCTTAAAACTATAATGATTAAAAAAACAGCCAATGTATTGTGATATTATTTATGCATATGTAATTGTGATTCTTTTTTCTTATTCTTTAATTTGTTATTATGGCTTAATATGATCAACTATATTTTATTTGACGAATAAGAATTTAGTGGACTAAGATCAGAGAAATAGTTTGATTATTTCTCATTAATGTGTTACACACATATGTACATATGTATGTATATTATTTGAATATTCTGATTTATTACTACATCAAAATGTAGTATATAAAAGCATAGATGTATCGTAGAAGGAACAATTAATTATTAATACACCATGCACTACATGCTTTACGATAATTTTTATATATTTATTTTATTAAAATAAGTTAACATTAAGTATTCCGTAATACATAGTTCTCTTTTATATTGCGAAACAGGATTGTTGATTTTAATATTAGTATTCTTAACAGGATACTTCAATGTATGTATATCTGTTAATCACGACTGATGTCGATCATGTACCTCTGCTTATGTTCTTTAGGGATTTTGGAGTTCAAAGGACCACCCACTGATGTAGGAAATGAATGACTCTAATGGATTTTGCTAACCTATGATTTATTATTAACTTATTTGACTAACTGATTAACTGCCATTTATTGTAACTTTTAACGTAGACTATAATTTTATAATTATAACTTTTAACCACTATAACTTTATAATTATTGTCATGATATTCCTTTTACTGTGTCTGACTAACTATGACAACGAACCTTTACGTAATTAATTGTTTAAGTGTGAAAATTTAATAACTGAATATTCTTTTGCAACTGTTTAACTGAACTCTTTTTGGTGAATGTATGTTCTCCCCTTTATCGAGTCTTGAATTATTAATGAGGAAGTATCGGGAGAAGGTCTTCAAAATTTTCCATCGCTATTCATAAGCGTGGGGCAGCATTTCTGAGAATGATCATCTTCTGAAAACTATCTTACTGCATATACAATCCCTCGAGTACGCACTTGTTATGACATAATGGTTCCCATAGCGACCAGGAAGACTTCGTCGCACTTGGGACAAATTTATGGAGCACCTTGTTTGAAGTTTTCTAAATGGTCAAATTCTTGATTTGCCACGCTGAGTTAGGGCACATCCATGTCATAAGTGTTTATGACAATGCAATTAAACAAACATGAAATATATCATATTGTATATCATTGAATATTTGTAATAAATATTTATGACAAATTCCATTGCGATATCTTTTATGAGTCAAGAGTTATTAAAAAATGTCGCAAAAATTCTCGATCCGGCTCGTTGTGTTACGATAGTCGTAGCGACGGGGATAACGAAATCCAAAACAGACTTTCTTTGTTCAACTAATGCTAGAAATCTCATTCCTGCATTAGTGATACTTGCTTTTGATGCCGATTCATCGATGCCGAGCTACATATATTGCAACGTGCATCATGAAACCTAGGGGAATCGATGCATGCATCGTTGCATGTTTCAACGTGTACGTGCCCTTTATGTGCCCTTGGCCTTAACAATATCTTTAATAAATTTTTAATTATTTTCGAATTGAATTTTTTAAATCATTGAATTAAAATTTTTGCTTAAAGAGAAATTAAATTTTAATGTAGAAACTTATTCTTTCTATGTAGAAAAAAAGAAGTATATCCATTACTCCACGAAAAGGACAATGTTGAATATAATGATATAGGTATATATAAAACAAAACAAAATTAAAGAATGACCAAGAAAATTGCCTATTGGTCCTTGGATTTTGTAATTGATAAGTGACAGTTTATGATGAGACATCAATCATAGGAAATTCTCAACTTGAGTTGACAATTAGTGTATAATCCATATTCATGTTAGTTCGATATACGAATTCTTATGTTAGTCAGATAATTTAAAAAACTCTTCTTAGCAGTTTCGATGGTTACTAACGACAAATTTGAAGCTAGATTTTTACAATTCAAAATATCTCACTTAATATGTTATCAATACTATCTTTCCTCGACGCATTTCACTATCGTCCACTCTTTTTATCATTTTTATTTCTTTTCTTTCCATATTTTAAAAATACTTTATTTTTTGTCTATCCTCGGATCATTTCTATCAATAGTAAAAGAAAAAAAAAATAAAATAAAATTCGAATTCCAATTTAACAATTATTATTTGTATAAAACTAATATTTAAAAGAATTAGTAAATATTAATTTAAATAGTTTGTTAACAATCAGTGAAAGCTTAGAGAACAATTTTTTAAATATATAAATCTGTATATCGAAACGTACGTATACATTAATGGATATATATTTAAAAAAAAATTCTCGGTACAAGTTCAAAATTTATAATGAATGATGTCTCATCATAAGCTATTATTTATTCAAAATCAGTTTCAAAATCGATGAGATAGTCGCCTTATTTTTCGGCTATCCTTTATCATCGGCTATCCTTTATTTATCATGCTATGAATAAATAAAAATACTATGAATAAATAAAAGAACAATTGGACAAATACGAGGGTCGCATTATATTTTTTGTACATCATGAAATCAATAATTGTTAACAGTAAAAATATTTGACTGATTCATTGATTTAATATAAATGTTTGCTTTGATTTATTAAAAGATGTATATTCGAATAATAGAAAATAATTCCATAATAGAAAGTAATTTTCATAATTTATAATCAAAATAGCTTAAAACAGACAGTACAAATTTGACAGTCTCATAGAAAGAATGCTTGCATATATCTCAAACTTAAGAAACCTACTTCTTTTATTGCTCACACAACCATACCATAAATTAAGAGTTTTGAAAGGATCTCGACTAGTATCAATTGTCGAGACTTAAAAGAAATTTTCTAAAAATAGAAAACTATTCCGAATTCTTGGAATCACTTCTTCCTTATTTAGAAAAAGACACATTCTTAGATGAGAATTGCGTTTTGCAAAAGTACTGATTGATTGCTCTTTTTAAAAAGAACTAATAAACCAATATCTAGAATTCTTAATCAGAACAATAACGAGATGAAGTTTAAACACAGATAATTTACGAACAGAACCTTTTTATCATATTCTTTATAATATCAAAATTACAATCAAATACTTCTACGAATGTAAAAAATTTTCATGCCAAAGAACTATGTACAAAGTCAACTCTGACATAGCTATAATATTCCAAGTATATATAAAAAATGTTCTGCAGTAGCTGAAAAATATAGATCTGTATTGAAAGATTTAAGATTCAATAGCTAAGCAAAAAAAAGAGAAAGACGATAACGTTGCTAATTATTTCCTAATAAATAGGAAAACCACCATTAAGAAAAGAAATATTTTTATATTTAATTAGTATACTTAGTTTCAATATATACAACTTTTCATGAGTAAGCTAAATGAATTTATATTTATCAATCAATCAAAATAATATCTTAAATTTTGTAAGTACTCATTTATGTTGGATTTCGCGTAATGGAATTAACACACTTATAATTCCGAAGAGGTTTATTCAGTATTGCAATAGTGGTCGCGTACAAGATCTTTTGTTGATGAGGAATATTGAGGAAAAGAATTAGAATAATAATAATGACTTCTTCTTCCGAGTATGTCCATATATATATCGTCTTCAAGTGGAAGGGGAAGGAGCATGGATGACCAATTACTGGATTTTGCTCTTATGATTAACTATTCACAGTCCGCTTTTATGTGGACTGTTACTAATTCAGTGTTTGCACTGATTCAATATTGTCAGCCAGGGTTGGTCATTCAACATTTAAGTACTCATTTCAAAACTATTTATCTAACTATATGTAACTTTGTTATAAATAAATGGAAATGAAAGAGAGATTCTTGAATAAAGATTATATTAGAACCAAAGGATGGTATAAATATCATGTATTTCTTACTTAGTAAAACACAACATTTATTGTTGCAAAAATAACGAAAATATACCTATTTTTTATCAGTGAAACTATACATCCCAATAAAATAGAGCAAAAAGATAGCGCACTCTAAAAATTATTAAATTTTTTTTAATTAAACAAACGATACAAAATCTTTTTTTATATGCATTATTCCAACATATATAAATAACATAAATTAATTTTTCTGTAATACATCTTGTTATTAAATAGAAATGGTAATACTTAGCGGGTCAAAATGCTAGTACATTTCGTGAAAACCAATGGATAGGAAGAAATGAAACGAGTTTGATAATTATTTAATATTTAGAATGATCTCCTTTGCATTCAATAACGGAAGCCTTGAGGCAAAGATTTATAGCTTTTTAATGATTTTATAGGTTTTTATAGATTTTCTAGATTTTTTATAGATTTTATGAGTTCTTTCCATTAATATTTGCGAATTGTCTTCCATTCTGGTATACGCTAAATTTCCACAACAATTTTCTATAATAGTTAAGTTCGAAAACTTGGCTATTTTAAAACACGAACCTTTTTATTTTATTGCAAAGTATTGTTTTACTTTCGCAGTGTGCACACTCGTATTATCATGTTGAAAAATATACTTCCGGCAATTCATATCGCACAATGTTAATTTGTCTAATCATATACTTTTTACTATTTAATTTTCTTGCAATAAATTTTATTTCTATCTTCCAATATTGTAACTAATACCTACTCAAATCATTACACCACCTTCCATGGATTCAGGAGTTGTTGCTCCTTTCATATCATGATAATAATACTGGAAGCTATCAAGTGCGTCCAAAATCTCTTTTCATCAGTAAAAATGACTCTTCGTCATTTCTTATTTATATAAATATGTTTCTCTGCAAATTGTAAACAACACAGCTTATGCTTTTGCTTTAACCAAAATTTTTGTTGCAATTGTTTTTGTTTCAAACATTTCTAATTGTTTAAAAGACGTCAAACATTCCTAACATTCACATTTGTCATAACTTCTTTTCTTGCCTTGCAGTCAAGTTTAAATTTGACATTATACACATTATCGTTTATCTCGAACTATTAGACATTGGACGTCAATATTTTTTTTTCCATAATTATTGGGATCTTTTAGTAAATTTATTATTATTTCAAGACTTCCGCTTTGGCTATTTTTCTTATAGAATAATGTTTTTCTTAATTTCAATATTTTATGTACTTTAGCTAGATTTAACTTTTTTCCGTGATCCATTTATTTATTATGTTAATATACATCTAATTGACTGTATTTCATACGAATGTTACGTCTTCAGTAGCTTCTATACGACTCAGAAACGTAAATATTCGACTTGTGCTATTTTTTTGTCTGCCTCGCACAATTTTCATTTGTATCTCTTTTGGAAATTGTCTCTCGGCAATGACGTTCAGCATACTACACATATATCCACGCCCCAAAATACTAATGTAATAATTTACGCATTCTTTTTATTTTATAATACATGGTATAGGAATGTGCTATCATTTTATACCGAAGTATAGGAATTTTATAATTAAAAGTTTATAAACGATTTATTTCAAAAACTTGTTAAATTCTTTTTTATAAATTTGTTTCGTAAAATAAATTGATAGATGTACATCGAATATTTTTCTTTTCTTTTCTTTAATACAGTACTGAATGAAATATTGGAAATAAAAATGATACATAAACTGAAACAGAAAATTTTCCATGCTGCTGTTGTATTCTTATTCTACTTTTACTTTTTGGAGTTTGTTTATCTTCAAATACGATAATATGTTTATTCTTTGTCTCTAAAAAATATGAAATAAAGATATCGCAATGCTATTAATATCTTTATATAAAATTCACATTAAATGATTCATTATTAGTATCAATTCTACTTAAGTTCCAATATCCATTTCCGATTTCTTTTTGTAACTTTCTATATTTTTTTCTAATTGCTAGAATATATGAATTTCATATATAATTGTTAATATGTTAATATGTTAAAATTAAACTAATTAAAAATAATTTTATATAATTTAACATGATACTGTGAATGAATAATATTTGTATACTGAAATGAAACTTACTTACTTGACCTAAAAAAAAAAAACAATTTATGTGCGAAATGTTTAAAATTTAAATAACAGCTATAAACATTTAATTAGCAAATGGACTGACAAATGATAATGACTTCTATTTGTAACGTACAGTTACTAGGATGATTGTTATTATCAATAGTATATATATATATAAAATAACATTTCACTTTATCCTTATTTTTTTGCTCTATATGACATAAAAATAATAATTTTTAAATATATGTAATTTGAAATTTTTTAAACTAAAAATTAGATTTTGGAATTAATCTATATTTGTGGATGCATTTGTACTTGATGCATTTGTACTTGATTTGACCTCCACTTATTACAAAATATTATCATTAAAATACGTTTCAAAATATGTTTTTCTAATTATTTATTTCAACTATCAAGCATTCATTTTAAAATGAAATAGATTATATATGTATCTATATTTCCGCTTAAAACTCTTATATTTGTGGAAGTACTATATTCCTGTTAAAATTGGAAAATATGTTTTATTTTGTTAGATATTTTTTTTTATTAGAATAATATTTTATATAACAAAAACTGTGTAGTGTTAGTTTATGTATTGTATGTTAAAAATAAAAAAAGGCAGCCCATTCGTGAAATTTATAATTTGAGAGATATCGTAAATGTCACATCATTAAAAAATTAATCAGACTATAGAATAAACAGTAAAAAAAAATTCTAATAGTAACTAAAGAGAAAGCTAATTGAAGGAAAATCATCTTTATCAAAAGAAATTAATGATTTCCAGCCAATCTTACTTCTTGCAACACGTTATGATAAAATTGTAATTGTTCGTTATTGAAAGAAAAGCAATACATCTGATGGAAAGCATCGAGTAATTTATTGTATGAAAGCGTATTTTTCTTGGCAATTAATCACAAAAGTGTATGTATTTTTTTTAAATATATCAGTATTTCCATTATGAAGTGCCAAAATAATTCTTATTCATTTTTTTTTTTTAATTGTAGAATTGTGCTGCAGCGATAAATATTGCGGAATGGATAAGTTCATATGTACGATGAGATTAGAGAAAGATAAAACAATCAGTGAAATATTAAACACAATTTTGTTATTTTTAAGTAACGTATTATTTAGAATTATTATTTTAATCCATGAGAAAGTACTTTAAAATTTTGTTACTAAGTTTTGAACATTCTGTAGGTAAGGATAAAAAATTTTTGACTTCGTAATAAATTTTAAAGAATGATCTTTCAAATCAAAGATATTAGAACTTTATATGTGATATTTCATACAAATCTGATTTAATATGATTAGTAAAAATACTTTTATAGTACAATATAAAAAGGAGAAAAAATAATTAAGGAAAACATTATGGAATTTGTATAGAGAAATATTACACGTAATTAAAGTCCATAGATTATATTTCATTAGGTAGATTATATTTCAAAATCAATCAAATTTGTTGAAATCATACGCTTGATTTCTGTTTTTTATCTGAATTGATTAATAGATGAAAATATAACGCTCTTCGCTTTATGATATATGCCTGGTATCCGACAATCGATAACTTCGTGTAGAATTAGAACGGTATTAATAACGAGCTGGCGAATTCAGTTGTTATTAATTGCATGGCAAAGCCAAGGTAGCACGATGGCCAGATATCGGTATGTTATGACGTGATACATAACGTTTCCACATGCTCGTACTTCTGCATGAGTGAATGAAGCAATTTGATTCCAATTAGCGAATTTCGAATTAAATCCGTAATAACCGCTGATTAAAATTGTCATATTATTAAATTTCTTTTTTGTTTAATGTATTATTTGTCCATGTGTACGTGTTCTAATGGTGAGCTGCATCAGTGTGTAAGAGAAATGTATAAGCATGTAAGAATAAATATGAGAACTTGCATAAAGTGTAAAAATGAATAAAAATTGAGATGAAAATAGTAAAAAATATCTATAAATATAAAAGCTCCGAATGTTTAATATTCAAAAATCATGTAGCAAAAAGTTCATAGGTTATAACAGATATGAAACTTAAAACTATACATATACAATATACGTGCATTTCGAAATGTCGTTTCTTTTTATCAATACAAAGTTGATGTTAATGAGCTATTGAATTTATAGTGAAGTAAATTTTATAATGATTTTGTCTAATTTTTTCACATAATGAATGGTTTGTTTCTTACAATTAATTCAGTTCGTGTATAAATATTTTTTTACAAATTTTTACTTTTTTAGAGTATCTCATAACTAGAAATATGTAGAAATTTATTGTAAAAATACGAAGTAATAATGTATTATGAACATTATATATCTTATATTCTATTGTATTATACTGTTTAATTAAATTGTATTAAATTAAAGAAAAGGGTGCTTGAATTAAGTGGACAGAGAAACAATTCATGAATTTTTTACTACATGATATTTTAGTTTTATTTTTGCCTGTAAAACACATTTGGACACTAAACCTTTGGACATCCTGTATATAAGTTTATAAAATTCGTGCATGGAATCTCATGATAGAAAATGATCGAAATAGTTTCCGTATATATAGTTTCCTTATATTATTCAATTTATGATGTCTACATTGTTTATAGAATTTGTAAGAAGAATATTTTTATTATTTTAGGTTCTCGAGTAACATTTATTAATTTTTTTCGAGATGAACCTACTTTTTACAATTTACTTTCATTCCACACATAAAACACTATTTTTTGCAAAAAAGCCACTTTTGTGTGTGATTAGTAGTAGTAGTAGTAGTAGTAATTACATTATATATAATAATACCGAAACTTTTTGTTACAAAATTTTTTTTACTATCGAATCACCATGACCTACCATTTGAATCTTTAAGGCTCTGATATCTAAAGGTTAATAAGAATTACTGCGAATATATTTGTGTAAATCACACGAGTTAATTTCCGTTCGATTTTCTTTTATATTTGCGCATTTACAAATTCATATGTGAAATAGATATCGATTTTTGGCATTAATATTTTAAGTATTTTGAGAAAAATGAATTTTGTCACTGAAACGTTTCATGTACATTTAGTATATAGGATTTTATAAAGAAATACACACAACCGAATATGCTCGCGGCAGATAAAAATTGACGTTTGAATATATTTACATATAGTATACATATACGATTGTCAAACATGTCGCGATAAGTGTTATTTTATCGTTCCGTCTACATTCCTGTCTATATTCTTGTCTACATTCCTGTTCGGCAACATTGCCTACAAAAATGCCCAAAAATTATTCGTTTACATTTAACCTCAAGAAAAAATGAGCGGAAAATGATTGAAGTAATATATTTTATAAAATACAATGATAGCACATCATTTTTTATTTAAATAAAAGATTAAAATACAATTTAAACCAAAATATAACATTAGTTTATACATTTGTATTATGAATATATTATGTGTTATGTATATTTATATTACAATTTTTAAAATTTATGCACTTAAAAATATCATAAAATGTTAATAATTCTATAAAAAATGTCCGTGCAAAATTGACCTTGAACATGATTTTCACAGTCAAATTGTTTTTTATTGCAGTGATTTCTACTATTTTATACATTGTATACTACATTCTACTATAATGGGAAAAAGTTTCTATCACGGGTCATAGCTCAACTATTTGTTTTTTAGAAGAAAATATTAAAATTCTACTAGTTTTCGAATTCACTTTAAATATCCACTATACATTTCTTGTATTTTTTTCTTTCTTTCTTCCATTTTTTTTTTTTTTTTTTTTTTGAAAACACGTGTTTCTATGGTCGTCATTCATATTTTTCCCAAGAATATTGTTTTTAGATAAAAAAATCATTTTCAATCTTGTATCAGCGCGACGATAAATCTTGAAGACTGCTGCTCGCTTTGCTGATGTTCTCTCGTTTGGCCTTTTACAGCCGTCGGAGAAATATTACGAATGCCGGTTTTAGATTTTTATATTTGGTATAAAGTTATACAATTGTACTGTAAGACGTGTCTCGTACGAACTGATTGACTCGATTGACTCTAGCAGACTGTCTGTCGCGTGTTAGGAGACGGAACTTTTATTGTGTAACGAAATGTGTCTACGTGACTTTTTGGCGCTAGCCATGATGCCCGTTTATCCTTTAAGAGAAGTTCTTAGAATACTCTAACTCTGCCTCTCAGGGTAAGATAAAGGTCTCATAGATAGGCACGTGCCAGGGCATCTGGCACTTCGCTGCAGGTTAGAGTATTCCAAGAACCTAGCCTGAGTATCTTGTTTTGATCCAGAACAATTCTAATATTTCAATTGTTCAATAGATATAATACATTTACTCGAATTATAAACAATTTCTTCTTACAAAGATAAAGAATTCATTCAACTTTTATAAACTAAAAGCAAATCTGTTATGGTGATCCATTTCGTTAAAACATAAGTTAGTTGGTCGACTGGTATCGCAATATCAAATTTTTAAATTGACTTGATTCGTAATATGCTTACATGTCATAGTTAATTTTTATACATATTATTGTCATTATGTTTTTAAAATGTTTATTATTGAACATTTTAATTTATCAAAATGTTCTGAAGTTTAATATACAACAAATATAATATGTAATATAACAGAATTGTAGAAACTCTAAACATTATTTGATTATTAAAGAAACAGAGATCAACACAAAGTGAAGCAAAAAACATAATTTTTAAAGAACAGTTTTAAAATGTTAACGAAATAATTAAGAAGATATTAGGGAAATGTAATATTATCAAACAATATAAATTTTAGTTATATATATATATATACTTTGTCTACATTGTAAAAATTTTATTTTATTTGTCATTATATTATATATTATTACATTATTATATTATTTTAAACAATAGAACATGATTAATATTTATCTATTCATTTATCTATTCATTTATATCAGATGTTGAAAAAGTAAAAATCAGATTCCAATAACACTCTGAATAATTATTTTGCTTTAACAGTTGTTATATAAAATAATTTATTATAATAATCATTAAATTAACAATTAAAAACAAATTTTTTATTTAAGATAAGAAATCATAAGAATTTTTAAATATCAAACTTAATGAAAAAAATCGGAATGTCATTAGAAATTTATTAATGAATCTTTATGAAAAGAAGAAAAAAATCTTTTAGGTATTCTAATTGTAAATAATCATAGTGTACATATATAAGTATGTTGTAGCGGCCCTACGATTCCTCGACTACGAGTTTCGAACACTCGACTTGCACAAGCCGCAAGTGGCTGCGCGCCTAGCGTCGAGGTCCTACCGATCTCCGATGTTAATCAAGCAAGTGTGCGGACACCGCTAGGAAGGTGCGACTGTGACCGACCATCCAGCCTAGCGGGTAGTTATAATAACAAGCGTCTGGGGTAAGGAGTCGCTGCCATCAGCCCCACTGATGAGTCTGGCAGTGACTCCGAGACGAAACGCACAATATTCTCACTTTCTCTCTCTCACTCCTTCAGTCCTTCCAGCAGCATCCTGGGTCTTTAAATATCTTTACAGATCCCTAAAATGTATATACATGTCCTAGTTTCTTGTTATTCACAATATTGTAATTGCGGTGAGTACGGCTATTTCTTTTTTCTCGTTTTCTATTTAGTTTTTCTAACGTTTCCTTCCTCTCGTGTGTCGTTTCAATATAGTAAGAGTCGTTTTGGTCTTCATATTTACATTTGCGTCAATACCAATAATATTTTGTTTTTTATGTAAGATATATTTAAATTTTTCCTTTGTTTATTAAAAGTCGATTCTGCACTGTATCTATGAATGAATATAATTTAAGTTTAAATAAAAATCTCATATATAAAATGCATATATAAAAAGTTGTATTAAATCGGCGTCTACATATTGAATTGTACAGAAAGTGTAATCTATTTTACTAAGATTTGAAAAGATTCAAAAATTACTGCCGAGCATAAACATATTATCTACTGAATAATATAAGATGTAAAGAAAGATAGAGAGGAATTATATTTTCAGATAAAAGAAAATTTACATTTAACAGATCAAATGTAATGTCAACTAAAATTAATTAGAATTAAAAATTAGAAACTGAAAGGAGAGAGTTTTATAGTTTGTGAAACAATTAAATACATGTAAGGAAAAAAAGATATACGATTTATAAATAAAAATGTATAGATTACATAAAGATCATAAATGAGGAAGTAACAATTAGATACATGCAAGATGTATTATCGGAGAAATATTTGTATTTGTACATTATATTCTGCATACTTGTATATATTGTCTCCTTATTAAAATCCAAGTAAAACATTTGTCTTTAATTAAATGATCATTTTTGTTCAATATGTCTTATCATTTTGTTACGCTTTTGAAATTATCTCGGCACTCTGTACATGTACAGCAAAACTGATTAATCGAACGTCAATTATTCAAATTTCAATTATCAGAATAAGGAGATGAATTACGTAAATAAAAACATTTAAATTACATATTTAATAATGTTTACATTTAAAAATATTTTTCTTCCTTCAAATCCTCTATTTCAATAACTCGTCTGAATTTAATGTATACTTATGTACAGATTTCATTTTCTTATGCCACAAATATTAAAAGAAAAAGAGTATTGTAATCAAAAGATAAATTAAATATTATTGAATGTTTTAAAAAGGATAAAAGTGCATCTAATTTAGTCATAAGAAAAATTCATAAGCAGTGATATTAAAAACAGTGAATCAAAACTATTAAAGTCTCGAAAGAACTTATGAATTTTTGTCCTCATAGAAGTTTGAAAATAATAAATGAAAATGAATTAAATCGGACTATACATGTATAAATACAAATTTCACAAAATAAAGTATTGATATATCACTATTAAGTTCGCTAATACAAGGAGAAATACTTAAATACAGACTTAGTAATTGAAAAGTATTTAGTATCTAGTGACTATTAAATTTGTGATTATTAGTTGACATATGCTTACAAATTTGGTTCTTTTAAACCGATTATCTGAAAAACCACTTATGCGAACGAAGTTATTTTCCAATTAGTTCGAATAATTATCGTTCTACTGCAGTTTCATCAGAGCGAGATGTGTGAAATTCATTGTTTAACTATGTTATGATACAGTGTGAATAAAGTGACTTTTATTCGTATAAGTATTTAAATATTCGGATATTAAATATTAAAACTGTTATAATTTTAAACAGAAATCGTACAATAATAAACTTGGACTCGTTTTAAATTTTGAAGCTTTTACTTTTCTTTTTATAAAATTATAACAATTTCAATATTTAGTGTCTGAATATTAATGAAAGTCATCATAAATAAATATTGGTGTTGATTTCCTAATACATCTTGAAATACGTTATCTCAACAGATTATAAGCAATCTTTCCTTCAATCGTTACTTAGTCTTAGTTTCCGAGATATTCGCAAAAATATTTTGGCTGAGGTTTAGTATAAGAAAGTATAATTGCTTAATTTATCAAAATTATTATAAATATTCAAAAATGCATATAACTTCATTTTACTTCAAATATGAATGTTCGGGCCATTTCCTATAATTCTAATTGTTAGAATTATTCTGTATAAAAAATATTAGGCTTCTTGTTTACATAAAAAAATTTATTATTCTATTTAGGTATGTTTGAATAAGGGCAACGGTTCGCCCAACATTTTTATGTCCTAACGTCTGCCACGCGTATCATGGTTGTTGTGACGCGATTATTTATTGTTTTCTTTTCCGGCCACTGACCCGCGTGTCTGTTATGTTTAGCGTCCTTTAGAAACAATTGGCATTGATTATTCTATCGATGTTTAATTTTACCATTTTTAGATAAATTACGTTGGCAATCAAACGGCTCGCGATTCAAAGTAATTGGTCAGCACTTGCCATCACACTCGCACAAAACAGACTCGCCATCAGTGGAGAAATCAGTGCGACAAAAATAGATCCATTACAAATCATTAAATGTGACAAAACTCAATCCATTACAAATGATTAGGTGCGATAGTCAGTGTGATGATCAATTATAAATTAGTCAGTCTGACAATTATAAATCAATGTAATAGTGATGTATCGATCACTGTGGCAATTAAATCTTAATTTAAGCTTCAAGAAATTACGTGTTACCGTATTACGTTACTATCTCGAAATATTACAAAAGATCACAGCCGTGTGAACTCGCGAAGAGGTAATCGGTAATCAAATTATACAATTTGATTTACTCATCACACTCTCTGATCTCGGATAGGAATCGGCATTTCGTTTCATTTTGCTATATTTCACGAATATTGCTATATATGTCTCGAATATTGCTTGGTCTATCGAGCCATAACAATGAAATCTCATCATAAAACGAAATACTTTATAACAACCACGATAACCAGAATATAAGTAACTGTACAGAACAAACTCGTGAAATAATCTCATTTGTTTATCATTTGTTTATATTTGTCAATCTTATATACAAACGGTATAGTTTCGCAGAATTGTATTATATAACGTTATATAATTAATAACGTTATATAATAATAGTAAAGATAGATAATATCCCTTACTCAGAATCTAATCAAAATCTAATTCCAAACGTAAAAAATATGATATAGAATGACAAAAATATTTTTGCGTATACCTCGGAAACTATAACCAAGTGGGAAACAGTGAAAAAGTTGATTAGAATTACATCCCTGACAACATATTTCAAGATCATCAAAATCGGTAAGGAATACTTAATCTATAATTACAAGTAAACGACCATCATAGCATGATTCATACACTTCAGGATTGGTAAAGATTTATTAAAAATGTTGTCGCAAAATTTATCTTGAGTTTAAAATTCAAAAAATTTTTTCTTATTGTTGCATCATGTTCTATTCATCGTAAGGCATTCTAAATTTGTCAAAGAAACCATTTGTCACAAATGGCCTATTCTCTTGGAAATCGTTTTAAAGTTTCATTATCATATGAATGGTCTTTATAATATGTTTACATTTCAGAAATAGAGAGTAAATGCATGTTATTATGATGAAACAGGAAAAAGTTCTTTAATAATTGAAATATCTAAAATGAAATATTCTAAATAGAATACAGCACCTAATAATTTTATGGTTTTAAATTACTCAAAAATTGGTTATTGCATGTTTCAAACAAAGATTGAATGGTATCAAAAGAAACACAGTTGATATTGGGAATTTCAGTTTGATATTAGGAATTTTTCTTCTATGGGTGCCTGGAAGACATACAAAGGTCAGTTGTATATTTTTAAAATGGAATATTATATTTTCTAATGTATTGATTGATGTATAATTCGTTAATCTATATGAAATTATGTTCTTAATTGTAAGTAAATAATTAATGCTATAGAAATATTTATGTATATAGAAAAGGAAACGTTTTATGTCAACGTTGTGACTCGATGTACCAAATGTTACAGATTCGGTTTGAAGTGCTGATTGTTGAGGTCTCGCATTGGTGAAGTGTAGCAAAGTAGTTTCAATAAAATCAAAATCGCGAGTAGTGCACTGTATGACGTTGAAATTACAGAGATTATTCTCTTTAGACATCACAGTGTAATGCCTCTCTTTGCTGATGGCGAGTCTATTTTATACGAGTTTGTTAGTGAGTTCCAATCAATCACTTTAAACTATGGGCCGTTTGATGATGGAGGTAGTTTATCTAAAAAATACTATAATTAAAACATCGAGCAAATGACTGATGCCAATCATTCCTAGAGGAGACTAACTAACAATAAGCAAAACAGGTCCACAGACCAGCGACCGGGAATAGCAACAAAAAATAATGGCAACACAATAGTCGCGATAAAACGTAGCGGACAAGGCTAGCATGAAAAAGCGAACGAGCCGTTGCCCTTGGTTATAAATATTTAGAAATAACATAATAAATTTCTTCGTGATGAATAAGACAATAAGTTTCTGGCATGAAATAGTCGTTCTTTGTCTACAACATTCTAGAAGAAACTATGTGTACGTAATTTGAGCATATTGCGACCACTTCGCAATGCAACAGAAAAATACCCGAACACTTGGTAGAATTAAAATAGTATACATATAACATAAATACACATGCGCGCGTACACGCACACAACACATACGAAATCAAATTTATAACCAATATTTCCTGAATTCTCGAATTATTTTGATTTAAATTTTCAATTTTATAATATCATCAATTCTCCAAGTCGTACGATAATCATACTAATACAAAAAATGGAATCGCACTAAATGGAATTTAACTATTTTTGGTATATAATATAACCATCATTTAAACAAATTTATTTATTTTTAAATTAATAATCTATCTAATATTATTATAGATACATAAAATAAATAATTATTACCAGAGAATCTCGAAAAATAACATAAAAAACATTTGAATAATCAAAACAAGTTTCATATGTCAATGTGTCTTGTAATATATGTATGTATGTACGTGTATACGAGTATGTTATGTATTCATATAGTAGATACATCTTACAGAATCATAAAAATTTTCTGAAAAGATTGTTACAATTATACACTAAAAGTAATAACAATTCAGAGAAGCTTATTAATAAGCTTATGTTCATTCAACAGATAGATAGATATATTTTCTTTTCTCTTTCGTTCTGAATAAAATAGTTTACGTCCATTTTTCCCCGTTATTTCTATTATTAAATATACACAATGCATACAGAATAGTATAGGATGCGTGTAACGAAATTTGATGTTTATTCATATATGTTATATTTGAAATGAAATTTTAATTTTATAAAAATTCGATTATGCGACGCGTGAGTCTCAATTTTTAGACATCGTTTATTGAATTCATGCGTACAATAAATTCTTTTTAATGACATTTATTATTTTAAATAAATATATTATCATAAACTAACAATTATCCTATCTATAAATTTAAATATATAATTTACAACGCACAAGTAATAACTATGTATATGAAATTATAAAACATTAATGAATAATATACAATTTCTATTTATTTTCTCCGAAACAATTTTTAATTCGTTTTTAATATAATTGTGACTAGTAACTTATTAATAACGATTAAATACATAATTATTAAAAAGTCTATCTATATAAAGAATTTATATCCTATAAATTCTACTTAAATTTGGTAAATATTAGATGAATTGAGAATATTGTTTTTTTAATTTTTCGAAAAAAAAGAATATTTAGAAATATCGATTAAACAATAAAAACTTGTTGAAGATTATTCAAAAATTTTTCCTATTGTTAAAAATATTAATGTATTCATAAACTTTTATGCAATTTTATAATTTTATAAACACAATTAAAGTAATAGAGCTTAAGCAGAAATCTGTTTTCGTTACTAATTATAATAATAACACTAATCTTGATAGTTCATATATTTGCAAATTGTGTGCATTTTCTGCATTTTTACATTTTTAGCTTTTTTATATATCAGTAACAATAATAAAATAAAAATAATATAGTTATATAAATAATTGAAATTTTTGAAATTGAAATTACATAACTAACAAAATAACTTCATTGTATTTCTTTAAATCTAACTCATAAAGGCTACATGGATATTATAGTATCGGCTGTTATAATCTGTAGTTATATTTTTAATTATAACAAATAGCTGTTTGCTGATCATAGAAATACGGGAAAATATGAATGTGATGCGAGAAGCATCAACGCAGACGTGGAGCGCTTGGAGAGCTGTAAAAGAGTCGATTGTGTTGTCTAAAAGAGTTAATTGTGTTGTTAAAAGAGTTTACCTGAGTCGTTAATTTGTATTATTTATCTTGTTTAATTATTTATTGTTTTGTTATTATTATTGTTATTAAATAAACATTATTTATATTATATCTCTACAGTATATTATGCTATTTACATTATAAAAGAATTTTCATATTCAATCTTCTCGAAAACTAAGATTCAAATGAAAAAAATTTATTCTATATTTTTTCTTTCAATTTCATGATCACATCATGTCCCCTATACAATGTATTAATATTCTATATATAATATAATATGTGCATCCTTTATATCTAAAAATCAATATTTAGAACGTCCTTCGCGTCATATGATGGATTTTTGCTAATAAATGTTTTAAATACAATCTATTTTCAATTCTATTTCAAATTCCGATCTATTTCAAATTCCGAAATGAATTATTTCTTCTGAATCGACAATAATCTTAATGTGATTTTTAAAAATAAAGTTTGGTCTTAATGAAGATAACTTCTATTAGAAACTTTTTCTTTCACTTCCCTACTTAAATTAAATTATTATCTTCTATTAGAAACTTTTTCTTTTACTTCCCTACTTAAATTAAAAACATCATGAATTGTATTTTATGTACGATATTAACATTTACTGATAATATCAGATAAGACAAGGATAATTATTAATTAGTTGTAAAAAATGATTACAATTTTTACAGTTACTCAGATTTTTAATTATACAATTGTAATTGTTATTCTTATGAATTCCTAATTTATATTTAATACAATTTTTGTTCTAATAATACGAATTAAAATACATTTTTAAATAACCTTAAGTTACTTAAGTTATTTAATGAAGTAAGTTATTGCTTTAATAATTCAGAATTTAATTTTGTTCTCAACCGCTCACCTCAAACATTACATTTAAGATATCTTCATTATTTATAAAAATTCTTAATCTCTTTTGAAGATTATTGTAAATTATGAAGACTATTGTAGTTTAAATCGGACAAGTAAATCAACAAAGAGAAATGATATTAGAAAATGATATTAGAAAAAGATCGAAGATAACCACTTCGTACAAATGGTTGGTATTTTGTAACAGTGGTATATCTTTGTAGATTATATTGTTCTAACTACCATCTGTCTGTAAAAAAAATTGTTTCGCCATTTCAATGATTAGCTTCTCCTCACTTTTATAGATGATTCATCGTATCAATCAACAACGCTTTCTTTCTTAAATGATAAAAACACAATTCATATAACATTCCAATATGATACAAAATTGAAATAACATTTAATTAACGATTATATTATACTGAAGCATTGTTAAGTATCGCATTATTTTATTGTCGTTACTGATTACACATAATTAAGTAGTAGAAATCAAACTTCTCTTTTTTTTAACATATTATAAAAAATATATTTTGGTATAGAAGAACGTAAGGATTATGCAAAAAAGAACGATGGGACATAAATGAGGAGAGAGAGAAGGAAGACAGAGAAACAAATAGTAAACTGATGTCAAAGAGGGACGGAAGAGGGAATGATGAGACGGAGTACTAAAGGTAAATTTATTTGCATAGGCCCCTTGAGTCTCTTTCGAGTGGAAATACAACTAATTGGATACAGCGTATGCGTATACATGTGATTTTAAGTGTGTATGTTCAGGTGAATTGCCCTTTTTTTAGTCAAAGTAGAAAGAAGCTAGGAGGACCAAGAAAAGTACATTGGCTAATTTATTTTTCTGCGCGAGAGCTTCGCAGAAATCGTGCTAAATTCTGAAGACCTAGTACAGATTTAAGCATACTAAGGTTGCTTTCGTTTGTTCTTTCTTTCGTTCATTTCTCTTCTTTGCACATTTTTCATTTGCTTTTTTAGGCCTTTCAATTGTTGCGCATTTGCTTAGCATTCTAATATTGTGCATTTAAATGAATTTTTATTCAGCATATTTTTTGAATTGTTTCTATTCCTTGCTTTGTGTGAAATATTAGTTTTCCACAATATATTGTGTCACTATGTCGCGACATTTTATTTGTTAAAAGTTTTATTGAGAATAAACGAAAAACTCAGATGAAAATTAATTAGAAAATATTTACTGATTATGTAAAGAGTTATTGCAAATATTAGAATATTTTCATAAAAATATATCGATTTAGTTAACCTTATACATATTGTTATTGTTTACATATATCCAATAGTTATATACAATGATTTCATAATAAATAGTTGTACAGTAAAAAGTAAATTGGTACAAAAATTTATTCTTATATATCAATCGCTTACACTTATAGCTTAAAAATCATTCAATTAAGTAATCAATTATTATTAGGTACTATTAACGGAAACTAATAACACATAGATTAAGACACGTACAAAAATAAATAATAAAACTAACAACAAAAGGAAAAAAATTAACTAACATAATAATTATTTACTTTAGTAAGAACGTTTGCACTTTCCAATGGGGAGAAAGTCCACTCTATTTGAGATCTCATTGGCATATAGGCTCTTTTTATCAGCTCTAATATGTGTCGCAAGAAAATCTAACTTAAATGTTAACGAATTATGAAGAGAACGTGAACACGTATTAAAATTAATAAGTTAAAGAAACGGAGAATAATTAATAAAATTATTAATGAAATTATCTGATAGGTGGATCTTGTGGTTCTCTAGCATAAACATATCTAACAGAGTAAGCAGTAATCGACTAAAATTTTTAATTTGATTGATTGATTAATGTTCACGATTAATAAAATTAATCGTCAAAAAATCAGTGATTGATTTAATCGATTAATAATGTTAATCATTAATTATCAATTATTAGTTGTTACATCAAATTTGATTATAATTCCATTTAAATTGAAAATATATTTTGAAATATTTTGAAATTGCAATAAAGCACTGCTTTACAGTTAAGATATTGAAATAAAATAAAAAATTCCTAGTTTATATTGTCGAGAGCTATAGAGCAATCCATATGTCTAGTTGCAAGCTTAGTTAACTTTCTTCCAAAATTTGTTAAAGAAATAAATAATAATAAAAAAACTTTATGTCATTGCATTAGGCATTAAAAATATTTCACTTACAAAGGGTTTAGCATTTGTCTATACATTATTACAATCGTTCCCTAGTTGCGAATAAGACACATAGAAAACGTTAATTTTACTACAAAAAGAATTTCAACAGTTAATTGTTAATGAGTTATGCAATTGACAATTAAAATTGAAAGAAACAATTGTTAATAACAATTAACCATTAAAGTAACAATTTAATTCTTAATCGTAATTAACGATTAAAAGATATTTGATCTAAATTAGAAATTTAATAATTAATAAAGTTGAAATGTAATCATTAATTGTTATTAAAGATTACTAGACAAATTTAATTATTAATCGTTGATTAATTTTTTGGCCAATTCTGATATTTATTAATTTACAATGTACTGAATTGTAATTGTGGTTGTGTCTACTTATTAAAGTATGTACCAAGTATACATGAGATGAATCTCAGGTGCTTTCCCAATAGCTTGAATACTTCATACTTCTTTCGATACTAGATAACGCTGGCATACTCGATATTCCAAGTGAGGTAATGTCAAAAAATGTAATAATAATCTCATTGGTAGAGTATCGGGATTTTTTAAGTCCTTACGAAAACGGAAAATGAAACCAATCTGTAATAATTATCTTGTGATAACATATGCGATGTGATTGAAGTACGATAGCTTAGAACCATATTCAGTCTCTTACGTTGTCAACAGAAAATAATATAGTATCGTTTATTGAGTAAACGAATAAAATCAAGTAAACAAATAAGTATATAGTATTATTTATTGAGTAAATAAATAAAATAGTTTTCTTCGAGATTACACTTGAAGATGTTTAGATACATTTTATTACACCAATCAGAAATCAGAAATCTATTGAGATCCAGTTATAAGTCACTAGCATCGAAATAATCATTTATCCTGGTGAAAAATCTTAAATCATCTCGCAAAAAAGGAACTGCTTTATTGAACATAGTTGGCAGATTGTTAATAAAGATGAGCTAAGATAAGAAACTTGAGATATCCCAAATGAAGAGACAAAGAAACTGATACCATATTAAGAATTCTAATTACATTTACAATCGGTAACATAATCACATAAAACAAATAGTACATTGAAATCCGAAATCGAATAATTTAGTATAAAATGTGATCAATCGAATGCTTCTCTAAAATTAGTATATATATAGATATGTTGATCTGAGACTTATCATCAAAAGCGTGTGCGATAGTTTTCATAATTATTTATTTATTATCTCGACTATAGTAAATGTTTTTATATAAACTAGAATATCAGGTTATAAAATAACTAGAATAAAATAGATTTATCTATATATCATTCAATAAATTTGTTTATATTTATACGAAAGTAAATGTTTATACATGAGTATTATAAAGTAATCGCACGCAGATAATTATCTATCTTATTTGGTTTTGTCTCTTATTTTCTGGCCTCCTTTATTTCAATTTACTTTATGTTATCGTTTTCACATTGCAGTAAGTACTTCCTTAAGTCACTCCGTTCTACGGAATCACGATTAATCCAGGCGTGGGTGAAGTAGATCAACACCAAGCTGGTGCAAACTTTTAACTATCAAGTAGCTGGAGCAGGAAAGTTTTGCGAAGTTCGTCTATCCGGTATGTTTCGAGAGTCCGAGATATCGTTGAGCCATCAGCTGCCCTCTTGCTCCTTCTTACTTCTTTTAACCACCTTCTTCTACTAACGCTTCTTCGTTCTATCTCTTCCTCCCTCGTATTTTTTAAAAAATTAAATATTGTAAATATGTGTGAAATATTTAAAAAAAAGTTGTAACGTTTAATTTTATACTTGAAAATTTGCAAAATCATCTGACAATCTCTTCTAATTTATTTATATAATATATGATTTCTTCAGATTTTTTCAGCAATTTTAATTAATACCGATTGTTTTCTTCTCCTGTTTACTATTTAGATTCAATGTTTCATTACTGTTGAGATAACGATGTACTTTTGAAGAATTAATTGAACAACACAAAATATTTTAGAAAATTTATAAATACATTTTTTAATCCTTTTGATTGGAGAAAATAGATTCTTTTCCTTAATTTCTTCGGTTAAATGAAGGAAATGAGATACAGAACAAAATTTCAAAAATATCTTATTCAGTACAAAAGTTACAATAATATCTTATTTAGTACATAAGTTACAATAATTCAAACAAACCATTATATTTATATAATATTTTCAATGATTTTTCGTTGCTAAGATAAAGATAACAGGGTGTAACTGAATGTAACAGGATTACGTGAATATAAAGATATTTTTAGAAGAGATAAGATCAGAATAAAAATACGAAACAGTGTGCGTGTGTGCACGCGTGCGCGCGTGTTAATCATTATTATTATAGTCAGAATAAATTTACTGTTTTATCATATGTATGATAATTGTTCTATGGGTTTTGTAGTATAGGTTTTTGTAAGATTGTAATTCTAATTTAGTTATCTGTTTGTTTGAATAAATGTAAAAAAAATTGTAAATATTTTTAAAAATGGTGTAATTTTACTATCAAATTAATTAGAATCTACAAAATTAAAACTTTTTTCTCGTTTTAAAATTATATATTTAAAACTTGACAGATATATACAGATTAACTGCACAGGACATGAGAATATAATATTGCGGCATGATTCAATGAAAATCTATAAAAGAAAGTTCGTGCAAAATTGACCTTGAGCATGATTTTCAAGATGAATTTTTACATAGTTGTTACATTCTCCTTAGCATTATGAGGAAAAATAGTCTTAAGACAGTAGATTTACAAACTACACAGAAACATACTCACATGTATCATACAAAAAAGAATCACCCTGATAAAAAACAAAATTTGACAGCAAAAACTCGCAAACATCAAAAACATAGATTCCACACTTTGGCAAACATATAAAATCACCGGAGACTCCACAAACATGGATCCCAGTACTACAGGACACAACGAACAACACCATTCACTACACAGATAAGGAAAAAGCTAAAAGCCTTGCCAGGAACTTTGAACTTGATCCACCTAAACGCTTATAACATTGATTTTCCCATAAAAGAGGAAATCGAGCACAAAGCCACACTCACCAGAGAAAGCTAAACACACGAAGACTCCCTATCCTATACCTTTAGATCAATCAAAGAATTAATTAATAAACTCCCAAATAACAAAGCTCTTGGCCCAGATAAGATTACTGCTACCTAATTAAAAAATCTATTAAACTAATGTTACAGTTAAATCCACTACACTAATAATACAGTTATATTACATATACAAAGCCTGCATTAAACTGGCCTATTTTCCAACAGCATGGAAAATGGCTAAGATCATTCCGGAACTGGAAAAACCCGCAACATGTTTATCCAGTTATAGACCCATCAGCCTTGTAAATATCCTATCAAAGATACTAGAAAGACCCATATAGACAATTACAAATCATAATCCCACAACAATTTGGTTTCAGACAAAAATACTGTGTCACTGAATCACATAATTATACAAAGAAACAAAAACCGAACCACACAACTCTTACTTCTCGATTTTCAAAAAGCATTTCAAAAAGCATTCAGTTCACACTGCCCTACTAACGAAATTACATAAAATAAATATTCCAACACCGATCATTAACATCATAATCTCCACAGTAGAAATTTCTACGTTGCTATAAACGAATCCAAATCAGCAATAAAAAAATGTCCCAGCTGGAGTTCCTCAAAGATTCATCTTGGATCCACTCTCCTTTATTCTATAAATCAACGATTTTCCAACTCACCAAAACATGCACACTGCTAGTTATGCAGATAGTTATGCACTGCTAGACCGCATCATCATGGAGACCAGAAAAAGCTACAACATATAAACAAAACCATATTAACATTTTACAAGACTATTTTAAAAATTAGAAATTAACAGTTAATCCAAAGAAAACACAAGCCATCTCATTTACCACCAAGAAAAATATCTAAGTTAAAACACACCATAGAAGGTCAAACTATCCTCCACAGTAAAGTATCTCGGCGTTATTTTCGACTCCAAAATCACTTGAGCTCCCGCAATAGATAAACGAACACACCTAGCTTACCCTGCACTTCGAAGACTCTACCCAATTATATTTCGAAATAGTAAACTCAAGACCAACATTAAACTCAACCTCTCAACAAATTATGCATAAGGCCTATCATTACGTATAGGCACCAAATCTGGGCAGTCGCCACCAAATCACATCAACAAAATACAAAGAATACAAAGCCACACTCACACAACAAATTTCTCCATTTAAATAAACGATACCCTTACGATCCCCCCATCAAACAATTGCACGCAATCGCAAACATACCAACTATACAGGAATTCATCAACAACTCACTCACTACTGGGCCTCACCACCAAAACCAGCTCATCAGTAACACCGGAAATTACGAAATCAACAACATATCGTTAAAAATCAGGACCAGTAACACACCCTAAAGCACACATTTAAGATTGTAAACAAGAGTCGCAGATTTTTGAAAATTTTCTCCTGCAATAATTAATACGACACTACACGCATCAATAACATCTCAATATAATTAACTAACTTAATCTTACATGTTAAATGCAGGTTATAGGGTTACGTCACTTCAGAGATCATAGCAAAGAAAACTCATAGAAAGAAATAAAAAAGAAAAACGCTGTGGGAGACACTCAGATCACAAACGGCAGTCAGTTCAGAGACTCGATCGGAGAGTCAACAGATAGGCAGATTTCAGATACGGAATTCGAATTGAAGGTATAAAGTAATGATACTGATACTGATAAGTTCGCGAAAAGCGACGGAAAAATGCACACTTAATACCAAAAAAAGTAGGCTCTCGCGCAAAACCAAACGGAAATGCCAAAACCTAACCAGGAATCGCCTGAACAAAGAAGATACGGGCAGCTTGCATACAGACGGCGTAACAACGAACCCAGCCTGCAGTGGCAAAAAGACCCACTTCAATTCAATGGACGGCAGCCAAAAGGAAAAACATCGAAGAGTGCATTAAAACCATATCGGTCAGAATGCGTCGCTATCAGACGTATCACCAGTGATTGAAATCGATAGAAGGTATGGACATCGTTAATCTCATAATCCCAACCAAAAACATATTTCCCGATTGTTTACTAGATCCAGAACACAACATGAATACTAGCACCAACACCAACGCCATTCCCACAAGCCAATATCAAATCATTACCGAAAAAATTCCAAAATACCAAATCCCTATCTATCCGTGTGTATGTACACGGAAAAACCAACCACCTGAGATTCCTAGACGCACAGAAGCAAATACCAGAATGCTTTCCGGGATGAACTAGCTTCTAATAAATTAAAAATAACGTTCATCAACTTTAATAATCACACAGATTTTAAGACAAACTGCTTAAGAGACAATATAGAGTTCCACACCTATACACTGAACACAGAGAAAACCGTGACAGTGGTAGCAAAAGTTCTTCGAAAATAGAATCGTAGACGGCATAAAAAATCTTTTCAGCATCAAGACCTTCATCCCACCCATTATGTGGAAATCCCCACACATGCTAAATATCCGATATACAAAGTGACTTTTATCCCTGAGACTACGCTCGAGCAAATCAATCACATCTGATATATAGAAAACATGAAGATCCACTGGAAAAAATACGAATCCCGTAAACTCAACACTCAGTGTTTCCGTCGCCCGCACTTCAGCGAATTGCAACAATAAAGCAATCTGCGTGAGAGACCACATGACGCAAGAGCATGCACTAAGAAGCTCGAGACGCCACCCACATGCGCAAACTGTAAAGATATACATCCAGCCAACTATTCTAACTTCTGCCCAGACTTCTTTGCATTCTTAGCCAAAAAAAATGACAATAAGACCTACACGCAACCACACACATATTCAGTATGATATTTCCCACTCCTAAACTGCAGAAGAACATCTACACAGCTTACATGACCAGACTAGGAGTAGCATAACATATGCAAAAGCGGTAACCCTGCAGCAACAACCACAACCAAACACAGCCGTACAACACAACAGTATCCGATCAGTTAAATGAGCTCTAATCCGCATATCTAAACCTGTTCCCCAAAATCATTTCATTCATACAAAAATACTACACCAAATGCACAAATAACCTAGACAGAGTTAAAGCCAAAAATTCAAATAGCCATGGAGAGCTTAAAAATGGTCAGCTTTATCATATCACCTTATGGAATTCTACACAGTGTGAGAAATAAAGCAACGGAGTTGCACAAATTTCTCACAGAACAAAACACAGACATTGCCATTATTACAGAAACCTGTAATAAATTGGGCTAATTTCTAGAGAAATCCTAAAAATCCCAAATTATACCCTACACAGGAAAAACGGACTCCTAACTAATACCAACAAATCCAAGGACAGAGTACTCATAGCAATACGAACAGTACTGAGGACATCCTACAATCGGCATCTCCCAACATCGAATTTCTATCAATCAAGATCAAGCACCCTATACCCCATAATAGGAGGCATATGCGCCCCCAAAAACCAAAATTTTTACAAATTAATTTGGGTTATTCATAGCCCAACCTACACTTACAGACAACCCAATTGCGTTTTCTCAAACAATGATATCTTCCTTTCAAATATTTCCTATCAACATACGTGCCAAACTATAGACGACCTACCACCCAGCTGTTTCCCGGTTACGCAGTTGCTGCAATACAAGAGACAATACAATACAACCATGCATGACAAAACTGAGGAACTGGAACATGTATGCCAAACAATTGAACTAAAGATAACTTCAGACCACGACCGACATAGACACAGAAATAAGGGCTCTCAACCACTAGATCCAAACAGCATTTCACAATGCTATCCGCGATACATCACCACTAGATCACAACATCACCATAGATATAGAAGAACATGCCAAAAGTCTGGCAACCCCATACACAAGCTCTACAGGAATTTACTTTCTAACTCCATGAAGAAAAGAATAACAAAAACTAGAAACAAAGTCTAACAGGACAAACTATTCACAATACTCAAAATGGATCATACCTTCTGGCATACCTACAAGATTACAGGAGAAGCAAAAAACCTATCAATCTAATATCCCAACAATAACGCAACCTTCTACACAGACGAAGAAAAACCAGAAAGCGTAGCCCAAAGCTTTTTCGTGATCTACATCAAAGCCTTGAAACAATATATCCCCATAGAAGAAGATATAGAACAACAATTAGCCATCATAACGCGAACTTTACCGACACAAGTCAACGTTCCTAGATACACACAGCTCGCATAATCATCAAAATAATTAAAAACCTTCCTTCCAACAAAGCCCCAGGATCGAACAAAATCACTGCAGTCCAACTCCCGAAAAAGTCAGTACTACTCACAAGAAACTCTACCAACTCATCGCAAAAAACTAGCCGACAAAAGATATCCATCAAGATAAAACTTTAAGTAATATATGTACGATCCATAATAACTTATGGACACCAAATCTCGGCAACAGCTGAAACACTTATTAATAAAGTGTAGAAAATCTCAAGGTACACCGGGAATTCCACTAAACAGCCAAAATTCCAACAATGACCAACTTTATTGCAAACTCACTTAACTCAACTTATGATCCTCATCATCCAATCCCACTCATAAGCAACACGGGTAACTACAATATTAATGACACACTCCTAATTATAATAATATATTTTCCTAAATATAAAATAACCTTCGAAACATTTACACAAGTGGAGCAGGTTTTTTGAAATTTTTTCTGCGATCCAACACGCTCATCTCACCCTTCATGCAACAAAATTTAAATTATCTTTCATTATATATGTAGCTAAAAGGGTCATCAACTGCAAGCACTGCAAAAACCAACACAGGTTATAAAAGGAGTAACCAGTAAAAGCAATATACAACAACAGTACAAGCGGACAATAAGTACATCTAACCATGTAATCAAGACCGATTATCCTCACCATGGATTTCTAAAATTAGTATTAGTAGTCTACATTTAACATTAATAGTAATCATTTATTTTGCAATGTACATTATATCTATTCATTAATTTTAATCTAATTTCATTTTATAAATTTGTGAATTATCTTATGTTTTTAACTTTCTTTTGTCCGTCACTATATATATATAAATTCTAAAATCTATTTTTATTAATTAAATCCGTTATTATAAAATATTATTAATGTGAGAAATAAGTTTTTAATAAACTATGTCTAATAAATAAAATTTTTTACTAACTACTAATAATGCATCAAAAAATGTGACGCTATAAATCTATACGCACACGAAAGTATATCATCTATGTTTATTAATTGCAATGGTATTTCAAGTATTATTTACACTAAAAATTATTTGAAAAACATCTTAGTACAAATATAGCAGATGTAAACTTTTGTTATTTTATTTTTCCTATTACATTTCCTATTATCTCTGTATAGAGAATTCAAGTTCCTTTTTTTTTTTAATGAAAGCTTTTTAAATACATATGTTAGCACGCCCGGATGCGTGGCGAGATCGTATTTTACTAATTGTTGAGTGGACTGTATATTTTTATTATTCACGTGCTAGTATGGGTGGGGCGTTAGCCCTCGGTAATCGCTTTGTAGAGGATGTCGTATTTACAAGGCTCGCGGTTTTAATGACGCTACGCTCATGAGGCCGAAAGGACTTCTTTCGGACTTTGACCCGACACTTGTTGATTCCGACGATTGCGTAAGACAACTTCTTTTAAACTCTTCTTCTGGGACCGAAGAAGGCGTATATATTAGCTCGGTTCCCCTACCCGAGGACGGTCACGTGGCTGGACGAAGGCTGGGGTAAACATCGTATGACGTGCCAATATATGAGCAGGAGGACAGTTATGTCCAGCCTTTGTTTTTTTTTTTATGTCCACCCCGAGCCACGAAAGACGTTACGCCGGGCTCTTTGTAGCTGACGCAATCCTGGTTCGCGAAGGTTCCATACGCCACGACCCCGGCAGAGAGGATCGGTGGCGGAAAAATGGGAACTCTCGCAAACAACATATGTGGGAAATTTTTGAATATATACTAGGTAATAGGACATGTATTACATCAAAAATGTAAATATGTATCTACAAGATGTTTTTCGAAGAATGAAATTGATATAGTAATAATAATTGTTACTAACCCAGTATTAAATAACACTGCCAAGATGTTATAATAGATAGGTATACATTTAAAATGCGCTGTATTAACTTCCAAACATTTATATCTATGACGTAATTTGTACATGAATATTGATTTTCGTACGATAATCCATTTAAATGAAAATTTATAGTTGTAAGTCAATATATAGAGTACTTTGAGCGTCTATTGTCTATAGAGTCGAGCGCATGATGAATAGAAGGTTTGATAACAATTATCATTAGTCCGATTCAGTTAATATCTCACTTGTCAAGGCCGTGCAAAATGCATTTAATAGTATATTGATTACTGCAGCAAATATGCATATCGTATTTGCATATCTTATATCAGTGCTGTACAGTTTAAATCTCGCAGATCAAATCATTTTTAGTTGACGTCAGAAGAAATAATAAATGACGAACAAATAAAATTCAATTACAATTTATTAAAATTCGTACAAAGTTGTAGTGAATTTTGTACGATTTTAGTAATGAAAAATATTGTGACGTACAAAATGAAGTAACGGATCGAAATGTGAAACAAACTTTTTCCTTTTACATCTGATGTATTTAAAACCGTCGTCTTTTTGTTCGTAATAGAATATCTTTCTTATTAAAAAGTTATACAATTAGAGTAAATTTGGCGAATAATATATTTTTTCTTCGAATGAACAAAGGAAAATGAAAAAAGCTACAATTGTTTCTAATCATTGAGTGTGTAAAATCTTAGACTGTAGCTACTTATAATCTGGCTGTATCTTCAACCGCTAGTGTGAATCAACCTTAAATATTATTGGACATCTATTATTTTTACTTATGAAATTCTGAAGGATTTCACTCACTTGTGCACCAAGAAATAACTGCATTTTAATTTATCGATCGTATTATTACGATATTTTATTTGTATGATATTATTTATATAATAATAGACTTACGTAGTATAATTTCATTTCCTCTTAATTAATGAAAGACAAATAATCGAAGCAACTGAATTCTATATCCTTTAATACGGAAATAAATAAGAAGTTTCATTAATGGTTTCAACCACATAATTAGACTAAAATTATCAATACATAGATACAATAATACAAAAAAAATCAGCTGTTATTAGAAAATATAAGATTATTATTATTATTAAAATTATTGGATATAAAATTATTATGGTTTATAAAATAACAATTATTTTTTTTATATTTCTAAAAAGATTTTTAGAAATATTTTTTTTATTTATACTCTGTATATTACTCAGAAAGATGCGTCTTCTTCGATTACTCAACAACGAAAAAAAAACAAAGTAAAACGTAACGCGCCTATTCATCCAAAGTTATATCAACTTCACTTTTCTATTACAAAACATAATCTAAGATTAAATAATCGATTAAATAATTTTCGAATATATTGATGTCAAATTAATAAGAATTTAGACAAGTATTTATTAATTCATTTCAAAAACCTTGAAATATATTGAAAAGATTTTCTCTATAAGTTTTAACTCTAATGAAATTTCTAGAAATGTGTCATCTCCGATTTGGCTGAAATTTCAAAGATAGTTTCATTTTACATAAAAATAATATTTATGAAAAGGATTATTGACAATTTGAAACTCAAGACAATTTACGAAAAAAATTTAGAAATAAAAGTAAGGCAGTTATTTGAAACAGATTGAATAAGGATAAGCTCATCGGTGATTTGAATTGCCGACCGTCTTACGGAGTCCGACCGACTTATTTAGTGAAATTTTTTGACTAAAACTTTATTTTGGTTTCAAAAAATAGTCAACTTTTTTTGTAGTGGAGTATTCTCTTATAGTATATTGATTTGGGGTAGGTTAGTTGAAAATAAATAAATCAAAGGAAGAAAATATGTCATTTATTGAAGTATATATTCTTCAGTACCCCATTGTAAGAATCACTGAAATCAGTGACATTTGCCTTTTACAAAGGATAAAATATTTATAAATATCTCGAAAATAAAGACTGAGCGACAGCAACATGTATAAGGAAAAGTTGTTTAGAATTAATGATCTTAACATCTTTCAAGGCTATTCTTCTTTTCTATATAATTAACAAAATTTGCTGAATCTCGTTCAATTCCTTAATGAGGTTTTTTAATTGTTTCTGATAAATTTTATTTTTGTTTCTCACTTGATTTTTGATGAAAATTTTATTTCAAATTGTACGACGCAAGCTTATTTTTCCTTGTAAAATGATACTATGAAATAATTTTTCCGAAACAACTTTACACGAGCAGAATTTCAATCTACGTTGAAAATCATCACGATCATTAATTCTTAATTATCTAATTACTATAATTAGAAAAAGTATTGAAACATTTCTTATCTTTCATTTCCTAAAATAATTTGATTGCAATTAAATATTGGCATGAATCATATGGAAGATATATGTATACTTATAAGTGTAAAGTGATTTGTATAGATGCAAACAAATTTTTAAATAAAAACATGTATGAAAAATGAATTGTTCGTAAAAGAGGCAAGGGCAATTTACAATGATTAAAATGAAAAAGTGTCAATGGATAAAACTGCAAATTTTATTTTTTTTTTATTAAAGACACTAAAATTTTGTATTTGTACACATAGTATATAAAATATTTTATCGTCAGATGCAACGAATGTGAAAAATGGATTTATATTACTATAATTGAATTAATTAATAAATATTAATAAATAATTCGGCCAAGCTATGTAGATAGCTCAGTCTTCAATGATCTGAAATTCAATAAATTTAGTTTTTGATTTTAAAAAAGGTGCTTTATTTCTATTGGATATATATTTTATTTTTATTTGTTTGTAATGTAGTAGTTATTGAAATCTGTAGTTATATTTTTAGTTATTTTTAGTTATAAGAGATGGCCTGCTTGCTAATCATAAAAATGCGTGAATGAGAAAAAAAAGAATGTAATGCTACAAGCACAATGGAACGCTTTTCTTTTTGAAAAGAGGAGAGTTGAGCGAGTTGCAAAACGGAATCGTGAAAAAGCGGTGAGAGAGAGAGGTATAAAAAAGTCAATTGTGTTGTTTAAAAAAAGTTAATTGTATCGTTTAAAGAGTTTATTTGAGGCGTTAATCTGTTATTTATCTTGTGTAATTATTTTGTTTTATTACTATGATTGTTATTTAATGAACATCATTTATATTATATCTCTACAGTAATAATGAATAACGTGGTAATAAAGATTATAATATAGATTATAATAGACATATAACGAATAGACAAATTTAGAATGGAATTATAATTCTGTAGTTTAATTTTGTTGTTTAACAATTTTATAATGTAAGGATTGCTCAATGTGTTGATAAATTTTTATAAAATAAAGACTATAAATACTGTATTTAATTAATTCTTGTCATTTTGAAGATTGTAAAGATTGTGCATAATTTGAACCAATTATACTTGCTCTAAATGTTTTCTTTGCAATATAAATAAAAAATAAACATGAGAACTTCAACATAATTTTAAATTAGAATCATATGAGGATTAAACATTTAAAGGGATCTGTAAAGGATATTTTAAGACCCAGGATGCTGCTGGAAGGACTGAAGGAGTGTATGAAAGGAAGTGAGAAGAAAAGCGATTGCGTTTCGTCTCGGAGTCACTGCCTAGACTCATCCAGTGGGGCTGATGACAGCGACGACTCCTTACCCCAGACGCTTGTTGTTATAACTACCCGCTAGCGGGGTTCCGCATGCTGCTTGCTTAACATCGGAGATCGGTAGGACCTCGACGCTAGGCGCGCAGCCACTTGCGGCTTGTGCTAGTCGAGTGTTCGAAACTCGTAGTCGAGGAATCGTAGGGCCGCTACACATTATTGATTTATAATTTTAGATTAATACTGATTTACATTTAATATTGATTGATAGTTTTCTGTAAAGTTTCTACATAGTTTTTTCTTCGAAATAAGTCTCTAGCTGGAATAAAAAATCTAAAATAATACTAATCAAGCTAAAATAATTTTAGAACAAGTGTCTAAGTGTTATATTATCTAATTGTATATCTGCGTAATTGTATATCTGCACCTGAGGCATAAATCCTGGTGATTCCACTTTCCACGATTATACGAGAAACGAAAAGCCAATCACTGATATCACAGTTGTGACCGAGATGAATTACTCTGTCGTAAAGTTAGCTACCTAAATATAAATTGCATTCCGTGATAACTGCACACATTCCGTAATGTTCCATATTCAGCTGGAATTATGCGAACCAATTGACCTCATTGATTCGTTTTAATTGAAACCTTAAATAATGTGGTTTGGTAAATATAGATAAATATATTGATGTTAATACCTAGATTCAGGAAAATGATACTAATTAACTTAAAAATTTAAAACATATTTCCCAACTAACACAATTAATAATAAACACGTATTTATATATATGTAAGTTATTAACACAATTTTCAAATATGCGTGCATTTTTTAAATTATTGTAGTAGTACCGTCATCAAAATCGTCGCTTAATTATCTTTTTCTATAAATAAAATAGTACCTGTCATATTAGAAACCTTATTATCTAAATACTCTAATATCCGAACGTTTTATTTCCCGGATTTTACAAAAAAAATATACCTACTAAAACATGAGAAGAGAGATTTTATTTAAAATACAATGGAGATTATATTTATTATGTTTTTTTTAATTCCATGATGAATCAACATTTCATTAATAAAGATGAAGATGTAATGTGATGACATAATTTCTTCATAAACTGAGACAGTAAAAGGTAATGATGAGAATATACTTCTTATGTTGAAACATTAAAAGCATTCTGGAAAGATAATTCGAAAACAAAAGGAACGTATTTATTTATATTAAAAATAAACAATTCAATCGCTGAAAACATTTTTAAATATTAGAAGTATATTAATGATTTTCTTGATTTCCGTTTGAATACATAAAGTTTAAGAACAGAAACGTGTTCTTATTATCCATAAATTTTACTAACCGAATAATTTAGTCTCCCTGAGGAAATCCAATCTTCCTTTCTTTCTATCTCTCTTTTTTTTTTTATATTACAACACCATAATAAAAATTTCTTGTCGGAATTGTTAAGGATTAATCTTTCTTATATTTGAAATTTTACGTCATGAAATGTCAAGGGTTAATCTTTCTCGGAGCGTCTTATATATAAAATCTAGAATTATTTTTCTATGTAATTATAATAATTATATTTATCAGAATAATGTAATTACGTGCTCTAAAGCATATGTAAAGTTCAGATAATAGAAGCAGATGTTGTGTGGAAAATTATTTTGTACAATTAAAAAAGTAAATAATATTTTTTAAATTTTGGTTTTTAAATTTCTAAGGATGCTTGTTTAATATTAATAATGGTCATTGGCCATTTATTTACATATATAATGTAGGGGACGCGTTCTTGTATTCTTGGTCTAATGGCCAGGAGTATCAAATATAATGTGAAGAGCACATACCCGGGACGCAGTACCGTTAGGATCATTGTAATGCCAAAATTGCTATAGGGTCTGTCCTGTCAATAATAATCATAAAACGCTTTACGTTCCCAATCACAGGAAGATCACAAAGAGAGTCAGCCTATATAAGAGCTGACTCCAATGCGTGGAGTCCCAAACGTTGAGTCTAGAACTGCAGTCCAGAAAATAGTTCAAATCCATAAGTACAACCTACAACATTTAACATGTAACAAACACTCGACCACTAGAACTGCAGTCCAGAAAATAGTTCAAATCCATAAGTACAACCTACAACATTTAACATGTAACAAACACTCTCACCGTGCATTCCAAAATATAATAAAGAGTCAATTTGCAGAAAAGCCATCTGTTTCAACTATTTTATATATACAAATCAAAAAATATTTGGAATATGAACATCAGATTTAAAAGATAAAAGGTCTTCAAAAAAAAAAGAAATGAAAAAAGATATTAAAAAACGCAAAAATGAAGAAAACTTTAACAATTTGATAGAGTTTATAAAACACATTGCATTTTAATGTATATTGCTCATTACGATATACATGTATAGTAAGATATGTGTTTCATTGAAACGTTGATCACTAAAAAAAAACTGCATTTTAAATTCATATTAAAAAGCGATATAAGTATTGGTTTTGGGAAAAATAAGTCTCCAGCCGGTCACACAATTGATACCAAAAATTTTTAAATAAAAACAAATTCTTAATTTTATTTCTGTAGCGGCCCTACGATTCCTCGACTACGAGTTTCGAACACTCGACTTGCACAAGCCGCAAGTGGCCTAGCGTCGAGGTCCTACCGATCTCCGATGTTAAGCAAGCAGCATGCGGAACCCCGCTAGGAGGGTGATCCGGGCCCAGCCTAGCGGGTAGTTATAACAACAAGCGTCTGGGGTAAGGAGTCGCTGCCATCAGCCCCACTGATGAGTCTAGGCAGTGACTCCGAGACGAAACGCAATCGCCTTTCTTCTCACTTCTCTCTCTCACTCCTTCAGTCCTTCCAGCAGCATCCTCGGGTCTTTAAAATTCTTCACAGATTCCTAAATTGGTGACCCCGACGTGATTTGAACACGCAGGAGTCAGAAAAACGGAAGTTTTCCACATCGACTACAAAAGAAGGGACGACACCCAAACAAAGGATTGCAGCAACATCTGGAAGGACTAAATCCAGACGCTGAACGAGGATGCAACAACGAGGACAGAGCACACATGGCACACGGAAGATCGCAGAGGACGACCCGATACACGCAGCGCCTCCACCGAACGCAGACGAGCGTAGAAGGTCCGTCGCACGCGCGCACGTAACGCCTCCGCCGAACGCAGACTGAAGGACGCACGCACACAGGCTGCACGCTGCAACAGACACACACGTCCGCATGCAGGCATCACGACGGGGTCCACAAGAGTAGCCACGCATGTTAACACGCAGTCACTACGCAGCGCAGCCACGACACGTATAACGCCGCCTCTGAAGACAGCCACACGAAGCCTCCAACACAGACGCCGGCCCTGGTGACCAGATCTTACGAGACGAAAAAGTGCCCAGGACCGAGCCAAAGACAGAAAACGGAGAGAGCAGCCAGCCATCCATCATCACTCACTCCTCCATCGGCCGCAACGCTACTATGAGTCTCCTCATCTTCCCAGTATCGTTTACACTGGCAAGGGGGTGATGTAGCGGCCCTACGATTCCTCGACTACGAGTTTCGAACACTCGACTTGCACAAGCCGCAAGTGGCCTAGCGTCGAGGTCCTACCGATCTCCGATGTTAAGCAAGCAGCATGCGGAACCCCGCTAGGAGGGTGATCCGGGCCCAGCCTGGCGGGTAGTTATAACAACAAGCGTCTGGGGTAGGAGTCGCCATCAGCCCCACTGATGAGTCTAGGCAGTGACTCCGAGACGAAACGCAATCGCCTTTCTTCTCACTTCTCTCTCTCACTCCTTCAGTCCTTCCAGCAGCATCCTCGGGTCTTTAAAATTCTTCACAGATTCCTAAAATTTCTATTTCTATAAAAAATTATGTGAATTTCTATTTTTTATTAGCGACAATATATGGTAAAATATGAGCACAATTCTTTTTGTGAGGTTAATCGACAGTGATTTTTCAATAGTTTAGTTTATTTACATTACCTGTATTACAAATTAATATTATATAATATTAATATTATATAAGTCGTGTTGAGATAGTTTTAATTCAGTACAAATTGTGTAAGTTGAAGATTGTTCTTTTCTACCATTTTGTTCTATTCTGTTTTTTGTGATCAATAGCGTGATGACCTTTTTGGTGATTGCTACTTAAAAATTTAATTTTTTATGTACAAAATGCTATAAGATTAATTAAAAAATATCGCAGCCGTGAGTCTATTCGGATTAGTAAAAATTTGTAAGAAAAGTGTATTCTGTTCATTATGAGAGGAAAAAGTCTCAGATAAAGCATGAGTCGTATAAGTTTGACTATTGATCTTTTCGTAATAAATAGAATATGATGTAATGAAAAAAAATTTAATCTTGAAAATTTCAAAGTTAATTTTTCACGGATTTTTTTTACAAAAAAGTTCCACTTCCACTAATCTAGAAATGTAGAATCACGCTATGATGTTTTTTACAATACATTTAATTTTTATACATATTATACATATTTTGATTTATTAGTTATTTTTACTGGTCCTAATCAGTTTACTGGCAAACGTCAACATTTTGTAATTCTTACCTTTGAAAGATCTTCGACCAAAAAGTTTTACAGGAATTATAGAAATATAGGAATTTCAGCATCTATATTTTGTCTAATAAAAGAGAAATTACGTTTCACTATATATGGAATTTTATTCAGATAATACGCATTAGTTAATTTAATCAATTCATTTTTGTAATTTGTTACTTTATATGTTTGTATTAATGATATATATTAAATTTTAGGGTATCTGTAAAGATATTTAAGACCCAGGATGCTGGAAGGACTGAAGGAGTGTGTGTGAAAGGAAGTGAGAAGAAAGGCACAATTGCGTTTCGTTTCGGAGTCACTGCCTAGACTCATCAGTGGGGCTGATGGCAGCGACTCCTTACCCCAGACGCTTGTTGTTATAACTACCCACCCGCTAGGCTGGACCCGGTCACCCTCCTAGCGGGGTTCCGCATGCTGCTTGCTTAACATCGGAGATCGGTAGGACCTCGACGCTAGGCGCGCAGCCACTTGCGGCTTGTGCAAGTCGAGTGTTCGAAACTCGTAGTCGAGGAATCGTAGGGCCGCTACAAAATCATTTATGGAAATGTCTAGTAGACTATTTCTTGTCTGTGCTCGTTATTTATTTCAATATTTTGTTTTATTTTACATTATTTGTATTTTAAACTTTAGAAATTAACAGCGACCAATTGTAATCAGTTGCAATCATCGAGTTGTCACTATTAGCAATACTGACATTGCACCCAAGAGATGGTTATTTATTATGTTACTTCAGTTAAACTGTCTGAAGCGTGCTTGCTTCGCAATAAAATGAAAGTTTATCTTCAGTTCTCATTTGAAAAATTTCTTCAAAATTTCCTTTTTTAAAATGTAAAGTTTAGTTAATATACGATTCTATTGTGTAATTTGTTCGAAAGCATTACATCTTTTTAGATTTTAATAAATCTTAGATTACTTTAGGTTAGGTTAATACAATTATATTACTGATAAAATTAGTAATACCTTCTACGTATTACATATTTATTTGCATCATAGGGTATAGTACTCAAAACTCTACTAGTGTCAGAATATTTTGTTACTTATGATTATATGTATATTGAATTTTATGGCGAAATAAATCTTATCATATTGAAGATCATTTGAAACTTCACTTTGAATCGTGTAACAAAGTTCTTGTTTACGCACCGTGCGCTGATTGTTACTATGCAGAACCAAACCAATAATTTTATATAGTGAATAGCAGATTATAATGATTACTGTGCGCTGATTATAAAGCAATATTACTAACAAACTGTCGGAAAATGCACAGTGATCTATATCAATCGGAGGTCAAACGATTTCTTGCCGATAAACGGCAAGTACCCCTCAAATATTAAATGAGTCTATTACACAATGTGGTAGAGACATTCACCGAAATCAGATGATTTCTCAACTTCTGAGTTCGATGGAAGATTTTTTAATTTTCCTTTCCATTGGCTTCAAAGATTTTTAGGGATTAAAGTGGAGGAAAATCATTAACACCTTGTATCAACTCTGTGCGGAACGCATTTTATTTAAATATTTTCGGGAACGCCTAAAAGAATGCTACATAAACTATACCACACTATATACTATTGAGATACGTTCAGATATAATTTTCAGGTAAGCTGATCCTTCAATTTTAACGTGTCAGCAATGCCTTAGTTTTTTTTTCTGGATTTATTCTTCAAAAATAGCGCAAGACCTCAGTCGTATCATAAATCAGATTTTCACTCCGTTTTGCATGATAATGTGCATAAATATATCTATTGATTTTCAGAAACGCGTACGATTTAAATGAGAATACGAAAATGAAAAGAGGATATTTTACACATGCTAACGGTATTATTGCTTCAATATAATTGATGGTGCTACTTTTATTTGTAGAACCATTACACACTATGTTAACTTGGTCGACAAGACCAAAAATCCGGCAACTAAACTTGGCAATTAAATTTGATGACTAAACTCAGCGATTAAAGTTCATTATGGCTTTTTAGTAGGATTGGTCTGCCAGAATGTTGCTTATTGTGTAACCGCTTGTATTTAATTTCATATACTTCATTGTCGCTCGTGTTTTTGTGATCGTTAACAATTCATTGGCAATCCATAACCAAGTGTGTGATGTCACGTTCACACTGCTATTGGCGAACTGCTATTAGATTATAGCTCGCTTGCAACAGTAACAATTCGCTTGGTAAGTGGTCTATCACCAAATAACGTACCAAAGAATATACCAAAGAATCTATTCGCGAACTTGAAGCATATGTGGACGCATTGAGGACTACAAACACCAAGTAAACAAACCTAAAATTGCTAGCGAACTGCTCACGAGTTATTCGCTAGCTGCTATTCGATGCACTTTCTATTATCGAGCAGTTCGTAAACTGCTCGCAGTTCAGTTCAATGTGGACTCAGTATAAAATACTATATATTTTTTTTTAATCTAGTGATCGTAGATTTAATCTAATGACCCAGTAACCGAAGACTGGTTAACAATGTACAACGACTTTTATCATGTAATATATAAGCCTTAATTAAAATATTAATAAAGAATTCAAAGTAAATTTGTTACAATCGAAAGACTAAAAGTTTACTTTGATGGGTAGCAAAATCACTATATAAAAATGAATTCTAGTGCAGTATTTTTCGATAATATATTTTGATAATACAGGTAATCTCTCACGTGAGAGATATCGATCTTTAATATCACAGTCACAGTGAAAATTAGTTGACAAGTTGCATATAAAAAAGGTAAATAGCACGTTATTAATAATAAAACATGAGTTCTTCTTAAACAAAATATCACTTTTTAATACCGTAACTGTTTGGGCGAGTTTCCATAATTTTAATCATTAGAATTATGCGTATAAAAGACATTAAGCTTCTTGTCTAATAATTTATTATTTTAGCTTTAGATAAGGATAATGGCTCATCCGTTTTTTATGTTGGCAAGAAGTCCTAACGTCTACAACGCTTTATCACGGCTATTGTAACACGATAATTTATTATTCTTTGAGTGTCTCTAACTCGCGTGCCTGTTATATTTGGTGTTCTCTAAAAACGACTGGCATCAATCACTGTATCGATCACTGTACTTAATAATTTCACCGTTTTTTAAAAAATTACATCATAGCAATCAAATGACTCATCGTCCAAAGTGATTGGCCCATACTCGCCATTACTTTTTTATAAAAGTAAAAGATCCGCCGTCAGCAGGAAAGAAGTGCGAAATTATTGTAAATTCATTACAATGCAATACATGCAATACAGTGCAAGTCAACGCCACATTAAATTCAAGAGATAGACAGTGTGTCAGACAGTACAAGTCATTGCAACATTAAATTCACTCCGCAGTTAGTGCAATACTCAATAGTGCGTCAATGCGTATCACTGTATACGAAAACACAACCACTGAATGCGTATCACGTCAGTGCATTGTCATACAATTCGTGCTATAGTCATTGTCACTTCTATAAATAATCGCTACCTCACTGTAAGCTATAGTCAGTAATACGTCATACTACTATTATTTATTTATTATACAGTTCACCTATCGCAATTTTCGATCCTATATCGGAATCGCTAATCTCATAACTTTTTCACAATACTTCACACATGGTCGCTATCTTAAATACAAGCGCGCAAATCGCGCCCATACTTAACGCCGCAATTGATATATCTGCTTAATTTATACAAAACAATATTAAGTAGGAAATATTAAATAATGAATATTGTAAGATATCGAAATAATGAATATACATATTCTAAAATTTTTCGCCGTAAATATTCGTAGATCGTTGTTAGATTATAATCTATAATTGTAGTTATTATATCTTTAGTTGCATTTAATTATAATAGATGACCTGTAGCGTGAAGAAGTTGTAGCGACCTACGATTCCTCGATTATGAGTTTTGAACACTTGACTGGCAAAAGCCACAAGTGGCTGCGCGTCTAGCGTCGAAGTCCTACCGATCTCCGACGTTAAGCAGCAGAATGTGCGGAACCCCGCTAGGATGGATGGGTGGCGGTCAGCTTAGTAGGTTTAGTTGCAATAACAGGCGTCTGGGGTAGGAGTCGTCGCTGCCATTAACCCCACTGGATGAGTCTAGGCAGTAACTCCGAGATGAAACGCATCCGACCATTCACTTTCCTATCTTCACCACTCCTTACCATTACCCCAGTACCATTACATCTCCTTCCATACGGTCCTTCTATTTCTTTCCATCCTTACCTGTTATCATACATATACCTACAAAGTTGTAGATAATTTTGTCGGTAATACTTTATTCTACAACGATTACAATTGCCTACAAATATTTCGCATGTTCAATTTCACCGATTTCAATGGATTCCGAAATGGATTCGTTATACGGATTGGCCACGTGGCTAACGATATTGCTGATTACGACCGGCTACTCGTTTATGCTTCAACAACTCTCGATTAATGATTAACGGTTAATACTGATAGTGATAATGATGGCTCTCGCGCGGTCGGCGCTGTATATATACATTTAGCTATCTGTGTATTTTATTGTTCGTGGCCTATCGAAAGTGCACCTGCCGGCGCGGAGGTTGTACTAAGGTAGGTAACGCTGTTTTCGCTGTGTTATCACTAGCAGTCGCTACAAAGTGTATGAAAGAGAGAGTGTGGTGCGAGAAGCGCGATGTTGGCGTGAGGCGTTTTTCTTTTTGGAAAAGGAGAAAATCGAGTGAGTGGAAAACAGATTTTAGTTATGGAAAAGCGTCGATTGAGTTGTTAAAAAAAGTTTATTTGAGTTGCAATCGCATATATTAATTGTTACTTTAAGTTCTTTACCTTTAATTATCTATTGTTTAATCATCAGTATTATTATTAAATAAATAATATTCATATTTAATCTCTACAGTTCAATATTTTTCTGTATGAATTAATCACTTGCTTCCATCACAATTTTAAAAAATATGATTCCATTATAAAAAACATAATTAATCTGTATATCTATGCTTTCTACGCGTCCACGTTTAGAAAATTTTATTTCTTATTGTTTGAAAGTTTCGCTGTTAATAACAAGCTGTTTATTTTCTTCGTGAGTGTGAAAGAATGTCAATGGAAAAGCTAATGAATACATTAAGTGCAACTTAATGGAATTGAAACTTTCCATTACGCAGCAGCGGCGTTATCTGAAATTAATGTTTTGAAATCATTCTTTAGGAGAACGACTGAAGGTGATCGTTACAAGTGCGTTGATAATGAGACAGCGAACGTCTCAGGCGCGTTTGTAGAAATTGAAAGAATATGCTCGATCGAATTAGACTATCTTTCCTACATCTTGACTTACTAGTGTTGTGTATTACTCTACCCTCGAAGCGTGTTGAAGTCGGCTGTTATACAGAATAGTCACTGAAAGACTGAATGATATAAAACAAAAATAACTTTTACAAACACATGTTTTTTAAATTTTTTATTATTTTATTTGGAAATATAGTTAATGGATTTTGTTGCGTGCCGATCCGAATTCACGTTAGATGAAGATTAGATCGATGGCTTGCTGCTTTCAACGTTAATGAAAAGCAGCTGGTTCAAATTAATGTTTGGTAGGATTTTAATTTACTCGTCAGAAGTGAGATTTGATTGGATGGTTTGATAATCTGACGAACATGCATTATATGAATAAGGAATGTGTAAAATAGTAAGATTGATGCACGTAAGAGTGCTGTGAAAAAATTACTGACTACTCTGCTGGATCTTATGTAGTATGTGGAATTTATTGTATTTTCCATAGTTACGGGTTTAGGTAAGTTAACTGAGTCCAGATGTGTTTATGGCGACGACAGTTGCGACAGTATCGAGCTTTGGAATTGGGAGTCAAGTATGACTACAACAATGAAATAAAAAGTAAGGATACATGAAAGTACGGTCAAGGGAAATCCCTGCCATGGAGAAAATAAATTAAATAATAATAAAGTTTTTATCCCTGGCTCGATGAATTTGTGTTTCGCATCACTGTTTGGCCCTCGCTGCGTTCGATGATTTTTTTCAGTATTGTGTAAAAAACAACATTTCTCAAATGACCACCATTTTCCTACTCACAAATATGATCAATTTACACAGCATTTTTCATGATCATGCACAAGATTTTGGGTTCTACATGTCGGATTTCGGCTCGAATGTTTTCTTTAAGTTCTTGAATTGTTCGAGGTTTACTTACGTAAACCCGTTCTTTCAAGTAGCCCCATAAAAAGAAATCTGGAGCCATCAAATCAGCTGAACGCGGAGGCCAAGAAATCAGCATTTTTTGAAATTATTCGTTCACCGAAAACTTCTCGCAGAAGGTCCATCGTCGTCCATCGAAGGTCCTGGCAGTGTGCGTAGTAGTTCCATCCTGTTGGAATAATACCTCCTGATTATCTTCGACCGCTGGGCGTAAAAAATTGTCAAGTATTGTCCTATACAGAGCCCCATTGATTCTTTCTGGCTGACCTTCCTTATTTTCAAAGAAATAAGGGTATATAACTATTTCAGCCACAACGCCGCATCAAACAGATTTTGAGAATGCAATTGATGCTGATGTAATTCCCTAGGATCATGTTATTGCTAGAAGATACTTCGACATTAAAATGTTGCCAGTATTTTCTCTGAGTTTGAATAATTGATTTTTCACTGAAATAGAAAAACTTAATGAGTTTTACTCGTTGCTGAAAATCATACATAGCCATTTTAATTTCCAAGCGATGTTCTATAACCTACAAAGAAAGAAAATAAAAAAGATTGAAAATGAACAAGTTATGACTTTTTCAAACCTTTCAGGTTTTCAGTGGCTACCCTGTATAAGGTCAACTCTCTTTGAGTCCTTTCCGATTATGTGATTAGGAAGGTAAATCGTTTTCGAATATGTTTATTTTTATTGATCCTAGCAACAGGACACAGAGAAATGTGTTCCCTACACATGGACTCTTTTATTTCTGCTTCATCTAATCTAAAAAAATTTGACCTTGAATTTCAAAATCAAATTTTATAAGAATGTTTTCGAAAAAATATTTTTCGATCTAATGGTATAGAATATTGTACAGTCTAGACATATGATTGTAAAGAAAATCGATAATATAATAAAACTCACATTGAAGGTTGATCATAAAAAAAATAGATATACGGGATATTCCTGCGAGATCCCTAGAAGGAATAAGAGTCAGGAATTGAGTTCCCGACCAACCTTCGAGCAAGAAAATTGAGCAAATCTTCTTATTCACAGTAGCAGTGATCAGTGAACAAGTATGTGCGAAATAAAAAAATTAAACAAAGACTAAACAAGATCAAGTGAGAAACAAAACCCCCACGAAGAAGAAAGCATATCATCAGACACCGCTACAAACAACAAAACCGAAACAGTGCGTACCTGCAAGCAAGGCATCCACATGGACGGCTAAGAGAAAAGCCACTGAAGAGCAACTGAAGGTTACTATATCGAGAAAAACGGCCATATCCCTATCATTCACCTCCTGTTGCAAATATACAGAAAATTGTGGAGCACATCAACCCAGACATCCTTCCAAAAACAGGTATAGCGTCTTCGCTGATTGTGTCATCATTACCCCAAAACACGGAAACACAAAACGACATCCTAAACGCGAACAAATCTAAACCTTCCTGTTAAAAAACCTCAAAATGTCAAACCTCAGCCAACATATATGGTAAAATAGACCATCTAAAACTTCTCGACGCATTTAAATCAAAATACCAGAATGCTTTCCAACCCAAATTCGCGTCAGACAAACTTAAAATAATGTTTACAAACATAAAAGATTTTACGGAAGGCCATTTGCGCCAAAGAAAACATTGAATTTCATACCTATACGATCACTTCCGAGAAAAAATTAACCGTAGTGCTCAAAGGCTTGATCCGATTCCCGCTAACCAGAGTAAGTGAAAACATAAGATGCCAGGGCCTAAATCCCATACACTGAGTTGAAATACCGACCCACAGCAAATACTTCATATATAGAGTCACGTTCGCGCCCGAAACCACAGTTGCACAAATAAATCATGTTAGATTCATCGAGAATATCAAAATATATTGGGAAAAAATATGAATCCCATAAACCAACGATTCAGTGCTTCTGCTGCTAGGCGCACAGCCAAGAAACTAGTGTGTGTCAAATGCTTCGGATAACATGACATCAGATCCTGCAGCAAAACTCCTCCAACATGCGCCAACTGCAAAGGCGCTCACCCAACCAATTGTTTCCAAAGCCCTGCATTACTAGTTTTTCTGGCTAAAAATACTGCCAGTAAAGAAAAAACCCAACATATGCAAAACTCTCTCCCAAACATCTACATTCCAGCACAGAGCTTCCCCCACCTTATTCCAAACAAAATCCCCACCATCTCCTCAGATATACCACAAGGCAAGGAATATCATACGCAAGAGCGGTATCACTTCAATTACCCCCACAGCTTAAACAAACCAAACATCTCTCAACCCTAAACTATATAAGTTCTTAGAAATTATATATAAATTCTTAGAAATTATATTCTTCGTTTAAAAATATTGTACAAAATGCACAGACAACCTAGAATGAGTCCGAACAATAATATTCATAGTGAAAGAATAAGATAATGAGCAGCCATAAAAACCCCATCAACATTATCTTATGCAACGTCACTAGCGTTAAAAACAAGATATCTGAACTTCACAAATGTTTAAGACCATAATGCAGACATCGCAATCATCACCGAAATCTGGCTCACCGCAAAAGATACTTTCAAATTACTAGACTACAAAATACACAGACCACGATCCGTCAACAAACCAAGAGGCAGTGTATTAATAGCTGTTCATAAGAACATTCTTACGGAAGACACACCATAACCAGCCACGTCAAACATAAAAGTACTTACCATCAATATCAAAATTACTCCCAAACTAACGGTTGGAACAGCATACATCCCCCTCTCCCAAGTCAAAATAAACCCTTCTGACCTGGACGCCACCGTACTGCCACAAGAATCCGGACTATAAATCATCGGTGATAACTTCAACGCCAAGCCCACTCTATGGAACAAAACACCAAAAGAAACAAAAACGGTTCCATCCTCAAATATCATTCTGAGTTACACAATTATCATATCATCCACAGCTCTACTCTATCACCCTTCCACAAAATTGCCTGCACCATAGACGATTTATCATCAAATCACCTAATGATAACCGATGGCCCTTTCACTCACAATCCAAAACAACGCAAAACGACAATACTAAACCGCACAAACTGATTAGAACACATTCGCCAAAAACTGTAGCAGATTCAAAATAAACCAGAAACTAACAACCACAGCCAACATAGACAACAAAATAGAAGGCTAATCCAAAGATCTTTTCGAAACGTAACGTGCAATATTCCAAACGATCAATCCTCTCTCATAAACCCTGTTCGAAATACCGCATGTTCCATACTTGGGACCCCTGTTATTCACAGTTTACATAAACGACATTCTATGGTCTCAAAACTCCTACAGCGATCTACGAAGGCTTCGCGTTATTATGGAGTCACAAAAACAATACCAAGTACATTGAAGCACACCTTGAGCAACTCCAAAATTACTTTACAAATTGAAAATTAAAAATGAACCCAGTCAAAACGTAAGACAATGCCTTCACAAATAAGAGATCCGCACCCACAAATGAAGTTTTCACCGCAGGACGCAGCATCCCTTGGTCCCCCACGGTCTAGTACTTCGACTACTAGACGCTAAAGTCACGTGAGTCTTAGCGACCACTAAAAGAGCAAATCTCGCTTTCCCCACAGAAGACTATATCCGCTACTCCACAGAAAAAGCAGTCTCAAAACAAATATTAAACTAAATCTATATAAGATTTAGGTCGATGACATACGGCCATCAAATCTAAGCTACAGCAGCAAAGTGACATATTAGTAAGATTCAGAGAATTCATAATAAATTCCAACGTATCATCCTCAACAAACTGTATGATACACACATCTGCGTACTACACGCAATAGTGAACATCCAAATAATTCAGAATTACATTGCAATCTATTTAAACTACTTATCACATAAAGCATCAAAACTCACTCATCGACCGAACAGGAAGCTAAAACGTCAATAACATCCCACTAAAGTTAAAAAAAAGCTGCCTAAACACGCAATTGCCACCTTATAAAACCCAATTTTAGCCAGGATTAAAACCCAAAAATAGAAACCAATAATTATATGCAGGATTTTTGAAATTTTTTCTGCTCTTAGTAACATGTAACCTCGCACTACCTTCCCTAAGAAGCATCCACCCAACAAATATATCTTTTTGCAGGTTAAAGGTGTGAGTGTTGGCTTTATATATGTGAATGTGAGTATAGTCTATAGCATGGATGTATGATATGTATGTGTGTGTCGTGTCTGGTGTGTTGTGTTTTGTTTTTGAACTATGCCCGGGACGAATCAGACGTTGAGAAGATACCGTAGTGATAATATATAGAATGAGAGAGCGAGAATAAGATTTCACCGTTGTAAACTAACTTGTAACTGATAAAATATATATATTTTATTATTACTTCTTCCCATAATCCACTAACAAAAGGGTCATCAAACTCCTGACACTGCAATTAAATCAACCATAAGCAAAAAAAGAAAAGATGCTATTGAACTTGTCGAACGAGTTGCAACGCTTTCTGTATAAACAAATTATACAAATGTATAATTGTATAAATTGTGTAATTTTAGATACTTCTTACATAATTTTTATACATACATTTTATGCATTAAATATCTATCGTATATTTTGAAAGAGTATTTACATATAATATTAAGTTTCATCACAAATGTGGAAAAACTCATACACAATGCAATGAAATCCTTTCAAAATAATGAAAACGCTTTTCAAATGCAGTAATACCTATTATTTAATTAATTATTTAGATATCGTGAAAACAAATAAAAACAGTGAAATTGTGACTGCATGCTACAGAATCAAAAATTATATCCATGCATTCATGAATTTACTCTAACGAAATTAGCGGCATTTGTTATATTACAAATAAATATTAGTTAATTAATGTCAATAAAAGTGGTAATATCGACGATAAAATAACAAAGTGTTAATTTTGATCACTATTATATTTAGAAATACAATACAGATAAAAAAAAAGTGTAAATCATGTAGATAAATTTTTGATAAAAAAGAAGTTGACATACAGATAAATTTTTGAATTCCTAAGAATTATCTTAAATAAAAAATTTTTTTCTTTTTTAAGACAGACTAAAATTTCAGTTATAATTATGTTATACGAAACGCTCTGTTTTATTTGTATGTTCCATTCAAAATGTACGTATTATTATATTTGTTCAAAATTACCTTATTTCACCTAAATATAATTGAAATAATTTTTCAATTATTTAAGTTGTATTAGCTTATACAAACATGTTCTATACAAATACCCATAGCTAACTTTTTCGATATCGAAACTATAAAAAGATAAGATAACCATATTTTATTTATTTGGATAACAACACATAAATTCGATATTCTTATTATTTATCTACATACATATTTTCATATTCTCTGATCCACATTTTCACTTATCAAGAATTAAAATCAATTAAGTTTAATTAGAAAGATTTATGATAGAACTTATTAGGTTGTCCCATAAGTTTCTTCCGCGCCACGCTATGAGTGACTCTAAGTGGCTGTGTTTACATAAACCTGCAGGCTTATCTCTTAGCCGTTTATGGCGTCGGTTTCAGTCGTTCCAGAGCTCTTCCAAAGTACATTTCGTTGGTGACAAAGTCTCTTTTAAAATTTTTTCTGCACCGTTCAATATGGATTTGCGGCACCGTTCAAGATGCATTTGCGGCATGTTATGCTTCATTGCTTTAAAAGAGGCAATAGTGCAAAGGACACTGCAGACGAGATTTACACCGTTTACGGGAGTGGTACTATCACTATTAGGACCGTCCGCAATTGGTTTAAGAAATTTAGAGCTGGCAATTTCGAGTTGAAAGATGAAGACCGCAGCGGCCGCCCAGCAACGACTGATACGGACATTATCAAGACTGTGCTCACTGAAAATCCACGATATAGTGTGCGTGAGATAGTGGATGCCACTAATATTCCCAAGACAACGGTACATAAGCATTTAATCAAGATAGGATATGCGAATCGACATTTCCACACCTATTGACGGATCGGCCTTATGAACCGCGTCTCTACGTGCGATTTGCTTCTCCAGCGACATGAAAGGGATCCTTTCTTAAAGAGGCTTGTCACTGGAGACGAGACTTGGATTTTATACCAAAATGTGCATCGAAAACGCACTTGGTCCAAGGAAAATAGACCTTCTGTTGCGAAGCCTGGACTTCATCCGAAGAAGGTTCTTCTGTGCATTTGATGGGACTGGAAAGGTGTAGTGTACTACGAACTCCTTCCTCAAGAAGATACGATCAATGCTGACAAATATTGCAATCAACTGGATCAATTGAAAGCAGCCATAGCAGAAAAACGGCCAGAATTGGCGAACTGACGAGGCGTCGTTTTTCATCACGACAATGCAAGACCGCATGTTGCGTTAGCCGTAAGGTAAAAATTATTACAGTTTGATTGGGACGTTCTACCTCATCCTCCATACTCCCCAGACCTTGCTCCATCCGATTACTACTTACTACTGTTCTTCCTTAAAAAATTCTCTCCGTGGTAAATCTTTCAAATCCATAAGCGAAAAAACGCACCTAGATGAATATTTTACAAGTAAACTTAAACAATTTTGGAAAGAGGGCATAATGAGGCTTCCTGAGAGATGGAAGAAGGTTATAGAACAAAACGGTTCATATATAACATAATAAATCTATCTTAAACAAAAAATATCGTGTATTCATTTCGCATCAAAAAAAGGGAAGAAACTTATGGGACATCCTAATATTTGAACATAATTAATAAAATGTAAATCTCTTCGTTGAAAAAACTCATTTGCTTAAAATAAAAAAATTTATTTTAAAAAAATGAAAGGGAAGAAATATGATTTTATATGAATATAAAATATAACATTATAGAAAGTTAAATTTTTATGTCTTTTTTTTAAATTTTTTCCGGAAAAACAAACTGAAGAACATCATATGTTCATATGAAAGTGATTCTGTTATTATTTTGATTCTATGTAAATAAGGATATATGGTATATACGAATCAGTTTTTTATGACGGATTGTATAATATTCAACGATTTTACATTGATACTAAAAATGAATAATTCCATTAGCTAAATACCTTTTCTATAAGTTACACTATTGCGCATTTCTATTTCCTGCATCAGTATTTTTCGAATTATCATGACGATATTTCTATATTCAATCATAATAATAGTTATATTCAATAGACCAACTCAATCATAATAATAGTTATATTCAAAAGAATAATAATTTTCTTGATACGAAAAAAAATTTTCTTAAAAGATTATATATCCATCCTGATTTTTAACAAAATTAAAAAAATTCTTCGCAAGTAAAAATATTTCATTTCTTTTCAAAAAATATAATAAAACTGTGTATCTTTAAAACATTAAAAAATATGAAAGAAAGTTGTGTTAATAAGAATCTGCTCCTTTCAAAGAAATAATTTTCTCTTATGAATATGTCATCAAACGACGGGATAAAAATATTTTTGCATTATGAAAAATCGTCTTTTATAATAAATAATTGTAATAAAATTGTATTTTATTAAGAGCAATGAATTACAAACAGATATGTCATTGTTCATATTCTAACTCCATTCTTTTTTAAATTTAATTAATCTGCTTCTAATTAATCTAAAAAATGCATTATAAATTACAAATTTAAAAAATACATTAAAAATTCATTATAATATGAAAAATTATAATTTAAATTAAAAATCAACAAATTATAAACTTTAAAATGGAAATTTCTAGAACATTCTAAATTTTAGATCGGTAGACACTAGCGATACATAGATTTTCATTCTGAAGCGAGCAATTGATTGCAAAAGTGTAATTTAGATGTGTTATTTTCCAAATTATATTGTATTCTTTTAAAAAATTCCGTTTTTTATGTATTTCCAAATGTGAATAACATTGTTTCACAGATTTGCGTAGCTATATAAAAATATATAGATGTCGAAAACGAAAATGATAGTGGAAATGATAATTGTTGATAATTGTTATATAATGTATTTTTTCTATGTTAATGGAGTACAATTTGTAAATATTTGATCTGTTTCATCATACTATTCAATGAATTTATAATTCAGAGAAATAGCAGTCTACACTATAATGTTCACTTGCATTTTACACTTTAATATACATTATGCATAATGTCTATTTAGCGAAGACGTCACTATCACTACTGATATATAAAAGAAGTCTCCATAACTGATAATGCATATGCTATTGATAAATTATTTAGTAAATGCCATTCCCCACATTTTTTGAACGATCATATGTATATTTAAACCTGAAATAAATCTTTTTACTGGATTAATCACTTCCTCTTTAAACAATTTTCAATTATTGTCAGTCCGTGTAGCAGCAGTAAAACTTCTAATTTTTTGCATACAATAATATATTTTATTGCTCTGCCGTGTACCCTAAACAAATAAATTCTGCGTAAAAAGGAACATCAAAATTACATTTGAGCTTCCTAAGAGCAGCTATCAAAAATCCGGTTACAGCCGCATTTTTAGAAAACTGTAAAAATAAACAAACAAACAATTCTAGAATCTTTTTTAATTAATCATGATTAACACATAACATATTTACATTTACATTAAAACATATAAAACATAATATTATGTCATATAAAGCATAGTACTATTAATAAAAGATCTTAAAATACAAAATACATTTTATTGTTTCAAACCATAATGTCACAATCTTTAAGTTTGCCGTAAACAATAATTTCTAGAACTTTTAGAAACCTGAATTTAGAACTATTCTTGTAATAACGTTATTCCTTCTGAAATTTTAGATAAATAAGATAATAAAAGTGCGTTCATTTGAAAAATACCATTAGTCTTCGTTCAAACAAATAAGCAAGATGTACTTACATCATTCGTGTTTATATTTATAGTTATATTACTCGTGAGCAACACATATACACAAACATATCAGCCCAATACTGGCTAGTGTACTGATTAGTGACGTGAAATTATCATACTGTGTGCGTGTGTATGTTCAGCAGCATGGAAACCCAGCCATGAATGCTGTCCATATAGCTGAAAATATAAAAATCGGGAAAATCTTAATACTTCACATAAAATTTCATAAGCTACAAACCAGCTACAGCAAGTCAATCCAGTTAACACTGAGATAGGTTTAAACAGAAAATGGAAGATTAACGCAATTAATCAAGGGAAAGACATAGACGTGATGAATACAAATATACGTTCACAAACAGAGAAGATAGTTGCAAGAAATACCTACTAGTAATATGTGAAACAAAGAACATTTTAACACTCCTATTAATACCGACTTACAAATCGAAATAATAAAACCTTCTCCGATATACCAGCACAAATCATCGATCCTTTAATAGAACTATTAGGTTGTCCCATAAGTTTCTTCCGCGCCACGCTATGAGTGACTCTAAGTGGCTGTGTTTATATAAACATGCAGGCTTATCTCTTAGCCGTTTATGGCATCGGTTTCAGTCATCCCAGAGCTCTTTCAAAGTACGTTTCGTTGGTGACAAAGTCTCTTTTAAAATTTTTCTGCACCGTTCAATATGGACAGCCAAAAGATGCATTTGCGGCATGTTATGCTTCATTGCTTTACAAAAGGCAATAGTGCAAAGGACACTGCAGACGAGATTTTCACCGTTTACGGGAGTGGTACTACCACTATTAGGACCGTCCGCAATTGGTTTAAGAAATTTAGAACTGGCAATTTCGAGTTGAAAGATGAAGACCGCAGCGGCCGCCCAGCAACGACTGATACGGACATTATCAAGACTGTGTTCACTGAAAATCCACGACATAGTGTGTGTGAGATAGTGGATGCCACTAATATTCCCAAGACAACGGTACATAAGCATTTAATCAAGATAGGATATGCGAATCGATATGAAGTTTGGGTTCCACACCTATTGATGGAGACCGGCCTTATGAACCGCGCGATTCTCTACGTGCGATTTGCTTCTCCAGCATAAGAAAGGGATCCTTTCTTAAAGAGGCTTGTCACTGGAGACTTGGATTTTATACCAAAATGTGCATCGAAAACGCACTTGGTCCAAGGAAAATAGACCTTCAACTGTTGCGAAGCCTGGACTTCATCCGAAGAAGGTTCTTCTGTGCATTTGGTGGGACTGGAAAGGTGTAATGTACTACGAGCTCCTTCCTCATGATGATACGATCAATGTTGACAAATATTGCAATCAATTGAAAGTAGCCGTAGCAGAAAAACGGCCAGAATTGGCGAACTGACGAGGCGCACGTTTTCCATCACGACAGAGATCACGCAAGATCGCATGTTGCGTTAGCCGCAAGGCAAAAATTATTACAGTTTGATTGGGACGTTCTACCTCATCCTCCATACTCCCCAGACCTTGCTCCATCCGATTACTACTTACTACTGTTCCTCTCCTTAAAAAATTCTCTCCGTGGTAAATCTTTCAAATCCATAAGCGAAAAAACGCACCTAGATGAATATTTTACAAGTAAACTTAAACAATTTTGGAAAGAGGGCATAATGAGGCTTCCTGAGAGATGGAAGAAGGTTATAGAACAAAACGGTTCATATATAACATAATAAATCCATCTTAAACAAAAAATATCGTGTATTCATTTCGCATCAAAAAAAAGGAGGAAACTTATGGGACACCCTAATACTTGGACAAGAGGTAGGTAATGATAACTTTAACAACCTTAAAACAACTAAAAGATAATCACGTAAGATTACAGCTCAAATCACCTGAAAATTACAATAAAATAATTGGTACATTAAAAAGCAGAAATGCAAATTTCGATATATATCAGCTTAAAAATTATAGAATATATAAAGTAATCCTCCGAGGATTTTTACCCAAACAAATACAAACAAAATCATTAAAACAGTAACGACCACACTGTTAAAACAATAAAAAATATATTTAAGCAACTGTTACCGCTATTTGCCACTGAATTGGAATCAAAGAATAATAATAAATATATAGTATATATATCAAAAAGCTATTAAACACAATACTTAGGTTTGAACCGACAAGACTAAAACGACATATACCGCAGTGCTTTCGCTACCAATCGTATGGCCACATAGAGAACTACTGTAACAAGCGATCGGTTTGTGTCAAATGCGCTGGAGATCATCAAACAACACAGTGTCCGCAACAAGGTAAGATAAAAAATGTGAATTGCTAATTGCAAGGAAAACATCCTGTAAACTACAAATGTTGCATAATTCGTAAACAATTACAGCAAAAGTTGTTTTTTACACCATCAAATATGAGGTTTACACTACCAAGAACAGCTTCATTTAAGCTGTAACCATAATTTGCCTCTTGTTAATACAGTTAACAAAAGTTATGCACAGGTTACAGCTGAAAACAAAATGATTCTCACATACCACAATTAAACTCAAATTCAGATACTCACTCAAACAATCTCATGAAGGAAATAAATACAGAAATAAAACAACTATTTTAATCTAATCGATCAAAAACATAGAATTTATAACAAATATGATTGTTCGGGCCATTTTCTATAATTCTAATTGTTTAAATTATTTTGTACAAAAGATGTTAGGCTTCTTCACATAAAGCAATTTATTATTCTATTTAAATATGAATGAATAAGGGCAACAGCTTGTCCATTTTTTTCATGCTGGCAAGAAATCCTAATGTTTGCCTATTGTAACGCGTCACTTAGTGTCTTCATTCCTGGCCGTTGACCCACGTGTTTGTTATTTTAGCGTCCTTTAAACGATTGGCCTCGATCAATTTCACTCTTTTTGTTGGAGAAACTAGAGCAATCAAATGGTTCGAAGCTTCAAAGTGATTGGCTAACATTCGCCATCACATTCGTATAGAGAAAGCCCGCCATCAGCGGAAAAGTTAATGCGATAAAAATCAGTGCGACGTACCAATCCGTAGGACAATCTATTAAAAATCATTAAATGCGAGAAAAATCAGTGCGACGTATCGATCTGTGCAACAATCAATTACGAAATATAGTCATCGATGGACGATCGCCGATCTTTTATTGAAATCATACTATTTCGTATCATTTCATTATACTTCACCCACACAGCTATCCGCTTCAAACTCAAGCGTTTCGAATCGGAGAAGAAAGTCAATAATTACCACATTACAGCTAACACAATTCGTTAAGAACAAGACATAATGGTAAATGCGATGAAAATAGCAATATGGAACAATAATGGGTTACAATAAAAAACTGGATTACATAAAAATAAAAGATTTGTTCTCATTCGTATACAACATAAATGTAGAAATCCTCAAGCAAGCATGCTTGAACCCATGTTCTATACTCTATACACTGCAAATATTTCAACAATATTTAATAGTACTGTAGCGGCCTAGGATTCCTTAACTACGAGATTCGAACACTGACTAGCACAAGCCGCAAGTGGCTGCGCGCCTAGCGTCGAAGTCCTACCGATCTCCGACGTTAAGCAAGCAGTGTGGAACCCCGCTAGGAAGGTGTGAGATTGGGCCAGCCTAGCGGGTAGTTATAACAACAAGCGTCTGGGGTAAGGAGAGTCGCTGCCATTAGTCGCTCCACTGATGAGTCTAGGCAGTGACTCCGAGACGAAACGCAAACCTTCGCTCTCCCACTCACTTTCTTTCTTTCGTCCTTCCACGCATCCTTCTCAACCATTCATACTTCTCCAAATTGGTGACCCCGACGTGATACGACGAGATCAAAGCTAGCTGCAGAAAAGATGACAACGAAGTAACTCGTTCGCCTCCTAGCTAGCTTGTAAAAGTGAAGTAAAGCTTACGAATAAAAAGAATTACCGAAAAGCAACTTCGTCTCGTCAATCATTCATATTTCTCCAAAGTACAATATATATATTCGTAGTTACAATACTTACAGCACATAAAAATCCTGCTGAAGCAGTTCAAATTCTACAAAATCATACAAAAAGCTAGAAAAATGGTTTTTGGAAAAGAAAATAAAGGTAAACTATATAAATGCAAGCATACACTTTTACACTACGCAGAATAGAAATCCCACAAATCACTGCACGGCAACGCTGTTCTACAGACAAAAGTAGTCAAATACCTTAGACTACATCTAGATTCAAAATGAATCTGAAAACAATACATACGTAAAAAAATACAACAAATCCGAAACAAAAGAAAAAAATTATTCTGGTTAACTAGCCGAAAATTGAAAATATACAATAAATTGTTGATATATAGAGTTATAATAAAACCTATATGGATATATGGCATTCAGCTCTGAGGAATGTCTGCTATTCATCAATATCAATTCATCATAATAGAACAACAGTCAATGCACTCTGATATATCAAAGATGAAGACTTGCGCAAGGACTTACAAATTCCCTCCGTGTGGGAAGAAATGCAACGAAGTTCTAATAGATATAAAACATAAACAGGAAATCTAAACTAGCTAATATTCTATACATGGATGACATGAAAAGAAGATTAAAGAAAAAACATCCATGGAATCTCTAATGCAACAATAAACATAAACACATATTTAATAAAATTTGCAACATTGATACAAAATCGATATAACAACTTGCCGAATCTCCATTAGGTCAAATTGCAGGAATACTAGGAGATAAAAAGAAACTGTTCATGATCCAAGATCCAGGAAATGATATTCAGGAATCAGAAGTTAATAATCAAAGTTCATTAATTCAAAGTATTTCGAGTACCGCAACCAAAATTCGAGATTTATTATTCAAGATTCAAGATTCAAGACATGGCACCGATTCATGCCAATGTCATCATATTGTTATCGCTATCACTTTACTATCGCTCTCAAAACCTAGAAAAAGCTTAAATATAGTTAGTCATTAAATTTTTATAAAAAATTGATGATATACTAAAGATAAAGTCTACTAAACTGCTATGAATTTGATTAAAACGTCGTATTAAATTATAACCAATTTCAAAATCTTTTATTGTTAGAAAGCATTTTCGATATAGAAAATCTATATCTAGATATGTATAGTAATATGCAATGTCATTAAATTTCATTTATTATTTTCTGCTTAAAATTTTCTGCAAAAGTATTAAAAATAGATTACACTGACTGACTAGAAAAATAAAAAGAAAAGAAGTAACCTAAACTGAAATAAAGATTTATCGAATTGAATATACAGTAATAGGATCAAGTATTTTCCGTCTTATTATAAATTATTATATCTCTAATTCTAATTTCTTGGGACCTCAACAACTGTTTCTCTTTTTTCTATTCCATCTCTATATAAATTATAGATTGGAATATCATAACATAAGATTAGAATAAATAACATAAATGGGTTCTATCAATGCTTATTTTATTTTCAATTACTTATAATTTTCTTAACCTGAAATAATATTTTTAATGATATTATAAAATCTTCTTACTTAATGTTTGCATTTCGAATCAACTTATAGAGAATGAGTTAACCGAATTTATTTTAAAAATTGCCTTTTATTATTCAAAGAAACTTCAGTAACTATAACATTATGGAACAACAAAACAGATAAGTAAATTACGGAAAAGATAATAAATAATCGTAATCTGATATTAAACATCAACAAATTAACTTATTTCTTTTTAACTAATATTTAAGTAATGTTTAGCTCATTTCTCTATTCTTAGATCCTAAATAAAATAAAAATACATTAAAAATATCATAAAAATTATAAACAGAAATTTTAATTAGCCAGTTAGTACGAATTGCACTTCTTAGAGAGTCATGCAAACATAATACCATCAAAATTTAGAAGTTCATCTTTTTTTTCCTTTAGACAAATTTCTTAATACAATACATTATATTGTGACTCTTCTAATATCTAAAATTAACTCTAACACATTACTTTTCGCTATGTTTCAATTCCATCGTGAGATATTGATTGTAAAAAAACAGACGAGGAGATTGAACATGCTTTTAACAAATATAAAAAAAAGTCGAACGTTGGAAAATCTAATTTTCTTCAAAAAATACAAAGTTGTTGTCAGGCAGACCATCAAAAATAGTAAACGTCAATTTTGAATAAAGTTTTTGACTGAAAAATATTATAAAAAGTTTTTAATATTTTTCTTTCTTTTATGAAAGACATATGGAATAAAATAGAAAGAGTTGGAAATAATACTACAATACTTACACCTTTCCAATCGTATTTTCTGACTTTATCTATATACACATGTCATGATATTATGATATTTATATTTCCATTTCATTTTCCGATTGATTGTTATAGTATACGATCGAAATTATTAACTTTTCTGCACATCTAGAAAAATTCGTGACTAATTATAATAAAATAAACAAAAATATAATAAAATAAACAATGACAACTATTAACACAAATAAACTTCTTTAGATTAACTAATTTAAATTAATTCTTGAAGCGATTACGTCCGATATACACGTCATAACTATAATAAATTTATAGCGGAAATGACTGATGTAATCGAATTTTAAAAATTATTATGAACATCAAAGTTTATATTTCATAATAACTTCATAATGTTGACTTATGAAGTTGTTTATTATATCACTGTTTATTATGACATAATATAAGCTTTATATTATGTACCTTATTACATTAACTTATCTGTTCAAACTTATTTTTTCTGTTCAATAGTAAATTTAATTCACGAAATATCGTTCTAATAAATATATTTCGTGATGAGTCTGTCGCGACTATTGCGAGTATTGCGAATATAGAATGTTTCTGGTTTCAATAGAGATATTTTTTATTAATTATTCTACTTACAATGTGATACATTATCGGAACAATATTTACTAGTTAAGAATCATTAATATTATATATAGATTGCAGAATAGAGCTTTGTTTTGAGAAATATTATAAAAAATAAAATATAGTATATTTTGTAGCATAATATTATTATAAAATAAAGAGTTTTTGAATTCTCTCATAAATTTTTTAGAACAATAATATAGGATGCATCATTTTATTTGTACTTCGCATATATAATAATTTTTATATATAATTTTTAATACATAACAATTTTTTCCAATGTTAATTATGATGTATATGAACATTCAGCATAACGGTTGCTACGATTTTTCAGGCATTTCAATAATCTATTTCAATAATGAAAAATTATCATTGTTTGAATGTCAATAAATATTAGAAATAAAAATTGCAAAATTATTATTGTTCTAATAAAAAAAAACCAAGATCATATACCTGTATCTACATATAATCATACATTGGAACAGATATCAACGTTATGTAAATGAGTATAAATATGCATCCGTTATATCCTGTAATGAATAACACATCACAGGATTAATATTAATCAGCAAATGTTAATAACTTAGTACTACAAATATGGAAAAATTGTATCAATTTATTTGTAATCAATTGCAATGTTATTATATGACATTTTACTATAAGTAAATTCTTAATTACTGTTAAGACCAAGGGTATGAATCACTTATGATGTACTCCAGCGTGACAAATTAAGAATGTTCAAACATTTTTGTATGTATTTAGAACTCGTAAGTAGGGGCTACTTAGAATTCCGACTAAGCTCCCCATAAAGTTCAGCTAGTTTGTACGACGAGGTTTTCTACACTATTTTTTTTAAAGGATTTAAGAGATAATCGTTCTCAGAAATCCCATTCCACCAGAGCTCACTCTCATGGATGGGAAATTTTAAAAACATCCATCACACTTCCTGATTGGTCGTAACACATCCCCCGCTCTAGAATTCTTCAGAATCCTTCAAAAAAAGATTCTAAAAGGAATCTAATGTTAGGTGTCCACTGGAGAGTAAAACTGTCGCGAATTACTTTCGAGAGCACTTCTCGCAAATGGATACTGTTTTGAGAATTACTGTCCAAGAGCATCACTCAACTGTCAGAGTCGACGTGTTGCGACCTGCTCGCAAATGGACACAGTATCATACTACTCTCGGAAAGTTGCTCTTAAAATTCGAAGTTTTGAGAGTACTCTCGTGTGAGCAGATATTGTTCGGTCTCACAACGAGGGCCAAACTGTGATGCGAAAAATATTGAGCCAAGAATAAAAACTTTCAAATTTATTATTTTCTCCACAGCAGGGATTTCCCTTGACCATACTTTCATGTCTTCCATTTCTTTCTATGTCATTGTTCTCGACATGAACAAATAAAAAACATATTGCGAGGAACGCATTCTAGGACCATTGGAAATTGTAAAGGGACCGACCTCGCTCATATAATAATTTAAATATTATATATAAATATAAATATTATATAATAATTTAAATTATTGAACTCTTCTTTTTATATTGATTTTTATTTTCTCTTATTATAAGCAACTATGAGGGCACACATTTTTTGCACCTCTATGATAGCGATGTCACTGTTCACACTCATGTTTTAAACTAAACTATACATTATTACTACTACTACTACTACTACTAGTAACCACAGTGAATAGGACCAGAGACAATGAACTCTCAAATGGGCACGGTTTTGAGAGTTCTGTCGGATAGTAAGGTCTTGGAGAATATTTCGGTCCCTCTCGGAGAAAGAGCTGCTCTCAAATGGACACAACGGTTGAGAGAACTCTCGCGAGGAACTCTCAAATGGACACCTAGCATTAGACCAATCAAAAACACACACATACACAGGCACGCATACTTCACACACACTATAACGCTACATGTCGTGATTAGCACAATTAACAAGTCGATAATGACAATCCTCCTAATTTATAGAGGGTTTTGTTATAAATTTCAATTTATAAAAATTTTAAATTAAAATTTCAATAATAAATTCTTATCATATACTTTTTTCAAAAAACCATTAACTGCACATATGTGGCTATTATTGAAAGTAGAAAAGTAAAAAACTTTTGAACTTCTCGTTTTGTTATTAATGAAATAAATTTCAAAAATTTCTGAAATTTATTTTCTGTTATTGAGATAAATTTCAAAAGCTTTCTTTTTTTTTGAAAGATCTATAATATCTTCAATCCCTATGTTTGTAACATGTGCAGTTGAGGTTAAAATAAATTTTTTGTAAAGGTATATTATTTATTATTATATATAAAGAAATTATTTGCTATGTGTGGAAAAAAATTAATGTCCACATTGCTTATATACAGTTTAATCCATATTATTTATATAATTTATATAATTTATATAATTTATAATTTATATAGTTTACATAATTTATAATTTATATAATTTATATAACTAAAAGGTAGATAAAAAAATTTATCGAAATATTAAGTCCAATTTCTCACATGACAAATCCTATTAAGACTACAAAAGTACATTTATAAATCTATAATATAAGAAAAATATACCAAAATTATTAAACTAATTATCAAAGGAACAAATTTTTTTTTGCAATTCATACTTTTTATAATTTAGAAAATATTTTCCTAATCACGTACAGACTAAAAAGTACAAGAATAATAAATGCGATTACTGAAGATAGCAATATGTTTCCTACTTCCTAGTTATATATAACATTTATTTTCGTAAAAATTTCGCTTCTTTTCCTGCTGCTAGAAAAAAAGATATCAATGTTCCCTTTCGTGCCAGAAGTATGTGTAATTTAACCAAATATTATACGAACTTTAATATGAACTATCATTCAAAAGAAATCAATAATTAATTATTTTATTTAAAATCGTGTATTTAAAACATTTTTATTAATTATAGGTATATCAGAGGATATTATAGCGATTTCAATTATTTCATTACTTATTTATTACTGCGATATTAAACTTCATGAACTTTAAACTGAGCTTTTAACAGAGATAAGATAGTTAAAAACTACAGTGATGATAGCGTAAAAATATAAAATCATTTGTTGCTTCTATATGATACTTAGTATATCAGAAATGAGAATTTGAGTCAAATCAACATTTAAAATCGTAGGTCAATTTTTTAAATTAGAAATATAGTAAAATATATAAAATTTTACTCTACTTATTCGCTTGTTCTGTCTAAACGATAAGTAATCTTAACTAAATAATATATAAAGTTAAAAAAATTCTTCAAAACAAACAAAATTTCTCAAAAGACGCTTTATATTGTTCTTATTATTTAATTTAGTACTGTTATCTAGAATTTATCACTAATCAGTTCTTTTGAATAATTAGAATCATTTCATAAATCATAAAAATGTTACAGTATAACTTAATATTGCATAAGTTTAAGGCAATGAGGCTCAAATGCAGGAGATATATTGATTGTAAGACGAGTTTCTACAAATCTCACTTTCTCTCTTACTCTCATTCTTACTCACTCTTACTAAGAAAATAGTAATGTGGCCGTTTGTAGTTTGCTTTTGAATTGTTGATCACCTCCGTCGGTCACTGGAAATAATAAGTAAATACTCGCGGTGCTCTTCGTACACAAAGCGAAGGTTCTCCTAATTTACTACCGTTTACGGACTTTACGTAGCAAATTCCTTACATTTACAATTTGAGCTGTTATTGCGAGCGTGAACTTGCAGAACCTTCTATGTATATGAAAATTAGAATCAGGACTATATAGCTAACATGCATGAACATATGATACTCATTATTTCAATACATTGAGAGAAAGAAAAAGAAACACACAGATGTGTGATTTCACGTGTATGTGAGATCCTAAATTAAAGTATGTAATATCATTGATTGATATTGCGCTTACATGTAGCGTTTTATGTTTTTTACGATTTTACATATAACAGGTGTAAATTTTGTAATGTAAATTTTGACGTCTAAATGGATTTAACACTTTCATTACATACTATAAAAGTTAAAATAAAACTTATTTGAAGTAGAACAGTGAATTAATTACGAGTTTATTGCGAATGTATAAAAATGTGGAATGTTTGCTTTGCAAAGCTCAGACATGTATATTATCGATCAAAATAATCATAAACTTAAAAATAGATTAAACTTGAAATTAATCTAGAAATTAATCTTGGATTAATTTACGAAATCGAAAATAACCGGAAGTTTCAGACCTTCGATTTTAACAGTTTTGATAGTTTTAAATAGTTGAAACAATCTTACATAAATGTCTAGCGAAGCGCAAACGTGACTAAAAAATATATACTAATGGATTTTCATCGAAGATAGGAAAATGCATGCTTTTTGGATATTATTTACATTTTTCTTATGTGACTTGAGCGTGATTTAGAAAAAAGAGCAATATATGATTTTCTTAAAATGATTAGATAGATTAATATTTTATGTTGTCAATGCATTTAATCAAATTACACGATATTAATTATCCTTTGGAAATATCTAGCTTATGATATCGTGGGCTATTAAGACACAATAAACATAAAACATCTAAAATTTGCCAGAGTTAGAAAATAATAACAATGAATATAATTGTTATAATAAATTCAAAAAATACTCATTTGAACATGAATAATAAATGAACAAAAATATTTATGGTTTTTGTTTCTTCAGTCTGTGCTCCCCTTGTTGATAAAAATTTGTAAATCAAAAATGCGAAAATTGATTAATTCTAAGAAGCTTGTGATGCAATTTATAATATAATAGATGGCGCCAATATTGTCTTTCCTATATTATATTCTCTTCATTTCTATATTATATTCTCTTCTTTTCTATATTATATATAAGTTAGTGTAAAGTTGAGAAAATAATGTGACTTATGCCTCGAATGGCTTTTGTTTTTTGTTTAAGCATACGAATATGTATTCCATACTAAGAATAATATTCCATTCCATATACCTCTTCATGCAACTATCTTTCCTTGTTTAGATATTGAAGCTTAACGGGAAAACAATTTGGAAAAATTTGATTGATAGCGAATAAACTAACTGTTAACGAAGACAGAGGCTGGAGTCAGTGATTTGAAAGTGGCGCCGAATTCTTGCTGAATTGACGTTTCAAATCTCTTCTTCTGTTATCAAACAGTGATGTTGAAATAAAAAAATGATTTCAGATATCAATTACGTTAAAGCATTCTTAGTTAAATATTTAATAAATATACAAAAGTTATATACATATATACTGAAGAGCATAATTAAACCAGTAACGAAGAAAAAATTTTCGATATTTTAAACTATCATAACTTCATAAAAAAAAATTATGTAACAATCCACTTGTTTTTATTTTACAGCGTATAGTTTCTACTTCGATAGTTCTGTATTCGTTTTTTTTTTTATCAAAAATAGTTTTATATCATATAGTGGATGAAAAAGTAAAAATACTTTTTTCTTAAAAATTATAAAAATTCGATAATATTTTTGAAAATTTTTCAATGTGAGATGTACCATTATTCGAAAAAACGATGTTTTCCCTTTAGGGAAAAAGGAATTCTTTAAAACTTGCTATAAGATTTCTTTTCATTTTATTGAACTTCGATTATTAAAATTAAATGAAAAAAATTCAAGGAATTTTAAATCCTTCCGTTATTTAATATTCAAATTACGATAAAATAGTGGAAATACATTAAGTTTAAGGAATCGTTGTAAAGAACAGATTTCAATCTTCAGAATCATGGTGGATCTAGTTATACATAAAAATTTTCTTTAATATTTTTAGAGATATTTGAATATTCATCATTTTCAAAAAATTACTTTCTTAGCCTTACTTTCTTACCCGCTACATAATATAAAATCATCTTTGAAAAAGACGAACTCAAGACTATCAAAGTAAAATGAAACCAAGTAAATTATATTTAAAAGAATTTGTAGTCAATTCCTTCTTCTAATTTCTCTATTCTAGGGAAAGGTTCTTTAATAAAAAAGGTAAGTTAATTTACTTCTTTGATTACTATTTGATAAGTTTACAGAAAATGGTTAAAAGAAAATGGTTAAAAAATGGTTAAAATTATTAAAATTATAAAAAACGTGTAAAGTATTAAATATTTATTAAGACAAAATAAGATAAGTAAAGTAAAATAACGACTCAGTATTACAATGTTCTAATAATTAATGTTTTAATAATTAAGTACTGAAAAAATGCTGTTACTAGTAAACGTCATACCAATAACAAATAATTAATTTAAAGAATAAAGAAGAAATAATGGGAATAAGAGAATAAAGAAAGAATAATCGATGTAGTAAAATGATAATTTTAACTTTATCATCATACCAAAAAAAAAAACAACTGATTAAAAAAAGGTAGCAGAAAAGAAAAAAGATAAGTGTAAGATCTTTTGAAAATTCAAAAATATCTCCAACTAAAAAACATACTAGAATTTTCTTACTCTTAACTCATGTGCACTAGTCAATGTATAAATTTTCTACATAAAATATGTAAATAATAAACTGTGCTATAACTTGCCTCTTCTTGCCTGATCAATTGCATTTTATTCCGTATGGATATTTTTGATTAAATAGAAAAATTTGATTATTCGGGAAAAATATGTGTTTGCGCGCGTGATTGGCGAGACGAGGATCGTGATTATAAAAGAATTGTGGACTGTATATTACGCGTGCTGAATATTAGGGGCTTGTCCCCTCGTGATAATCCGTGTCGCGAGAGAGTGAATTGTATCTGTCGGAAGTCGGAATGATTCTGATTTGGAAGCCGAAGGAAAGCCCGAACGTCTTCTCGGTTCCCCTTCCTTCGGCTTCGGGAAAATCGCGGGTCCAGGGTGAGGCACGAGGGACCAGATACCCGTTGCCGTCGTGGGTGATCTTGCTGGCCCGTGTTTCTCACGTGTTCGGGAAAGTTGGCGCCATGCTTCAATCCACGGTCAATCGAGTGTCTTGTCTTCTTAGAAGAAGTCCAGCCATGTGGCCAGTGTTTCGGGCAACACAGCCTGCTAAGGGTACTCAAAAGGCAATAAATTTTCCCGTACGTGCCTGTACCCAGACCGTGGGTATTGTAGCATGGAAATTCTCCCGAACAATATGATTATTTAAATTCCTGCTTCCTATTAGTGCCAGTTTTGTTATTCAAATTCAAAAACGAATATACAATACAGTATTTTTGGTCTAATGATAAAATTGGGGAAAGTAAGTCGAAAGGAAAGACTAAAACGTTATTCATTTAAAGCTTTGTCTTTTCAGAAAATTTAGAAAAGTTAGAAAATTTATCAATTATACATATTTGAATTTCGGACTGGACAGGAATAAATAATTAACAGAAAATTATTCTACCTGCGAAAAAAGTAAAAAGTAGAATAGAATTATAGAATATAGAATAGAAATATAGAAATATAAAATACAATTTTTTCATTAGATGCTTTATTTTTGAGAAAATAGTGAAGTTATTTCGAACAAAAGCGTGTCTGTCGAAATAGTGTTTCAAGAGATTCATACTTGAAACTTGTTTATAGAATTATCGATGTAAAGTAAAATTGATACTGTTCTTATAAACTTCATTTTTAATATGGAACAAAGAAAAAAACGATTATTTTACGTTTAATAAAAAAATAGCAGAGATGTTTAAAAGTAATTTTGGATAGCCTTCCGTCATTGAATAAAAAAACAAATATGAGCGAAAGATTATATTTTCAACTTAAATCGATATTCAATTATATATATTAATGTTAAACGAAATCATTTTTTGTATATTTTTTGCGTATTAGAATTTAATTTTCAATATTTTTTTTATAATTTTAAATTATTTTTATGTATAGACGACAATAAGCTTTTAATGATTTTTTAATTGATTCTTAGCCTTTTTTAATGCAATTGAAAAAGCAGGTTCCAATAAAAACTTTGCAGAGAATGTTTCCTTCATTTTTATTTTGGACAAAAATATTCATAGAACTGTGCATTTCTTATTATTCGTAAAACTTTGTATATTTCTTACTATTCATAGAACTTTGTATATTTCTTACTATTTCTTACTTTGTATATTTATACATTATCATTTTATATAATTGAATCCTAAATTTGATATCTTTTGATTTTAAAATTAATAGTTCAATACTTTCCAGTTGTAAATCAAACGTGCTCCATAAATTGAGAAATTTTTCGAAAAAAAAGATTATTACTGTCCTTTTCCTGAAAAACTTTTTTATTTATAAATAAATAATTGCAGTATAATATTGCCAGTTTAGAGTTTATTGTAAGAACTGATCATAAAAATACGATATTCGAGAAAGATTATATTTTGAGAAACGCCTTTTTTCCAAAGAGCACCTCAGTTATATTTAAATACTAATTAAGCCCATTCTTGACAAAACATGTTCAGTCTATATTCCTTTGAAATGAAGCCATAAACAGAAAAGTTTTATTTAATATTTTTTGCACATAATCTCCTCCTAATTATTCATTTTAATAAAATTGACAAATTTTCGAACACGATTTTTTTGTAAACAAATAGAAAAAGTTTATTTCTTTTTTTTAATCCGTTTATATGAACTCTATTTATTTGAATCAAATTTTAACAAATATCTGATTAAATGAACTCCTGCTGATCGAATTTATTTATTTAAATCTGAATTCAAAGTCAGATTTGAATCTGAATTATATGAACGATAAGATTCACTAGAGAGCAGAATCAATGAACCTCTGTCTTATGTAATTACATAAACTACTTATTTAAATAAGCAATTAAATTCAAATAAGTAAATTTGACCAGCAGGAGTTCATTTAATTAGATATTTACTAAAATTTGGTTCATGTAAAATCATTACCTTCTGAATCGAAAACACCCTGTACATATTAACATCCTCATATTCGAAGATTATTCTTCATTTCTATTTTTTCCTTAATAATTTTTCACAATATTTTTGAAATTTGGCGTGATTTGTTATATTTGTATATTTCAAACATTCAAAAGAAATTCATTGTAATTCCACGGTAGCTCTAATTCAAGACTTCGGGATTTATTTACAAAAACTTATTCTTCCTGTGATTTCCTTTATACGATTTCGCATCAGATTTATTTTTGCAATCAACAATACTAGTAGCTCTTGCATTTCACGTGAGTTCATCCATATATATATATATATATATACATATATTGAGATCTTCTACACTGTAATTATTCATACAATTTAAAATGAAGAAAAAGTTGAAAACTTGTAGTTTCTAAAAAAAGATATTAATTTTTTTAAAAGTTATATGCTTTCAAATAAAAAGTTTCATTTTTTGAAAAAAAATTTTTTTAATAAAGAATTTTAATTAGAATTTTAATAAATATTTTAATAAATAGCAACAAAATTTTTAAATATTTCAAAAATCCTAATTATTTCCTCAGTACATGTTATACAAAAACTATTTGAATATTTGATCTTTTCCTTTAGTGCAAACCATATAATCTATAAATCTATACCATTCCAAAGATATTACTATATTAAAAAAAAAAGTAAATATTTTTCTACTTACATAATAAAGATGTCATTCCCTTTAATTTCAAGAATGCAAAAGAACATTATCATCAATTTCACACACTCAAAATGGTATAACTTTTAGATTAAAATGTGAAATTATTGAAGATAATGATGCAGAATAATATGAAAGAACATTTAAATTAATAATATTTAATTATGCTTATCACTGCAAAACTTTTTATTTTCTTTTTTGCAAATAACTTCAAAATAAATAATTTCAATATTTTATTTACTCATATTTTACTTTAAACACTCTGTGCAAGATTCTGTATTCAATTTCTCTTTTTTTTCTCTCACAACAATGATAGACATTAACTAATTAAAAAATTCTGAAATATAAATAAAATTTTATATTTATTATACAATAAAAGAACAAATCATAAATCAAAAGATGAAAAAAACCACCAAATTGTAATGATACAAGATAAAGAAAAATATTAAAATATTAAAAATATATGTATGTATGTAAGATTTGATTTTGTACTTCATCTTTCTATTAAAAAAAGTAATTTTGAATAAAATTATTTCTTTTCTAATAATGATTTAAAAATTTATCTATTTTTATTTGGAATTGAAATAATAGGCTGAAATAAGAGATAAGTTGGCTTTTGATAAAATACTTAATAATTACATAAAAATTATAATAATTCTATATTATAAAAATTATATTAAAAGTGTAATTAGTATAACACGGAACAGGTTCCGCTTCCGGTGACGGATGACTGATGACGATAAGAGTGAAGTGAATTTTGTGTAGTTCAGGAGAAAAAGGGTGGTTTAAAAAGGATTAAGAGGTGGAAATAGGAAGGAGGAGGCTAGAGTGTTTAAGTGAAAAGGAAATGGGCGAGAGGGATAGAGGGAAAAACAAGAGTGAGGAGGAAAGTAAGAAAGGCAGAAAATGAGGTTAATAAAGGCAGCGAGTTGGAGAATCGAAAGCGCCATCTGCTGGGGATAGTTGGTAGGAAGTGAGTTTTAGGTGGTAAGGAAGATGTCGAAGGAGAGTAGAGTATTAAGAAATAAAAAAGGAGGAATAGGAGTGACGAAATTGGTGAAGGTAAGAAAGGGAAGAGTGGGGAGCAACGAAATAGATTTAGAAAATGGTGCAAAAGGAGAATAGAAGTGGAGAGAGAGGTTGAGAAGATGGGAGTTGATGGAATAAAGGAGGTAGGTATACCAAAACAGGGAGAGAATGAGGTGGAACAAAAAGAAGAAGGGATGGCGGGTGTAGAAAAAATCAAAAAGATGATACAGGAAATGGGGCTGCAGCAGCAGGAGATGATGAAAAGATTAAGAGATGTAGGGAAGAAAATTGAAATGGAGATTAGGAATCTAAAGAATGAAATAAAGGAAGAAATGAGAAAGACGGAAGAGCGGATGGTGAAAGAAAGAAAAAAATAGTAGAAAAAATGAGTGAACTGGAAGAAAGGATGAAGGTGATAGAGGGAAAAGAAAGGGAAGAAAGTAGAGAATAGAATTACTGCTATAGAGAGGAAGTTAAAAAGAAAGGCGAGAGAAGAGAAGAGAAGGAATATTGTAATAAAAATAGTATCTAATGAAAAGAAAAAAGAGAAGGTAGTAGAAAGGATTCTGGCAAGAATCGGTGAAAAGGTGAAATTAGAGAGCATAAGCATGGTAAAGAAGAAATGACATGATAATAGTGAAGACAGGGAGCATAGAGCAGAAGAGAGGCATAATAACTAAGAGATATAAGCTTAAGGGGGGTAAGGAAAGACTAGAGGACGATCTCACAGAGAGGGAGAAGAAAATGCAAAGGGAACTAAGAAAAATCGCAGTAATCGAACGGAAAAAAGGAAAGAGGATTTAGTTCACATATGGTGTGATTCAGACAGATGATGTATGGTGGAGATGGGATGAAGAGGAGAAAGTGTTGAAGATTTGGAGAGGAATTAAAAGAATGGAAGGGAAGTAAGATGAGAAGAAGAAAGGAAGATAGCTGGAGGTAGAAAAGGAAGACAGAAGTGAGGAAGAAATTAAGAAGCTGGAGAAGAGGAAAGGAGCAAAGGGAAGTATACAAGAGAGCAAGAAAAGAATCCAAGGAGTTACGGAAGGAACATAGAAGAAATGATGGAACAAGATATAGAGAAATTAAGAAAGGCAGTAGTAGAGGAGGAGCAGGAAGGGAGAAGGAAGAAGAATGGATGGTGGAATGTGGAGTGTAGGGAAAGAAAATGGAAGTGAGAATGAAACTGAAAAAAAGGAAAGGAGTACAGATAGGAATATTTGGAGGGGAGTGACAAAACAGAATAGAGAAAAGGTGATAGAGAACGAATATTGCAAGAAGGGAATGAGGGTAAATATGATGCAGGGAGGAAGCCGAGGATGGGTATTGGAATAAAATAAAGGACTGTGATAGTAATTTGAAGTAGTGTTGTATGTGCATAATTTATATTTTGTATGGAGATTTTGTATAATGAATGTGAAGGGGCGGAGCCTTTGTAATCCATAAGGAAAGCAAATAAAGATATCATTATCACTAGTACAACACGTAATTGTTTACCTCAAAACATTTAAATATAATAAATAAACATATTTAAATATAATAAATATAACAGTATTTTTCTTTTAATCATAAGAATATGCTTCTTGTTAAAGTTATATAGTAATCTCTCATTAATAATAATAATTCTGTGAATTCGCCAAGTTCATATTATTGACAAAAAATATGGTAAAAATTGACAAAAGAGTATGATCTTTGGTCCAAAAATGAACTAATAACCTTCTCCTTGACATATGTTGTCAAGGACACTTTCCTCAGAATAATCTTCAAAAAGTTTTAATTATCATTCGTTATTCGTTAAAAAGTTATTAATTTTTAAAAATTAAAACTTTTTAACGATTTTACTGAATTTTTACTGAGAAATTTTACTGAATGAAATGTAAATTCTACTCACTTTACCGATCGGCTTTAGTAATCTGAGATTTATCAGTTCAAACTGATATTGATATAATATTTTCTTTTAGAAGAAACTGATTATTTTTTTATTGGTTACTGGTTTGGGATAAATAAATTTTCGATGAAAGCCGGTCGGCAACGCTGTCAGTGAATTATATATAGCATTGTATATCATACTTGAACATCACCATCAATATTTATATTCATTTATTATCTTCTGTACTTGTGAATTTTTCTTCCAAATTCTTACTTCTGGATGTAATAAGCAAAATGTACTAAATAAATAATTAATTCAATATATTAATATTTTTTATTTTTATTTTTTAATATTAAAATTACCAACTTCTTCATTGTGTACAAATATTGGTGACTTTTTCTATAATAATCTTAATGAATGACAAGTAACAATTAAAACTTTCGGCGGTTATTCAAAAGAGTGTCCTTGACAACATATGAAGTCATTGAGACTTGATGCTTTTTTATCGACATTTATCTTATAAAGCATTACTTAATAAAATATTTAATTTTAATTATAAAATATTCATTTTCCATTTTTTAAAATATATTTTAAAAACATTTTTTCAATTTTTTTCTTCATTTTTATAATTTTTAACAGAATGATGAATAAAACCTGATAATATTCTTTTCACAACAAAAATTTTAATATTAAGTTTTTAAGAATGAAATAATCCTAATTATGATTTTTGAATATACTTGAATATCAAGCCCATAAAAAAGAAAGCTACAATAATGAAAATCAATAGATTACTTAATATAAATAAACTAAATTGAATATTTAATTATTACTTTGCATCGAATGTCAAAAAATAAAGATAAATAAAATGCACTTAAGAATATCACATAATTAAGACAATTCCATTATTTTTACTTTTTTTGTGACAGAAAAGAATGCAAACATTTAAAAAAATCATTTCAATTATTAATTTTTTGCAATTTTGTCGATATATTATACAATTTGGATGCGAAAAGAAAAGACAAAAATAATACAATATTTAATGACTGAACTTTCGATTCAAAACGAACAAAAATTCTAATTTCAATAAACTTGTATTGTATTGTTAGATACAAGGAAAGGCGAACAGTAAAATCCGTATTATATGCATATTAGTTATTTTATACTAATGTAGAATTCAGATTGTGTTAATGAAAGAAATATAAAATTTTTCAATATTATAAACAATTTTGCAATATATTTTACGGAAAATATATAATATTTAATATTTAATATTAAGAAATATTTAATTTTAAATGTAACTAACTTTCGTCACTCAAATCCTTTTTGCATTTAATAGCACAATTATATTTATAATATATTTATAACTGTGATAAGTTACAATTACTTTTTCTTCAATAAAAAATGAATTACATTGTAAAATATATAATTTTAGAAAATAGTAAAGATAATGATAGGCATCTAGCCTGTTTATATATTTTTGTTTAACATTGCAAATGATTGTTTAAGTCTAAAAATATACGGTTACAGTAGGAATTGTTCACGTCTATAAATATTTACCATATCTAATTACAGTGGGTTTGTGAAAAAATAATCAGCATCGCTAAAAAACCGCAAAGATATTCTACTCCTATAGTATAACATAAAACTGCATTTTTTGTGTATAATACAACAATATAATGTTGTATTATACAATATTTAACTTGTGAATGGAACTTCATACATATTTCTTGTGTATTTTTCGGAATAATTTTTAACTTTATTCTGAATTATTAGGAAATCTAACATGCCACAGTTGAGGTACATTTACTAAGATTTTTTATCTTGATATCATGATTTTTATAAAACCGATGTATATTTACACATAACTTCGTTTTCTATAAAGAAAATTGTAAAACAAAAATAAATACAATATTTTTGTTTTATTTGGTAACTTAATAACATAATCATAAAATTTCCAAAATTTAATGAAATAGTCAAACATTTTCTAATAATCATTTGTATTCGCTCTATGAATGATATATGTCTGTATATATCAAATAATTCAAATAATTTTATGCAGTAATATAGATTTTAATAATTTTATTTGCAACTTAATTTAATATGTTTTAAATAATTCATAATTTTATAAAGGAGAATATATTTCGTTAATATACAAGGTGATTCACCCAACAAAAATGAAAAGTTCAAAATATATTACATATTAACAATCATATATTTTTTGCACATGCAATAAGATTCATGCACTTTACAGTTACACTATTTTTTAAAAATTGAAATATTTTTTTCTTTTTTTTACATACATCAAATATTTTTTATATACAACATAAAATAATATTACGATAACAGATCGAAAAGTGACTAGCTTAAAAGATAAATTATAGAACTTTTTAATAATTTTTAATTTTTTATTTAAAACATGGACCATGGAACTTTTTTTAAAAAAACTCATATTATAAATTCCAATAAAAACAGATAAGGTTTTTTAAAAACAAAAATTTCAGTTTGAATAGAACACATGTCGCGAGAGTTCTCAGTTTTCCGCTATCGACCCCCGCTTCCTGGGTCGTGGCGTATGGAACCAGCGCGAACCAGGATTGCGTCAGCCACAAAGAGACCGCCGTAACGTCTTTCGTGGCTCGGCGTAAACACAAAGGCTCGACATAATTGTCTTTTTGCCCATATGCGGGCACGGCGTACGACGTTTACCCCAGCCTTCGACCTGCCACGTGACCGGCCTAGAGTAGGGGCACCGAGGAGATATATACTCCTCCCTCGGTCCCGGAAGCGTCTTACTCGTTAACGTCTCGTCATTAAAGATCGAAAGAAGTGTTGATAATACATAAGCGTATACGAATCCGAACCGAGCAAACACGATATCCTCTATAAAGCGATACCGAGGACTAACGCCCCACCCTTACTACCGCGTGAATAATAAAAAATATACAGTCCACTCAACAATTACAATTAAGATCTCGTCACGCATCCGGGCGCGCTAACATTGGTCCTTCGAGCCGGATACGTATCAGTGTGGTTGCTACCAAGTGTAACCCTGCTCGTGATCACACCACTACTCTTCGGTTTCGCAACATCCGTCACCGGCAGACCCGGTGTAAGTGCGCAACATAAGTGATCCGTGCGACGGAAACAGAACACAGTTACGAAGCAGCCAACCAGCGGACGAGATCATCCACTTCACGATAGCGGACAGCCGCTACCAAATCGCAAAGGATCATCAAGGAGCAGCCTCCAGGAAGGACGACTGCTCAATCAAGGCTCGGAATCGAACATTTTCCGCTGGTCACAATCCACGGAATACAAGGCCAAGCGATCCCGCCTTCCATTATCACTCTCCAACGGTGGTTCATTTATTGTTTGACTTGCGCGAGAGACAAAATGGAATAAACCGACAGTTCCGATCTACAACAGCTAATAGCAGAACGCGGCCACGTCAAGGCGGCCCTAACGCGACTAAGAACCTTCTATGACACGCGAGCAGATACCAAATCCATCGCCTCCCTTCGGCTGAGGCTCAACCAGAACCTTGACCTGCGGCAACGATACGACGCGATTCATGACCGCATAATCGCCGCCGTTCCGAGTTCCGCTGACGTAGAAGCTCATGAACGGTGTAGGGATGAGTTCGAAGACATGTACTATTGCTTGTTAGGCGCGATTCAAGAACGTATAGAGAGCTCGCAAGCTTCAGCGACTTCGAGCATCCCAACGATTTACGTCCGCTTCCCCGGCTACTTCGATGCACTTCTTTCAACCAGGTTACCTTCTATTCCGCTACCAATTTTACGGTTCCTTGGGCGAGTGGGTCTGCTTTCGTGACAGCTTCGATTCCCTAGTAAATCGAAACGAGTCTCTAAGCAACATAGATCGCTTCTATTACCTACGAACAGGTAAAGCTTGAGCCTGCTCGTGCTCTCAAGACGCTCCCAGTGTCCGAAAGCAATTACGATGCTGCTTGGGAATTGCTACGCAAGCGCTACGAGGACACTAACCAACTCGTTGACCACCACTTAGATGCGTTAATCGATCTCCCAGTTATCCGCCAGGAATCGCCAAGCGAGTTGAGGAAACTACTCGACGATATTAACAATCACACGAAAGCCTTGACGTCTCTAGGTCAAACGCTAGACTAACGAGACGCTTGGCTGATACGCCTCATAGTCCGAAAATTAGATACGCAAACCAGACGAGAGTGGAGAAAACGCGTCTCCGAGACAGACCGAGCAAAAACACTCTCCGATCTAACCGAGCAACTATACAGGTTCCTCACCTCAAACAGTCAACCGCGCGAAACCGCCCCATCGACTTCCCGCAGGTTCATCGCGCAACGGGAACGTAAGCTCGCCGCCGCGCTAAACGCGACCGAGGTCAGCTACCCGCTTTGCTCCGACAATCATTTATTGTCGCGGTGCGAGAGCTTCAACAAGCTGGCAACAGAACGCCGTTGCGAAAAAGCGAGAGAGCTACACGTGTACCTCAACTGCCTTCGTCCCGGGCACGGCGTCAAAAATTGCACGAGCAGCGCGTGCCGGGTGTGTCGGACAAGGCACCACACCCTACTGCATCCAAAAACGACCTCACGATCGGGCACAAATAGAACACCGGAGGACACGGAAACAACGCGGAACGACGACTTCAACCCGCTCCAGAGCTTGATGTCCACCGCCGCGGCTCCGCCTGAGCACGTACTACTCTCTACGACAATGGTCAAGGTCACCTATAACCGTGGTAGAATTCATGAAGCCCGGGCGCTTCTCGATCAGGGCTCACAGGTGAACATTGTAAAGGAAGAATTCGCGAGACGCCTGGGATTGAAGTGGGACGCAACGCGAACGTTGATTTCCGGAGTAGGCGTGATAACGTCAAAGGACCGCGTCAAGGGCAAGGTTCAAGTGCAGATAGCATCACGCTGCACTAATTACAAGTGTGATTTGCCGTACTTTGTCATGCGCAAATTAACCGCGGAAACTCCGAGCTTCAAGCTCCCCTCCACCGCGCTCCCCATTCCATCACGCTTAGTTCTTGCTGACCCACAATACTACGTTCCGCGAGATGTAGACATAATTATAGACAACGGTTATCTTTGCGACTTAATGTGCGTGGGCCGGCACCGACTGGGCGCGAAAATGCCCGTATTAACAAAAACGAGGCTGGGATGAGTTCTGGGAGGTCGCATCCGTGTACAAACTGCAGCGCAAATCTTCTCCTGCAACACTGTCACGGACGAAACCCTCGATCGACAATTGACGCGTTTCTGGGAAATTGAATCGGTTCCGGTTAGTAATGACGTAACACAGCATCCGTGCGAGGAACACTTTAAGCGAACGGCCGTTCAGACTCCCTTCGGCCGATACAGCATTGCCATCCCGTTCAACAACAAACTTTCGGAGCTCGGTGACTCCAAAACCGTAGCTCTGAGGCGATTTTTCAATTTAGAAAAGAAACTTCGACAATTGCCCGACTTACGTCGCGAATACATCGAGTTTATGCGTAATTACAAAAATCTTGGCCATATGTCTAAGATATCGCATGACATTATTCGCGACCGCTCATACTACCTACAGCATCAAGCCGTGATAAAGGAGAGTAGTACCACAACGAAAATTCGCGTTGTATTTGATGGGTCCGTCAAAACTACCAGTGGCATCTCTCTTAACGACGCCCAACTGGTTGACCCTGTGCAAAACGACCTTTTCTCGATACTAATAAGATTCCGACAATATCCCGTCGTCTTAAGCGCTGACATCGAGAAAATGTACAGGCAGGTTCTAATCGCACCCGAGCAGCGTCCACTTCAACACATCTTCTGGCGGGAACACCCTTCCTTACCGCTAGAAATATTCGAGCTTAACACTGTCACTTACGGCCGCTTCTTCGTTCTTAGCCACTCGCACCTTAAAGCAAGTTGGCATTGAAGCCCGCCATGAATTTCCAACCGCGAGTCGCGTCATCGAGAATGATTTTTACGTAGACGATCTTTTAACCGGCGCGGAAAATACTACCGAAGCATTACAGATCAAGTGAGACGTAGAAAATATTCTTCTTGGAGCGGGCTTCTCCCTTAAAAAGTAGACCTCCAATGAATTCGCAATTCTATAAGCGTGTACGGAAATGACAATGCCCATTACTCCAAATCCGGAAATGGGTCCTTAACACGGATACTTTGAAATTCCTTTCGGACAATTCCGATACGAAGCATGTGACGAAACGCGTGATTCTATCACAACTCGCGAGAATATTCGATCCTCTCGGATTAATAGTGCCCATAGTCGTAAACGCAAAGCTCCTGATGCAAGTTCTGTGGCGACTAGGGTTAACGTGGGATGAATCTGTGCCACAACACGTATATATGGAATTTCATAACTTGCGAGCTGACGTTTCAGCGTTAAATCAAATATCGATACCTCGCTGGGTATCAACACGAGCCGACGCGAAAATAGAAATTCAGGGGTTTTGCGACGCTTCCGAAAAGGCATACGGCGTCTGCGTATACCTACGTACCTCCGACCGTTTTGGAATAAGTCCTCTAATCCAAATCGCGCGTCGCCCCTCTCAAATGGATCAGTTTACCCCGGCTTGAATTATGCGGGGCACTTCTTATGATCCAGTTAATAGACAAGGTGAGAAGCGCCTTAAGATTATCGAGCATTAATGATACTTATTGGACCGACTCCACGGTAGTGTTGGCGTGGTTAAAGGGCTCCCCCGACCAATGGAAAACTTTCGTCGCGAACCGCGTTACAAATATCACGTCTCTTTCGCGCGGCGAATTGTCGCCTTCGCGGACAACCCTGCGGACGTACTATCGCGAGGCTCCTCCGCAACATTCAAATCTCTGGTGGAAAGGACCATCTTGGCTTAGCCAATCTCGCGACACCTGGCCAGCCGCTCGACCGCTGCCAGTCGAAATTCCGGAGCAGCGACTAGTAAGCTGCTCCTCCGCGGAAATGAGTAAGGAAGCGGAGCTCGACATGCTTCAAAAATATTCGGACTACTCTCGATTAATCCGTGTAATCACGTACTGCCTTAAATTTATAAGAGCTTTGAGGCAATCAACCGCACGAATGCACATCAAAACCAGATCCTCGAGACAATACCGACCGGCACAGGCCAAAGTCTAACGACGCGGGACTTAAACTCCACTAAGGTCGCTATCGTTAGGATCGTTTAAAAATACGCGTTCAAGCGCGACATTGAAGAATTGAAGGCAGGCAAACTCAACCGCACCAGCACGCTACTCCCACTCCATCCCCTCCTAGACGATGAGGCATTACTCCGAGTGGGTAGCAAGCTCGCGTTCGCGGATTTGACTTATGAACAACGACACCCTGTCATTCTTCCGAAAAATAATTACGTGACTCAGTTAATCATAAAACGAGAGCACATTCGCATGTTACATGCGGGGCCCGAATCGATATTAGCCATCATTCGTAGGAAGTACTGGCCTCTCTCGGCCAGAAGCCTAATAAGAGATGTAATTCGGAAGTGCATGCGTTGCTATCTCGTGATTCCAAAAGGTGCCAGCCACCTAATGGGACAACTACCGAAGGCGAGAGTAAACATTCAAAGTCCCTTCTTTTCCGCCGGGGTTGACTACGCGGGACCGTTCTACGTTAAAGACTGAGCGCGCTCCAAAACCGCGACAAAGGCGTATCTCTGTTCGTATGTCTTGCCATCAAAGCCGTACACCTCGAGTTAGCCGCGGATCTTACAACCGGAGCATTTATGAAATGCTTTCAGCGTTTTCTCGCGCGTAGAGGAGTGTGTAAACAAATCTACTCCGATAACAGTACCAACTTTGTCGGTGCGCGGAACGAGATGAAAAGGCTTACAGCCTTCCTCAAAGCAAATCGCCGCACAATAACAAACCAAGCGGTTATAGAAGGCGTCGACTGGCACTTTATTCCCCCATATACTCCTCATTTTGGGGGCTTGTGGGAGCGTTCCATTAGGTCCGCGAAACATTTACTGCGGGTAATCGGAGAAACCCGATTGACATTTGACGAATTTTACACTGTTCTCGCGCAGGTCGAGGCATATATGAACTCTCGTCCACTGCACCCATCTCATCCGATCCTTCCGATCTCAATCTTCTCACTCCTGGGCATTTCCTTATTGGACGCCCCCTTACCGCTCTGCCATATCCCGACGTCACTGACGTCGTTATTAATCACCTGGATCGTTTCCAACTGCTTCAAGCTTTTCAACAACGATTTTGGAAACGATGGCAGGCCGACTACCTCCACCAGGCACAAGTGGAAAATTCCCACATCGGAGCATCTCGGCATATGCACCATGGTGGTGCTCAGGGACGAGAATCTACCACCGCCTCGCTGGAAGCTCGGCCGAATCACGGCTCTCCATCCAGGCAAGGACGGCATCGCCAGGGTCCTGTCCATCAAAACAGCTGACGGAGTGGTAAAACGCCCCACGGCCAAGATCTGCATCCTGCCAGAAACTACACCTCCACCTAAAGACATTTAGTTTCGAACGACAGCCGTTCAAGGTGGGCGGTATGTTCGCGAGAGTTTTCAGTTTTCCGTCACCGACCCCGGTGGTAACTGTGAGCTATACAGTTCAGTTCTCGCGATCTCCGATCATCTATCGGAATCGTAACTTTCTTCACACACGGTCGCTATTCGTCTCAAATACAAGCGCGTGAATCGCGATTATATAGCTTGAAGTATCGCACCGCCACAAAATTAGTAACTAATAATTTGATATTTTTGCTTGTCATATTGAGCATTTTTTAATAAATATTCCAAAATAACTTATTTTCATAAAACTTTTATTATATAGATTTTAAAGTATCCATTCCATAAGAAGACATTTTAAATAGTTCTTATCTTTTTCCTTATAAAAATTCTACAGAAACAGATATTTTCTTAAACAAAATACATAAGTTCAAACAGAATCTCTTCGAAAACATAACTGTTTATTTCGATTTCTGATTTTAATCTTATTTTTGTGAAATTATATAGTAACGAAAACAAGGACATAATTGCGACTTTTGAGTGTATTTTCTTTGTCTTTTATACAATGAGTAAATTAAAATTAAAGTAATATACAAAATTAAAGTTAAAGTAATTTTTAAATTCATCAATTTTTAATTGTTACCCTAATGTTCTTTTACGAAAATTGGCAAGAGGATTTAATGTATACAAGAAATGGAAAAGTTTCCATTTGAAGATACAGTGTAATTGTAAAATGTAATATTTTATGGTTGGTGTAGCGTGATAGATCAAGTATTATGGATTCGAGACGCTAAATGTTGAGGAAAATAGCGACTACTTTGATGAAGTAACGAAATAATGAAATGATTCCGATGAGATTATGAATAGTAGATTGTATTATTTTATGATTACAGAGATTACTTTCTCGAGAATTCACACAGTGATAGTTGTCACATATACAGTGATACTGTAATATTCTATTCTAAGACTCTGTAATGTAATGTAATCTCTTCCATGTTCCTCCCGCTGATGGTGGGCTTGTTTTATAGTTGCACTGATGTAGTTCATCTAAAAAATGATAAAATTAAAACATCGATAGAACGATAGATGCCAGCCGTTTCTAGAAGATATTAAATATAACAGACACATAAATCAGCGGCCATGAATAACAACAATAAGTGATCGCGACACAAAGTTGTGACAGAACATAACGGACGTTAAAACATTTTACTAGCATGAAAAAGCGGACGAGCCATTATCCTTGGCCATGAATATCCAAAATAAAACAATAAATTTATTCATATTGATAAGAAATCTAAATCGTCCTTGGTCTAGAAGATTCTAGATGAAACTATGTATACATAGTTTGAATACATTGCAATCACCTCGCAATGCATTAGAAAATAGTCCGAATAATGGTACTTGTTCAAAGAATACGATTGTAAATACGTTGTTCACCTTGAATCATTCATTTTTTTCTTCTAATACTTTCATGCATTTAGTGAAAAGAAAATTGTTTGTTACAGTTGCGCAAATCACTTTTTCGCAAAATAATTTATATGTATGTCATATTTTAATTACTTGATAATTTTTGAAATTTGACTGAAATGGAATTGGAAGTTTCCAAATGCGAAGATGAAAAAGTTAAATTTTTTCGGAATCTATATTTTGTTTCTTTGTTCTTCCTAACTTTTTTCAGTTTTATTTTTATCTGTTTTCCTCTATTATATTGTCTATAAATTGTGATATCTTAAGAACTGTTTTTCAGCAATATCAAGAACAATAGAAAAGCAATAAAATATAAAGTAGATATGTTTGTGCAATCTGCTATAGAAATGAAATTTAATCTGCTATTAAAATAAAAACCTAAAAACCGTATCTTTCTAAATATAATAAATATAAAATTAAGATTAATATACGAGGCTGTAATTTGTGATATAAATTGGATCAGGATGATTCTATGACTCAAAACAAGACGAAAATCAAGAATGACGAAACTGCATTGTGAGCTCTGTTTTAAAGAAAAGTACATTTGAAAATTAATCGAATACGCGTACGCTAAACACTATACATATTCGAACACTAAATATTTAAATTGTTATAATTTAGTAAAAAAAAAATCGTACATCAATACCTGGATTTGTCCTAAAACTTGAAGTTTCTACTTTGAAGAGCAATTTATTTTATTCTAAAATGTTTTTACATCATTTAACAGATAAGAAAGTGAAAACACTTTTTTTTTCTTGAAAATGCTATAAATTGTTATAAAAACATTTTTTTCATGACTGAATCTACAATGAATCTGAAGTCTTTTCTTTATAGTGAGTTCCTATTTTTCTCATTATTTCAATAAAATAAACTTTCAGTATTAGGCTTAGACAACGAAAATTCAAGAGATTGCATTTTCATTATATTCGTTTTCAAATATTCAATAAAATGACAAAACAATCGTACATCAAGTTTAAAGAGAAGATTTTAATCTTCTTTTTAATTTGTTATAGATAGAAAGAAAAATTTTTTCAATGTTTTTACATAGTATGACAATTTATAACATTTTCGAAAAGAAAAATGTCTTCACTTTTCCATCAGTAAAAACATCGTAGAATAAATTGAATGGTAGAAAGTAAAATCTACAAGCTTCAAAATGAATTCTGTTTTTTGTTGTATGATTTTGTTTTACAAAATTGTTTAAATATTTAATGTCCGATTATTTAAGTATCAGGATATTAATGTGATTAACTATATATCTTTGCATGCAATAGAATGGTTGACATAATTATTAAAACTAAAGATAGTCCTGATAACTTAAACACAATATTCACTTCATTTTATTTTATAATATTCGCTTTATCTAAATTTATTATGTTTAACGCATCATTATAAGAACGTATCAATAGGTAAATATTGATAGGAAATAAATCCTGACATCGTATCAAATACAAAAATAGTAACAGTTTGTAGTGAAATACGTAGCGGCGCTTAGTTAATGCATACATAGTCGACTGATTTTCAAAAGCATTTTTCTTAAAAATGAAACCCGTAACGCAATTTCGTTATTTTCGTCTTGTTTTGAGCCATAGAATCTGTTCTCGCGCGTGTCTATCGATGCAAGATCTTTCTTATTCGTTGTGGACTGTATGTTTGTCGCGCGCTTGTGATATCAGGGGTTTCCCCTCGGTGGTAATTCTAATATCGCGAGAGATGACCTGTGTTGCTTGGAAGTCCAATTCTAACTTACAAGCCGAAGGAAAGCACGGAAGCTTTCTCAGTTCCCTTTCTATCAACTTCGAGAAATTGCGGGCCCAAAATGGGGCACAAAGGGCGGCTCGTTGCCGTTTTGTGTGACCTTGCGGGCCCGTGTTTCACATATGTTCGGGAAAGTTCCATGCTTCAATCCACGGTCGAGGGCCTTGTCTGCTGTAGAACAAAACCAGACGGCCAAGGTTTTGTGGCGACACAGGCCTGCTAGAGGCTTAGGTCACTTAAAACACATAAACTTTCCCCGACGAGCCTGCACTCAGACCGTATTGTAGGATGGAAACTTTCCGGAACAGAATCACTCTGACGGAATTTCATACATCATACAATCATATCATGATTTACGGCTCGCCCTGCATGTACAGGCAATATTAAACTTATTTTGACACAAAAAGATAGCTTATGTATTCATTATTGAATTTATAATTTTTTAGCCATAATTATATAATGTGTATTATAGTCAAACAAGATAAATATTAAAATATATGATGAATGAATGTTGATGTTGATAATATTGTTTCGGAATCATTGAGATATATTTTATTCTATGTAATTAGCAAATAACTTAATAATTTTTATATTGATTTTTGATTTCATAATATATAACAATTTTACAGGAATTAAACAAAGCTTGACAAAACTCGATAATGACTTACTGTTGGTGTTTTATATTTAAATATTTGTCCAAAAACAATTTCGTAAAATCTTATTATAGAAACTCCATTTACGTAGAGAATAATTTCGAAAAGTGAAAAATTATAGAATAAGACTTATTTTCGATATCCACTGATGAAGAAATGAAATCAATTATGACAAATTAGTAACATAATACAATCAAATACAGTCATGATTTATCAAAGGAAATTTTGGAGTGAACAAATTAATTGTTTATATTCGGAATTGTTCTTATTTTTGAAATTGCTACTTGCAAGAAGTTCACTATTAAGCTCAAATGTATATTTAAGTACACATATTTGTTATTTTTAGATATTAGTTGCTATTTTGAGCATTTAATTTGACGCAATGTGAAACTTCTGTGAAAGTTTTTAAAAAGCTTAATCTTAATGATTATGTATATGATAATGACTGCATAAATAGCGCTATTTTAAACTTTAAAATTATGTATATTATTCATGTAGCTGCAACATAAATTTGACTTTCGTACTTTAAAGTTTTTTTATATAATTACTAATAATGATAAATAAAAGAATAAACTGTATCAAAATTTCTTCAATCTAATAAACAACTATTTTAGAAATTTTTATATAATATATGATGAATAATATAAATTACTGTTTAGTTAAATCAGTCAAGTTTATGTTTTTTATCGAAGTTCGTACTGTTGCTTACTGTCCATCAAAAAGTATTATTATCTTTCGCATTTCGTGATTACTTTTAGGAACAATGTTTTCATTTTTTAAACAACGTAACCATGAGTCATTTATTATCTCTAAATTTCTATGTTCTAAATAATCATTTTCGATATTCAATGATTATATGTTCATTTTCACCTATGCTATTCGCACATTTTCATTCAATTAATAATTAATTTTTAATATTTTGGAAAAAAATTTTTTTTTATATAAAGTAACAATCTTTCAAAACATCAAAATCCAAAAATATTATTCATTTCAGATAATTTTGCGATTAGATATAGTATTTTGAATAAAACATTAATCGGAAAATTGGAATGAAATTAAATAGTCATTATAGAATATCATGGTTTTATAAATGTTAGCACGTATATTTTAAGTATTTAATCTAATTTTAAGCATGTTTGTATTTATGTATAAATATTACAAAATTTATAAAATTTAAACTATGCCAAAAGTTTTAAAAAAATGTTTACAGATACCAGATATCAGGATTGTTTCATGTGAAATAGATATTTTTTTAAAAGACTATGTAAATTTCAGCTGCTACTGGGTGCTACTTGAAAATTTATATGAATTTTAATAAATAGATATCTGAACATTCACGACTTAATTCGGGACATAGCACAGTTATATTATAACATTCTAATATCGAAATCACGACAAACTTCTGCAACTTTTATTAACAATAACACTTTAATTGTCAAATTCCAAGGATATGTTTATATGATATTATTTTGTTGAAATCTAAATTAACTGGCAAAGTTTCTTCTAGAATGAAATACATACTTCTACAAAGATAATTTTATAAGGATAGTTACTATCCCAATAAAAAAATAACGCTAAAATCAAATTCTATGGATCAGAAAGTGAAAAAGATTTATAACGAATAACGTATAATTAATATTGTTCTGGAGCAGAATAGAACCTTCCAAGACGGTCAGTCAGGTCAATTCTTAAGAAAAATCGACCCTGCCGAGAATTTCCGTCCTGGCATTCTCCCATCTAAGAGCACTTTCTTTTATCTTAAAGGCAGAAACAGAATGAAAAGGCTCGGTAAGGATAGAAACAAAGCCTAGTCTAGACAAAAGGATTCTTGGCTGACAACAGTCATGTAGCATCATTCTCTCTGATGATTATACCATCACATCAGTCAGTCAGTCTAACACAATGAGAGAAACAGGATACATCTCCCATCCTACTCGCATCCTACACAAGCAACATTTGTATATACATAATTAGTCAAATATACGTATTTAAAATCACACAGTCATTCTTTATCAAACATCTTTCCGACGGCTGTAAAAGGCAGAACGAGAGAACCGAAGTAGTCAGCATTCAAACATCACCGTTGCGCTGAGACAAATATAATAAGAATTTTCACGTTTTTGAGTAAAATGACCACTGTGTACTGTTTAAATATGCGACTATAAATTGTCTTAAGGCTAACTAATATTATGTTAATTAATATTGAAAATTTTTAAAAAGTTATCGCTATGATACAATTGTTTTCTACATTCTACAAATAAGGAAAAGGTATGTGTAAGCATATTCTAGTATGTGTAAGCATTTTTTTAAAGATTGTTCGATATCGACGGTCATTCTATCAAACAAAGATATTGTACAACATTCACTAAAAAGCGTGTAAAATTAACTCAAAATATAAGAATTTGTTGCTCAGATAGCGTCCCTCAATTGTTAAGTATTTGTAGAAATTTTTAAAATGAAAAGTATAAGACCTACAAATGTCCATCAATATTAATTCTTGAATTCCTAAAAAAAAGAGAATGAGATTTATATCAATTATGCACAAACTGCATGAAAGTACAAGCTAATGGATAATAAAATAAATATTAATAAATTATTAAAGTTGAAAAATTTAATTACGGTAAATATTCTAAATCAATTGAGAAATTATAATTAATATCTATGTACATATTTCTTGTTACAGATAGCTAAAAAAACACTCGTAGTTCTAAAAAATTATTTATATTAGCTCTAATTATCCAAAATGTTTTTATTATATTCATTTCATTTTTATCACAATATTAACTATAATAAGAAAAGATTTATATAAAATTTATGGTTACTATCAGTTACATTCTTCTCTTGATCTTTTAATATTATAATAATGGAGTCTTTTAACACTCGTATTGATTATAATTTATTATAATATTTATTGAATAATTTGTTGAATTTATAGTAAATGTACTGTTTTTCAACATATATATATCTGAGAATATATACATCTGAGAAAATGGATTTTTAAGGCAAATGTTTACTTTGAAAAGAAATATCAAATTCTCGCTGAAGATCAAGCTAATGGGAACTATATACATACAATATTGTTATACTCGGTGGACTACTTTATTCTTTCTTAATATGTTCATATAAAGAATTATAAACAAATTTATTATTATGCTCGTATAAGAAAATTATAAATAATGTATTTTTTAGCATATTCATATAACAAAAATATAGATAATTAATTTAAATTTTATTACTGCCATGTATATTGATATTGACTTGTTAAAAATCTACTTAATGATATTATTTTGAATTTATTAAATCGTTTCGGTTATATTGAAGATTTAATTTGTGAATTATTTAATATGTCAAAATGAATATAATGAAAGCATTCATTCATATGTACATTAAGAAATACATAATATGCATAAATACAATTAAATATAAATAATAAATAAAAGCCAAGAGCTTCCTGTACTGAATTATATAAATAGGAAGCTATTTCAGATTTCATTAGAACCTGAATTTACCTTGTTACATTTACTTAAATAATATTTTAATATTTTAATCCTATATGTTATAGCAAATTTTAAACGTATTTACTGGTTGACGTATATTTAATACTTTTGTGAAATGTCTTTTGTTATTATTTGTTAAGGAGTAATTTTTGTCACTTGAATTATTTAAAAATATTTACGTTAATTTTTTATTCTGTGATGTATTATATGTAAACTTTCAGAAATTTTTATATATATATTTACATTATTTATATTACTTTTTACAATTATTTGTTTGTTATTTTTGTAATTATTCGTCAGATAATGACATATTTATTAAAATCAATAAAAACTTTCAAAAAATTTTTACTTCTTATGCCAGCTCGGATTTTAAATTAACATTATTTTTTTTATTTATTTATTTTCTTCTTTTTCTTTCGTTTACTCCCTTTCCTGTAAATTTCGGAACACGAAATGCGACCTTAATACTATGGTCAACATTATACATAAGTAATTAAGTACGTGCAACCAGAGTTGCAAATTCTGTATCAAAGCAGCTGGCAAATTATGTCAGCTTATAAATATAAAAATTCCCTTTCTGCGCGTTAATTGTTGACTACTATCCATTAATTATTCATTCTTAAACATTAATTGTTAATTCCTTATTAATTATTAATTAATTGTTCATTTCTCTATCCAATAGGTGTATGTATGTGTATATATGTATATGTGTACACACACATGCACGCACGCACGCATGCACAACGTTTGCATAGTTTGTTGGTTATACGTCGATTTCCAAGAGGAAATGCAGCAGTGCCTTCAGACTGAGTCAAAATCACGTTTGATAATACTGCAATTGCGTCTCACCTTCTACCTAATTATATTCCCCTAATGATATTCACGGTCAAGAAATTCTACTATTATTTATGTTTCTAAATTCATTTTAAATTGAAGATATAATACATTTAAATTGAAGATATACCTACATATTTATGTAATTATTCGTTTATAATCTGAAGAATTAGTTATTAAATGTCAGTTTTATTTTATTTTGAAATTTATCTATTAATTAACATAAATTAGCATTTATGTGGAAATCAACATGTATAATACATTTTATTTGTTAAGGATTTGTTATAATATTATTTAGTGATAAGCTGATAATAACTGAAAATAAACAAATAAGTGAAATCCATATCTGAACACTCATATGAATTTTTAACATTAGTAATATTTTATCGAGTGTTTACATGTAGAATACGAAGGAAGCAAATATGTACTGTTTTGTAGGATATTTTGGCTTTCCAAAAAAATATTATGATACAGTAATCCTCAATTAAGTGTCCACACTTTGTCCAATTAAACGTCTGTCACTATCCCCACTAATTCTTGAAATTGAGCCTATTCCCACTCTACGCTACTTTGTCATGCAATCACATGAAACATGACATTTGTACACCTAACACAAGCTGTTCGGGCGATTTCCCCTAATTTTAATCATTAGAATTATGCGCACGAAAGACATTAGGATTCCTGTCCACATAAAATAATTTATTATTCTATTTTTAGATAAGGACAACGACTCACCCGTTTTTTATAGTGGTAAGAAGTCCTAACGTCTACCACGCTCTGTCATGGCTATTGTGACGCATTTATTGTTGTCTTTCCCAACCGCTGATCTGCGTGCCGGTTATGTTTGATGTCCTCTAAAGACGATTGGCATCGATCACTGTATGCTTAATAATTTCAAGAACGGCTCTCTGTTCAAATGATTGGCCATCACTTTTCTATAAAACAGGCCGGCCATAAGCGGGGAAGACAGTGCGATATTAAATTTATCACATAGCACGTCATTTGTGTTTCAAATTCATTTACATAGTACGTCATACAATCATTACGTTATCAGTGTATATCACTGCGTACGTAAATATAACCACTGACAATGAGTACGTATCACGTCAGTACGTTGTCATATAATTCGTTGAAGTTGTTCGTGCGCGTGATTGGCAAGACGAGGGTCGTGATTTGTAAAGTGTGGACTGTATGAGTTTTCGCACGCTGAGTATTAGGGGCTTGTCGGTTACCTAGTGGTCGCAAGAGAGTGAACTTTATCTATCGAAAGTCGAAATGATTCTGATTTGGAAGCCGAAGGAAAGCCTGAACGTCATCTCGGTTCCCCTTCCTTCGGCTTTGGAAAATCGCGGGCTCAGGGTGGGGCACAAAGGGCGAGATACCCGTTGCCATCCTGAGTCATCTCGCTGGCTCGTGCTTCTCACGCGTTCGGGGAAGTGGGTGCCATGCATCAATCCACGGTCGAGGGTCCTGTTGTTTCTTTTGCTTAGAAGAAAGTGCGGCCATGTGGCTAAAGTTTCCTGGCGACACAGAATAGCTAAGGGTACTTTAGAAACCAATAAATTATCTCGAACGTGCTTATACCCAGACCGTGAGTATTGTAGCATAACACTTCTCCCGAACAGAAGTCATTATTACCTTTGTAGGTAATCGCTACCTCACTATATATGAGCTATAGTCAATAATATGTCACTACCTTTGTAGGTAATCGCTACCTCACTATATATGAGCTATAGTCAATAATATGTCACTTATCTATTATACAATCCACTTATTGCGATTTTCGGTCCTATATCGGAATCACTAATCTTACATAATTTCTTCAAAATACTTCACACACGGTCACTACCTGCCTCAAATACAAGCGTGCGAATCGTACTCACATTGCTTGACACATCGCGTCGCAACACAAGCGATATATATATGTATATGATACCGATATTGGTGCCTAGTATCGGTGAAACAATTGACGCTCATTTCCTCTCTTTCCTTCGGTGCCAATTCGCAGGATATACACTTTTCCGGTACCGAATTGTGGATTATTGTATTTTTGTTACCATCACTATTCTAGCAAAAAATTATTTTCGTGGAATCAGTTTTGTACTACAATTAATTTAAATAAAAAATTGTCAATACTTTAAGCTGTTATACTTTCGTTAAAAAAAACATAAAACAATTTATTTACAATTAGTCTCATTTTAAAACGTAAAACTTCCATTTTCCATCAAAACCGTGATAGATCAAGTTACGAAAAAAATTTGTTAATGTTTTTACAGATGTTTGAATTTGTACAATTTTTGAAATTCTTACTTTTTGAATTTTTATTTTCGTACCTACATGATGTAAAAATATCTTTAGAAAACATACAAACTTTACGCTTTAAAATGAAATCAAGTAGATTTTTATATAATTTTCTTTTAGCTATAACAATTTGAAGTTTAACTTTTAGTTTAGCTATAACAGTTTAAAATATCGATAATTTTTTATCATTATGTGTTCAGTTATGCTTCTTATTGTATTTCTATTTAGGAAATATATTAATATTCTAATCTTTAGTAAATATAAAGGTCAACGATTTCTTAACCAGTATACCGTATGAACACACCATAAGAACAATAGACGACCTCTCCTCCAACCACCTGCCTTATACTAAAAATCACCACCAATCACGCACTGAAACGAAACCGCTACACACCTTACACCGACTGGAACCTTTACAGAAAAATATGCAACAAATTCCTATCAACCAAAAATCAAAAATCAGGATGATATAGACTCACAAATTGACATACTACAACGCAATATCCATTTCGCATTTTATAAGGCCACTCCAACGGGCAGATCCTCCATCACAAACCCATACTTGCAAAATTTAATCAGGGACAGAAACAGATACAGGCGCAAATACCAAAAGACCGGACATCTACTACACAGACCACACCGCAACCTCTTAACAACACTTATACAAAAAAGGCTAACAACAATTAGAAACAACTCGTGGCAAAAACGTCCAGACAAAATCGACAAAGTTGATTACACTGGCAAATCTACAAGCTAACAGGACACAAAAACACCAATATTCCTGCACTCAATGACCCACTAACTAATAAAATACCATTGCCATTTATTTTTCCAACACTGCATATAACGATAACTCATCACTCAATGATGAAATAAAAAACCAGCACCAATTTTCTAGCCCAACACATGAATCCTACACCCACACCCCTTACTAAATTAATATAATTCTTCAATATATACACAAAACATAAAACTCCCCCAAAAAAAAAAAAAAAAAAAAAAAAAAAAAAAAAAAAAAAAAAAAAAAAAAAAAAAAAAAAAAAAAAAAAAAAAAAAAAAAAAAAAAAAAAAAAAAAAAAAAAAAAAAAAAAAAAAAAAAAAAAAAAAAAAAAAAAAAAAAAAAAAAAAAAAAAAAAAAAAAAAAAAAAAAAAAAAAAAAAAAAAAAAAGAATCGGGACCGGACAAAATCACAACAGATAAAATAAAATATCTTTCCAAGAAGATCTACATACAGATATATTATATAATCAAAACTTGCATGCAGACATCATACTTTCAAAATTCATAGAAAATAGCAAAAATCTATCCCGTATCAAAACCAGGTAAATCCAATACCGAAATACATAACTGTAGACCCATCAGTCTACTAAATACTATCAGAAAAGTCCTTGAAAAAATCACACTCTCACCTCCTCACTCATCTCAACAACAATAATATAATCATACCGCAACAATACGCGATACGAACAATAAGTTCGTGTATACAGCAGCTACAAAGAGTTACTGAGTACGCAACAATTGAAAACAATCGAAAACAATCAAAAACAGAATCATATAGTTAATCTTGCTGACATGACAAAAAAGCGTTCGACTGTCTGGCACGAAGCGCTCTTGTACAAACTCAATAAAATCAAAACACCTACCACAATCACCAACCTAATAAAAAGTTACCTGAAAGACAGAAAAATGCTCGTCTCGATTAAAGGTTCAAATTCGTCGATCAAAAACGTTAGAACAGGTGTCCCATAGGGATCAATACTTAGACCCACTCTATTTAATATATACATTAACGACATCCCAACAACCGACAAAACCCAGCTTGCAATCTACGCAGATAACACTGCCATATATACCTAGAACCCAAACTAGGCAACAAAGTACCTACAAATTCACATAAACATGATCACCGAATACATATACAGATGGAAGCTCAAAATAAATCCAAAGCTCCAAAGAAAATCTAGGCAATTACCTTTATGCGTAAAAACCTGCAAAATAGCAATCAAATAATATAACAATCAACGGATATAATGTCCCATGGTCCAAAACCGTCAAATACTTAGGACTCACTCTCGATAGCAAATTCATTTGGGCTTTAGTCATAGAGAAAAGGGCAAACTTCGCATATACCGCTCTCAGAAAACTTTATCCACCTATAACTAAAAATAGCAAACTTATTAACAAATTAAACAAATTAAAATTCTCTTATATTTCACATGTATCCGATTATCACGTATGGAGATCAAATTTGGGCCTCAGCAGCCTAAATAAACGGATATAAACAAAACACAGAAGATACAAAATAAATTTCTCATTATAATTTTAAACAAGCAATGAGATACTCCCGTAGCATTACTCCACAAATTGGCAAACATTACCTACCATTAGCCAATACATACAAAACTCACTGACAAGAGCGTATGACAACGAACACAACAATCCTCTTATTCGCAACATAGAAAATTACAAAATCGAAGACATCCCACTTAAAATCAGGATCAGGCTACCTAAACACTCTATAACTACTTAGCTCCCACTCCACAGGAAATTTACAATAGATAAGGAACCAGCAGGTTGCTTAAAATTTTTCCTGCAAGCATTACTTCATTCAATCAACCACATAAGCACCAAGAAACATCACCTCACTAACGATATTCACCCTTAATGTAGGTTACAAGGCACATTAAGCCCAAGGTACTACAATCTTATTTACTACCAGACAAGGGAAGAAAAAAAACGCCGCGACAGTCTCAAACAGCAGAGTTCAGAACTGCAGTCCAGAAAATAGTTCAGTCAGTAAGAATAACACATATAATCATGTGATAAGGCCGACCATCCTCACTGTAAATTCCCAAAAACTATTAATATCTATTCTTATTAATGATTTATTAATAATTGTTAATAATTTATAATATTTGTCAATAATTTAAACTATTCATTTAAATGAATAAATTTTGAATATTCTTTGAATTGACAATAAAAAAGAATTAAAAAATAAAATATTATTAACGTAGATATTTTTCACAATTATAATAATGTGTAGATAATCAGTTAACAAATACAGAAAGACACACATTCTATGTGCACCTAGTGAAATATATATAAATTTATCGAGTAAATTTTGAGTAACTTTCTTGTTCAAACATACTTTTTTTAACTTTTAATACATCATGAATAAGACATGTCAGTTGAAAAAATATATATACATACATGTACAAACGTATACATACACATACACATATATAAATTGACATTATTAACTCACATACAAAATTATTGGTTTATATTTGGCAATTCTTAACGCATTACGGATAAATTATTTTATTGTTAACAGTTCCCAGGACCATCTACTTTTTTGCATCAAATATTTTTACATAGGAATTTGCAGTAATTTACAATTACAATGGTTTGTTAATAATTAACGGTCATTGTTAAGCAAAAAGTTGAGAAAAAACTTTACCAGTATATAGTACTCATCAAAATAAAAAAACAAATCTTAATAAACACGTATCTAAAAACCTTTAAAAATTATGAGATATTTTCTCTTATAACGGAATAATAATTCTATTCTTACACTGATATTTATCTAGAGAAAATAATCGCAATCACTATATTAAGTATGTAAATAAATACACTTGTCCTTCCATTTACGCGAGTCTCTTTTTACTCATAAATTATAACACTACTTTTTTATACGCATAAAAAGCATCGGCAAGACAATACTTAATTTAAACACATAGAACGTTAAAATCAATCTTAAACAGTCAACCTTAGCAACGGTATATTATTTAATACACAGTAAATAAGTAACGTTTTTACTGCATTGTACAGATTTATACATTATATTGTAATTTTAATTCAGAAATTTAACAGACATTCAGTAAGATGAAGAAAAAAAAATTTCCTCTACGTAAATGGAGGAACAAATGTATATGATAACATTTAATCCTCTTTAGTATCTTACAAGTTTTCTGGGTATCGTTGACCACCGAAATTGATGGTTTTAAATCCATGCTTAAATACATTTTTTTCCTGTATTGATAAATACTATATACTCTTAAAAAATTTTTCACAACTTTACACACTCTGTATAAACTCTGTAATGTAAGAATACAATTATGTATAATAATTATGTAGAAACATAATATGCTAATATACCTGAAATATTATGTTAAAACTGATAATACTTGAATTTATTATTGTTCTAATGTTTATATTCTTTGATTTGATCCCGTAGAATAATATAGAACTACCTACAGTTATTCAAATTGTAAACAGAGATTCATAGCAAGATTCGTAGTAATTTAATAATCATTTGTAGTAATTTAATAATTGTTCCATAAATTCTTACTTGAGAATTTCTTACTAAAGAATTATTAACTTTTATGAAAATAATTATTCTTCTATTTGGATAATCATTAACTTGACTTTTTAAAAAGATATTGAAAGTTTTTAATAAACTTAAGTTATGATTCTTAAAATTTATTTCTTACAAACAAATTATTTTTTGGTTAAAATAAGTAGCCACAGCAGATTTAATCAATTATAGAAACTATCCGTTATCATGTGTTTTACCAGCTGGAAACAGTTTGAATAGTTTGGGAACTGAGAAGTAACGTTTATTTAAGGCTTAATATCAGACAAATCTACAAGTCAATTATAGCTAACCACAAGGAGAGTTAGATGTAGCGGATAAACCTACGCTTGAACCATAAGCAGTCGATAGAAGATTAGAAGTCATTGACTAGTTTATTGACTATAGTGAACTATTTGAAACATTATCTGGTCTTGCTACTTTACAATTCTATGAACTATATTGATAATTGCTTCTGAGATGTAGACATTTTTGTACTAATTTTTTATCTATCATTATACATACTGCTCAATGTGACCACTTTTCAGTTTGAATACAAACTTCTCTAAATATCTTATTATACAGATTTTTTTGAAAATTTGAACTTGTTCAAAAGTTATCTGATATTCTTCTTCTATTTGGCAAATGTTTGTTAAGAAAATAAACTTTTTTTGAGTTTTATTCTTCGAATTTAACGATATATTGTTTGGAAAATAAATTGGCACTAATTGTAAATGTTGTGAGTCATATAATTTAACAGAACTTCATTCAACAAATGCATAATATGCATTTGTCTTATTGTTAATATGTAAAATGATTTGTTTTTGATGATATTGTTCGTTACAAAATGTGGGTATATTCAAGTATCTGTTTCCTTAGCCATGTAATGAATGATTTTATGTGAAAAAGAATCAGAAACGAAAAAATAAAATTTTCTTATTTAAAACTTCATTTAAAAAATTCGTTTATTTTTTATTTTTTTGAGAAAATTGAGCTTGATAATTTTTCAAGTATACATGAATTTGAATAATTTTGAACTAGACAAAAGTTATTCGATTTTTGAAAATAAATAAAAAATGAAGAATTAAATTTTTTGATAACGCCTTTTTTTCGCAAAAAAGCAAACATTGAACATGCATTCTTCCACTGAAAATGATGTTTATGAAAAAAAATTGAATTTTATACTTTTGACTAATTCTTTGCAAGTTGAATAATTTTCTTTTTATTATTTATCCCTGTTCAGGAATTAGCTTAATCCTCTAAGTTATAGTTTATGCAATTCTCTTTAAATGATTCTCACCCCATTTCCGTGATTTTCTTCTCAAAACGAAGCCTTAAATAAAAAAAAATGCTATTCTTTCTTTTCTGATCATTTTTTCACATTGATTGTATAATTACCTACCACCATGGCAATATGGTAAATGGTAATATTTGTATTTAATATTCTGAAAATTTAAATTTATATGCAGGTTTGAAATTCACCATTGAATTCCACCTTTTTCAAATCTAATCATTTTAATTTCAATTACTTTAAAAAACCTTGTTTTATTTAAAGTCTGATGTTTTATTGATTTGATTGTTGGATTCGATCTTGATGATGTATCTTGAAAAACCTTTTCTTCTTTCTTTGACATATTTTCTTTGAAGAAGGATATTACAATGGAATTTGGTAAGGATTTATCTGAAGGATCCATGTCTTGGCAAGTGCTAATCAATGCTTTGAAATGTTATAGGGATGTATTCCAATTATATTGTTCTTGTTATGACAGGACAAAACTTTTACTGTCGCAATGCTGCATAATATATGATCATACTTCAGATATCCTATTACACAGATTATAGAGCACACTTTCACTATATATTTACAAAGTGAAAGAGTATACCTTGTAGGTAGCTGTGACAAATTTGATCACAATTCAGTTCTCCTTAGACTTCTGCAGTCATTAGTAAAGTAAAGTTTTAATAATAGACAAGATAGTAGATAGAAGAACAATAATGAAAGATATAGGATTTGAAATTATATTCGCAATGTTATACAATAGAATTCCGTGAAATCATGGATGCGCATATGAGTGCAAACAGTCAGCTTAGTTTACAGATAGCATGACAAAGCAAAGATGTGAAAGGATAGCGCTGTAGTCATAGCGAAGATAGGTTAAGCACAGAGCGTAATATTTGCGTGTATATTTGTCACAGGTCCAGCTCTGATATAAATTTGGAGCTTTTGCTACCAGAGCATTGAGCGTTTGAAAATCATAATTCGAGACAAAAGAGCTTTCTTTATGTGATAATGATATGTACGCTAGCAGGCTCAGCCCACAGAATCATCTCCCTAGGTTTCTTTTGCTTTTAGCATGGATCACATAGGATGTAACAGGAAAACATATATTTTACTACGTTATAAAAGCGAATTGTAGGCATTACTATATTTATCGGCGTGATATTTATGTCGTACTAGTGTGGACTTGTAATTGACTTTCTAACAATGTTTATTTACATATTACTGCGCACGTGGCCTCCCTCTATTTAAGTATGGCTCTTATGCGAAACATTTGTCAGGTGAAGAACGTCTGCGTATATGTTTTAATTTCGTGCGTAATACGCCCGAAGTCGTAGAATGCTTTAGCTAATGGAATATAATCATATTTCTTTACCTCTGAAGAAGAGAGAGATATATTTATGTATTTTTACTACAGATAAGAGGTAAACCTTAAAATGCATACAATAGTATGTGCTGTACAGATTCTAGTTTCCTGGGCTTAGGTATTATTTTAGCACACGTAAAACCCTCTAAGGAAACTTACCAAGTTTCGTTGAGTATTACGCATCGCACATTCGGTCAAAAAGTGCTCAATACTCGTTTTGTATGCCGAACACTGGGTACACGTCACGTCAAGGTATAATCGCTACGCTGTCGCAAATGGACTGATACTGGAGCTTTTGTCTCATAGCTGCCAAAATGTATAGTATACAATCTCTTTTATATGTAGCTACTCAAATGAGAAGCACTCGCTCTGTATAAGATTGTATTACTGCCACAACCCACTTTAACCTTTTATGATCTTGCATCCACATGATCGATAAAATGATAAATTAAATGTTTTAAGTGACACATAGCATTATATACACGAGAGAAAAGGAATCTCAAAATGGTATATTCTTCGGATGTTATTCAATGGCAGATACAAGATGCAAACTCAAACAAACTCACCCACGAATAGGATGGCTTTCACATGTCTATAGAGACCGTAGCCATCAAAAACCAGATGCTGCCGCAGACGATGCTATCAAATTCATGGAATTAATGCCTGCTACAGGCCGACTGGTATGATATAATTTTGGCACCGCCTTTGCGAATGAGCTTTATAAGAAATAATGTCCAGTGCAGCCTAATCCAGTGCGCGCACCATGGATACTCGAATTGCGTTTGCTATGAATTCACATCGTAATATGCATTGAACAGATAGTAAAAATTAGACTAAGCTCAGCACCAGAGTAAAACGAGACAAGTAGTGTACCAACATTATCTCGTTATATATACATAGTAGGACAGGAGATAGCCATGAATGTACTTTGTCGAACGCGTCAAGTCAATACTAAGCTGGAATTGCTCCTGACGTTCCAAAGCTTTACTCTCCCATAGACTCTGATTAAAATTTCTTATAAAATCTAGCTGATCTTTATAGTTTTAATTATTTCAGTTATAAAATACCTTTCGTGATTCATTTCTTATATGCCATATACAAAAGATATATACTGCAGCCACTGTTCTCATGCTACCTCTCATTTATTAATTTATTTCTATTATTAGAAGTATATATCTTAGATATACTGTGCTTAAAGTTCTCTTGTGTCATATCAGCATACCCTAGTAGCAACATAAATCAAAACTATACCTGTCATGTAATAGTTACTATGTTTATATGCAAATATTCATCAATTTATGGCAAAAGAGGTGCATCACTTAAAAGTGAAGGCAGATAGCGCAGTTTCTCACCTCGCATCACGTACTTTAAAAGAGAAAGCTGACATGAAAATGGATGCCATTTGTTAATAGAAACTAGACAACCTCTCTTTGTATCAATCACATAAAATGTCAGTACTACATTCCCACATTCCTCAACTCCAGTGTAGTAAAAATATATTTATTTACCTATTAATTATAATTAATCGAGTCACATCAATATTATCTAAATTCTACGCATATCACCTAAAGAGAATATTATACGATAATCTTTTTCCTGTTAAATGATTTTTATTATAAAAGTAGACATGCTAAAAGTTCTGAAATATTTATTAGCAAAAGGAAAGCTTTTCAAATAAAATAAAAACGAAAAGAAATTTTTCTTTGTAAACCAATCATCCCATCTATATAAAGACATTATGTACAGGAAGAAATTCAGTTTTCGTGTTCTTGTTGAAGGAAATAAGATATACTCATACGAAATATCTTTATTGAATAGAAAGCCTTTATCAACACTTGTACCTTTGAAGTGTTAGAGCGCGCAGCATAGGTCGAGTACGGGTTTAGACATATGCGATGGAAGAATGAAATTAAATCATCTGCATATGACCAACAATGGACAATGTGCGGCAGTAGTTTTATGCACCACTTGTAAAGCATCACACGTGATTCTATACATCCGAATCAGTAGAAAGACTTTGTATTTTAGATCTTAGTACGATTTTCAGTGGTTCAAATGCCATATTGTATTCTACTCTGTTATGAGTGAAAAACATCAGCTAGAAAGCTGAACCATAACTCTAACTGTCTCTTTAGAAAAGACTAGCATGAAGTTTCTCTAGATCTCACTCTAGGTCCATCATAGTTTGTAAATCTCATGCTGATATTTGCGAGAAATACAGTCATTCTATTATTCTGACCTTTGAGTACGAAAGAAAATTTACTCAGATATAAAATTCCTACTCTACAAATCCTTGTATTTAAAAATATCATATCATTCTGCTTTTGTGGTAGATACATTTGTATGTTCTCAGAGTAATTTGGACTCTTTCTTTGTAAGTGCATTATGATCGAAACTCCTTTAGAGCGGAAGTTAGATATTGATAATTGGTTACTAACTAATTTTAAATGATGAAGAATGTTATAAAAAAGCAACAAAAAAAATTTTAGTTGTTCAATTCATAGACTTTTTTAGTTAAATTTTACTATTCATGTTGTCAACAAATTTATTTAATTCATTAATAGTAAATTTCACTATCTATTACATTCGAATTATTGAATATTGTGGGACTTTGAACTTTCAATATAGTTTGAAAAATTTTAATAACTAAGATAAAATGCCTAAAAAATTTCATCTTATGACGGAATTTTCATATGTTTCTTTTTAATATTATCATTTTATTTGAAATATTTTTTTACATAAATAGTTTCGAGTATTTATTATAATTTTATTATAAATTTTATTAAATAAATTAATTCTACTTTAAATAGTAGAACTAATGTGTAAATGCATATTATTGTAATGCTTAATCCATAACTGTGTGTTAAATTTGGTGTATCAAAGCTTTAGCTAAGCTTAAAGCTTATTGTTATAACTGTTTTCCTCTACTTGCAGAAACCGAAAAACATTTCATAACGCCCTGAATAGAAATTCATGTAATGTATACTACATAGTGAGTCAAAGAAATATTGGTATACCTCTTCTTTGAAATATCTTTACACATATTTTATTCTAAAACTACACTATTCTGTAATGAATAAATTCAATATCTTTGACGAAGATTTGTATAAGGACACACCTTATACAAAATATTGAATTGAATTCTGAAAATCTTTGACAAGTAGTAAAATATGGTTGTAGACACGATATATCATACACTGAGTAGAAAAATTGTGCTTTTATCAGGACAATGAATTTTTAGATAAAGTTATGTTGCGAAATAATAAAGTAACGAAGTGCAATTAAATTAGAAATAAACGAAACATTTTGGTTTCAAATATAACAATTCTAAGTGAAAAAAAGAGAAATAAATATGTAGCTCCTTTATAACGTACTCAATTAAAATGAATTACTGAATATTTGTACATCTACTGGATTTAAAACTGGGAAAAAAAAAATAATCAATAGAAATAATTTAAATAGACAGTATTAAAAGAATGATTTCTCCAAGAATGGAAAAATAATTAAAAAAATACCGAAAACACTTCTATATATAATGATGAAATAATATGCATTTTCTAATTAAATCCAATGTACCATTACTTTTGATTTAAAAATTTTTCTATCATAACGTAAATCATTTCATACGCAATTTTATCGCCTGAAACAAAAGCAAAAGAAATACAAAAGTTATTTCCTCACAAATGCGAACCATTACACAGACCAAAGAGTTAGTGACATCTAGTACAATTATAATTACAGGAAAAAAACATCAAAGAGAAAATGCATTTCATGTTATGAAAAAATGTAATTTTGTATTTCGCAACATAGTGCATTATGGAAAATATTTAAAATGCAAGGCAATCAAAAATATGAAGTTATTAGAAAAAAAAAAACAACAGATGAAGAAAGTGTTTAGATTTCGATGAACAAAATCTTTCCGAAATTAAAGACAACATGGAAAGAGATGATTATAATAGACAATTGAGTCCCCAGACAGCAATAAGCTGGCGTCTGCTTGGGTGCTTAAACCGAGAGGTTCCAAGTCG
>JAUCMO010000043.1:0-37500 GCA_032399605.1 Melipona beecheii | reverse complement strand
TCTATTCACAGACATACTGCCTTTCATAAACATTGTCACTGTCTTGCTTTCGGACACCGACACACCCACATTCACGCCCCATTCACTCACATTCCCATACAGTCTGTTCCCTTTCGCTCAATCTCCACTCGGCTCTGTCCTTCAACAATCAGCAACAAATCATCCGCATACGCAACGCATTTACACTCACATTCACCCAGCTTCCACAGGAGCCCATCCATCATAAGATTCCATATAAATGGCCCACAGATGGACCCCTGTGGACAGCCTCTCTCAACATTCTTCCACACGACATCACTCACGCCCACCATGCACGCTCGTCTCCCCTGGAAGTAACTCTTCCACAGGAGATTTCCTCACATCCTACCTCATTCAGCTTTTCAATCACTCTCATCCACTCCAAATTATCAAATGCACTCTTAAAATCTACAAACACACCAAGAACATACTTACACTCACTCATCCGCACATACTCCTTCACTTTCTGCCCACGCACTCTCTGTCGATCGACCCCGCCTAAACCCGTGCTGAGCATCATTCATTCTGCCATTCCGTTTGCCGTGGATGAGTCCTTTGGTTACGATAACGAGCAGGCTCGGCATCGCATCCACGGGGAACCACGGGGAGGCGGACTCACTCGTGCCCGCCAGCAGGCCACACTGACCACCGGGAAAGTGGTAAGGTTTCCCGGAGGTATAATCCTGTTGTGCTTGTTTTGTTTGGTCGAGTTTGGTTAAATGTTGTGTGAGGAGAGGGGACGCCTCTCCAACCTGAGCTATACTGTCGCCGCAGTGAGTGGAGTTCCCATCGGGTCGACTGCCTGCGAAGCGTTGCAGGTGTCGTCTCGCCATGCTCACCCTGTCAGACTCAGGGCGAGTGGGCTAACCGAAGAAAGAAGTCCTAACGTTAATTACTTGCTAATCCGGTTCATTCACGCGTTCGCAGCCCTTGATGGGCTTCTTCACAGAATTCGGCGAAGTTGCGGAAAGACTCTGGGGTCAAGACGAGGAATGCGCCGCCTCTGGCCACCTCCATATCCCCGCTGGAACGATATCCCGCATAGCTTCCCTTTGCGGGTCGTACACTGGGCTCTCCAAGAGGAAGTGTGCCACAGTGTCTTCGTCTGCACCACACGCGCAGCTTCCGTCTGCGGCTATTCGGCGCTCGTGAAGTTACGAGCCGAAGACACCGTGACCTGTGAGTTCCTGCGTGCAATGGTAGGAAGGCGTGATCCATCTCGATTTAATTCTAGCTGCTACGTCTCTGATGTAGGCGTGTGTTGTGCGGCCCCTGTGGGAAGCTGTCCACCGGGTCTGCCACACGCTGCCTCGCTTAAGACTAACGCTCTCGGGTCCCTACATTCGTTCCTATTCGATATCACTTTTCCCCCGACCTCAGCGTCCCTTTCTCTTGGAAGATTGTAGAGGGCCCTATGTTTCTCGAGGAGAAGGCCGATGGAGATCTCGCCCGCTATTACGCAGAGGCTCTCCCACGATGCGGTCCTGTACGCCCCGATGACCACTAGGAGAGCCTGTCGCTGTACTGCACGGAGCCTTCTTACATCTGCCTCCGTGCAGAGGTCAGCCCATACGGAGTCTGCGTACTCCGCTATGGGAGTGAAGATGACGCGATATAGCGTTGAGAGAGCGCTGTACCGTAGTCCCCATCGACTGCCGGCTAATCTAGCTAGCTTGCAGAATATTTTCCCTGTCTTGTTCCCTATGTGTGAGCAGTGAGTGCTCACGCTCATTTGGCTACCATAGTGGACGCCCAGGTACCTTACCTCGCGCTTAAATTTAATCGTTTGCTGCCCTAGTCGTATAGTTGGCGGACTACTAGCTAAATCCGCTTTCGACGATCGCACTGCTTTTCGCTTTCGATCCGGTCGTGCTCCTCTCCGCCTAGCTATTGGTGCCCTGCATATGAGGCCGCTCTTTAGAACTATGCCTTCAGTCTTCCGGGCTGACAGCTCTAGTTTCGCCGACTTGCACCAGTTGCTAATTAAATCTGTTATTTCCTGACACTTCACCTCTAATTCTCGCCTGCTGTCTCTTTCGACGGCGACGAGGAGATAATCCGCAAGGTGAAGAAGCTGTTCCCTCCCGAGGACTCTAGTGACCGGAGAAGTTCGTAAACATAAGGTTCCAACAAGCGGGACCGAGGAGTGATCCTTGCGGGCAGCCTCTCTCTGCCAGCTTGGAAGTACGAGAAGACCCTATCTCGAGGACCACGCGGCGCTCGCTGAAGTAACTACACATGACCTCGAAGACGTTTCGAGGACATTTTCTGTCTCTAAGGCTTCTTAGAACTAGGGGCCACCAGACGTTATCGAACGTCCCAGAGATTTCGAATAGCATTCCGACGGCGTATCGGTGCTCGGAAACACCGACCGTGCGTCGCAGCTCCACAATCGCGTCCTCCTCCAACTTTCCGTGAGTAAATCCGAATTGCCGGGCGGAGATCTCTCCCAGGGCCATCTACGTCCAGTCTAGTCGCGACTTGAGGATTTTCTCGAGAAGCTTTCGTATCACCGAGAGGAAACAAATTGGCCTATACGATTTCGGGTCCTTCTCGTCCTTCCCTTCGCCTTTCACTAAGACCCTGAGGAAGCCAACCTTCCAGGCAACGGGGAAGACGCCCCAGCGAAGGCACCCGTTAAACAACCGCACCAGCTGATCCGGAATCATCTTAGCCGCGGCCTTGAGAGCGCTAACCTCGATCAAGTCCACGCCGGGGGCTTTGCCATTCCTCATGGATCTGAGGGCGGCGATAATTTCGCGTTGCTACACCGGCGGAGCGTCGACGTTGCTAGGGGTTGCCGAGCCGTTTCCGTTATTGCTCTCTGTTCGGGGGTATCTTGATCCTCGGGATCGTTCGGGACGCTCACATCCAGAAGTAAGTCGGCAATTTCACGTGCATTTTTGGTCGAATTATCGCTCTTACGCCGGAGAGTGCTCAGCACATCTCTGACTCGGAATTTCTCCTCCTGGAGCTTGTAGACGACGCCCCAGGTTTCCGTTTTACCGTGCGAAGTGTCAAAGCGTTGCCAACTATCGAGTTTGGCACGCTTCACCGATCTACTGTATTTCCGCGAGGAGGATCGGTATCCCAGATTCTTGAAACGGCGGGCGGACTCTTCTCGTTCCCTCTGGAGTCCGAGTCTTTTTCGGTATGCGTTCTTTTTTATCTTTGTTAGTTCTTTTGTCCACCACGGGTTGGACCGCCTAAAGAGCCTTTTACGAGGCATAGACGCATCGCAGGCGTCGGCAATGACACCTGTGAGTGCGGACGCCATCCTCTCTACGTCTTCCGCAGAGTCGAGTCTGATGTCTTCCAGCCTCGATCGAGAGTGATCGGCCAGGCTTTCGGCGTATCGGTCCCAGCCGGCACCACGTGTGTCGAACCTCCTGTTCCCGACAGGCCTCTCAGCCGCTGCGGCTTTCTGCGGCCCCAGACATATTTCTACGTTGTTGTGATCGCTGCTCGTTTAGTCGGTCCCTACCCTCCATACCCCAACGAATCGGAACATTTCGGGTGACGCCAGGGAGACGTCGGTGTTTGACGACCCCCAGGGCGTCCAGTAGGTGGGCAACTGTGCAGCGTCTTTCACAAGGCGAAGGTCAAATGCTTGGATGAGCTCCTCGACCTGGACACCTCTTTCGTCTGGGGTCCCCAGAGTGACGACCTCGCATGGGCGTCTATCGAGTTAATGAGTCTCCTCCCCCTCAGAGAGTGTAGGACTCTTTCGAGATGCCTCGATCTCGTCGCTGTGCTGAAAGCAGCAGGAAGCTACGTAGAATGAGAAGCCGGGATTCTGCACTTCCTCGCACGAGCAGTGGGGAGTACTGAATTGAGGCACGAAAATTATCCTGAAGTTGGGATTGGAGAGAGCCTCCGCCACCCACGGGTATTGCGAGCGAGCGGCTGCCACACCAACTCCGGTGCCTAACCCTTGCACGGCGCAGCTTATGCCAAGCTTTCCGGCGTACGGCTCTTGCAATAGCAAGAGATCAATACGCCTCTTGGCAACGTGCTGTCGCACCTCTCCCGTGACCATAGCTGAACGCTGCATGTTCAGCTTCACGATCCTGATACTGGCAGTTCCCGTGGCTTTCGCGTTTCTGGCGACCGGCGCTGCTGGAATTGGTTTCGGAACCATGGGCGGTACGGCCTGATGGTGTGACCTAAGCTCGATGCTGTTACCGGCACCTATGTCGTTTCCTATTTCGGGTATTTGCTTAAGTATTGCCTTCGCGGTACTAATCGCGGATCTAATCGCGGACCTACTCGTGGAGCTGGACGCGGACCTACCTGCGTAGTTAGATGCGTACCTACTCGTGGAGTTACCCGCAGATCATTTCGCAGCTATTCGTTCGGATCGACGAACTACGGGTTGCTGCTGCAGCGTCGACGTATTGATGTTTCCTGAAGCGACGATTGCTCGAAGGCCAGATACCTCGTTGGGCCACACAGTCGTCGGCGCGGTGGAAGGAGCTCGTCCGGTCATGGTTTTGCATTGATTCTGACGGAGAGCGGCAGACATCGATCGCGTGGTCGGGCGGCACCGCTCCTCGACGACTGGTGCGGCCGTTCCTCCGCGTCGGGTTCCCGCGGACCGAAGAGTTAGAGTCCTTTCGTCCACTGCCGCGATAACACACTCCGGACGTGCCCCCGTCCGTAGAACCGAATGGTGGTCTATTTTACCTCCGGAATACTTACATCCGGAGTGTGCCATCATGAGATTCAAGTAAGTGGGTTGTTCCTGTAGGGAGGAGAAGGCGAAAAAGAAAAAAATGGAGCATTTCGCGACGTGCAGGCGCACCCCTTCCAGCCGAGTGCGTTCCAGCATTGTGCGTTCTACTTTCCTTTTTTTATTAGATTGCATTATGTACTGTTAACCTTTAAGTATCAATTTTAAGTGAAGAAGGGCAAGGGGGGGTGGGAAAAGGAGGAGAAGATAGAAAGGTTGAAGTTAGGTGAGTGAAGTTGTTTTGAGTTGAGTGAAATAGCATGTAGGTTTGAGTAGATTAAGATAGAGTCAGAGTTTGATCGGATGAATGGAGTGAAGCAAGATGGGATAGGATAAAGTAGAGTAAGATAGATGGGTACTATAAGTACGGTTATTGAGGGATGAGACTTCTATTTCATGGGATAAGGAGGACTGTGCAGGATAAGGTAGAGCAGAATGAGATATGGTAAGGTAAGATAAGGTGACATATAGTAGAGGAAATAGAAAATAAGTGGGATATAGTATAGTATAATGTGTGTAGAAGGTAATGAAATAAAATGAAAAAAATTGAGTGAAGTGTGATGTGGTGAAGCAAGTTGAGGTAAGCAAATTTGGGGTAAGAATTGTAAGGTGAGATAGAGTAAGAAATTATAAAATAAAATGAAGTAAGGTAAAATAAAATGTGATTGATTTATGATAAGTATAATAGAATGAAATAAGGTAGGATAAATAGAGTAAAATAAGGTAACATATGATAAGAGTAAATAGGATGAGATAAGCAAAGTAAAATGATATAATATTAAACTAAAATAAGATGAATTGAGATAAAGTAGAATAAATTAAATTAAGGTAATATAAAATATAATATAAAATGAGATGAGATAATGTAAAGCAAAACAAGATAAAATGTAATATATGATAATATACATAAGGTATATATAGTAAGGTAGAGTAAGGTAGAGTGTTGTAGAATAGGGGAGATAACATAGAATAGGGATAGTGTGGAATGACATGAGTTGAGATAAATGGATAATATAAAATAAAGTAAGATAAAATAAGCATGAGATAGATTGAAATAAGGATAGTAAGTGAGATAAAATATGCTGTAAAATAGAGTAAAATAAAGTGAAATGTAAAATAGAGTAGAGTAAGATAAAATATGCAGATGATAGAGTAAAATAAGTATAGTAAGTGAGCTAGGGTACGCTATAGTATAAAATTATGTTTGGTAATTAGAGTAGAATAAAATAAAATAGGATAAAGAAAAGTATAGTTAAAATATGATAAGTAAAAGTAAAGTGAAACGAGATAGCGTTAAATAGAATGAAATAAGATAGAATTGATATGAAGTTGTAGCGGCTAGCAAACGTATAGAAATTTCTAGCACTACAAATGCTAGGAGACTTTACGACTCTCAGGTCATACGATCTGTCGAAGGACGAAGGCCATGTTTTATTCCTAAAGTGCGTAGGACAACAAAGTCACCACTCGGTAATTCTAGAACGGCCAGTACAGCAATCGCGAGCGTCAAAATTCTAAGATTAGGATGGGTAAGCACTCAGGCCAGCGGGCCCAACATAAACCAGATAGCTTCGTGCAAGATCCAGAAAAATCCCGCTACTTCATTCAGGAATTCGGAGAAGTGTCTTCAGAGAAATAGCAGCCCCACTCCAGGAAGAGTAGGAGGCGCAATCACTCCTGACACTTAATTGGCCAGATCTAAAAAACGCTTGGCCAATTGGGAAAGAAAAAGCCAGTTCCGAAGATCCTCGAACGACGACGCGAGCTCGAGCGTAGATAGAACACGTAGAGTAGTCCGCGAGTGATAGTCAAGAAATCGCGAGAAGTCCAAAGTAGCCCGCACTCACGTTAAGCTCTACGTCAGCTTGCTTGTACAAGTTCATCTTAGAATAAAAGATCAAAATTAAGTACTCAGTCTCGTTCATAATCCAATCCTTCTCCAAAGCACGATTCGGCTCGGGTACCTCGGGGTAGCTGAGCCCGTACCTCCTGCGTAAAACATAAAAGGCCCCGTGAGTGTAATAGATAGGGACAGAGGGAATCTCGTTAATGCATTCATGCGCGTCACTAATAAAATTACGAGGCATTTGGCTATTTTCTTTTTCTTTTTTTTTCCACGACCAATAACCGCGGCATAACCACAGCCTTGGCCGGTTATTACGCCTGATTAACGGCCGGCGGCGCCGTAGGTTTACACCGTCCCCAAAATGCTCTTTATCCCACACATTCTTTATTGAACTGCGCCGGTGTTGTGCGCTGTTTCCGCGTCGAAGTCCTGCGGTTGAATTTACTCCAGGCTGCGACTTCCCCCACCAAGACTCGAGACGACACCACCTTGAGGTCTCTTCGGCTCATCAATCCAGAGTCCAACGGTCCCTTCACAGACTTCGCACTCCAGATTCCTCTAAGAGACAGAGTGGCGGAGAAGAAGCCATCCTCCTCCGTGCCATTGCTAGATGCAATAGCCCGTCGGAGGCTGGCATTTTCAGCGTAATACTGGACCTTGCGATTATGCGCAAGATCCAGGATTGTCTGCTCCCCACCACCTGCGCATCAATCACGAAAGAATTCTCCGACCTGACCGCAATTAAATCTGGCTTTCGCATGCCATCACCGGTTCGGAAGACCGGTTCGTGACCTACACGGAACCCTTATTGCTCGAACCACGCGCCAAATATGCCACAACAGCATCATGTCGCTGAATGCGAGCATCATGCGTGCGGTGACACACCTGGAGCACGTGGTTGAGCGTTTCCGGCAGCCCGCAGCCGGACATGCAGCTCCTATCCTGGCTGAGGCCCCTGAATGTATGGGAACTAGTAGGTAGGGCATTGATCCGCAACTTACAGGTTTGGACAAAGTCCTTACCTGTAAGAAAACGGGTGCCCTCCGCAACCCACCTGTCCTGCTAGGGAACTTTCTTCGACTCTATGAGAGCTCCGCCATCCACGCTGCCGTGAAGTGCCGCAGCAAGACGCTTTGAAAACTTCGCAGCAGTCTCGATGATTTCGTTCCGATCAATAAGCGGATTCTTCACCATACTGATCTCGAGTCGAAGAAAGTCTCCAGCATAAGAGGTGCTCGCAACTGCAAACAGTCCAAGAGACTTCAGGCGGCTGAACCGTATCATGGGGATGGTCCACCGAAATGAACACACCTCCAGACCCCCCGAACAGATGTCGGCATGGAAATAGGCTGTAGGTGTATCAGCTGGCAGATCTAACGATTTCCTCACCTCTGCCCGCAACATTCTGTCACATCGGTTGAGTGACCCAAATCTGACAACTCCCAATGACGCTGCATGAAATACGCCAGGCAGCAGATATACTCGCAAGGAGAATAACTTCTGCTACGGCTTGAGCGGCGCACGCGAGATCTTCTGTAGTCCAGCGGCAAGCTTTACCGTGGGTTCGGAACGCAGACGTCCCTCTGGAGTGAATGGAACACCCAAATAACTCCAGCTGTCTGTCCGCCGCATCGCAACCAGATTCTGACCACCAAGGTGGAATCTACCAGAATCCACAGTGGTCTTCTTCTGTTGCGGAACTGTTCCGAGAGACTCCGTGAAAGACTTCCCGACATTGACGGACATGCCGCATGATGCCAGGAAGCCTTCCGCACAGTTAAGCAGCCGCTGGAGCTCTTTCGTCGTTGAAGCTGTCAGAATGAGGTCGTCAGCAAAGGCGGCCGCTCCGACCTTCACACCGTCAATATCTGCGCCGACTTCAGAGGGCAGTGACTTGAGGAGTTTGTCCACAACCATGTTGAAAACGTACGGGGAAATGGGATCTCCCTGCCCCACCCCATGCATCGGATGAATGGCATGCGATCCATCAGATACGATGGTCGTAATGGCATCGGAATACACCGATTCCACGTACTCCAACATGGGTGGCGCCCAACGGGAGCCCCTCGCCCTCAGAGTGTGCAGGATCGGACTGTGTGAGACGGTATCGAATGCCTTCGCTACATCAACCGAGGCGATGAATAGCTCCTTATACCGAGCGTGATGGAAGAGCAGGATCAGTTCGAGAAGAAACACGTTATCCGCACATCCGTCCGTGGACCGGCACGCTCTCTGCCTCACATCCAGCGCGATCAGCCGGCATATCCTCGAGGCCAGGACCTTGTGGAACCCTCGCACCAAGGTCGAGGACACGGAGATGGGACGATAATCGGCTTGAGAGGCAGGATCTTTCCTTTTCGGAACAAGCACCGTCCTGGCGGATCTCAGATGGAGAGGAAGACGGCGGCACCACAACAGGATGTTGCATATACGCGCCAGCATCTCCAAGGGGATGCTGCGCAACATCCTCGCCGTCAATCCGTCAGGACTAGGTGCTGTGTTCCGATCCGGAAAAGCGTTCCGGACCTCGTCCGGTGAAACAGGAGACCACAGGGACCAGATTGTAGGGTCCTTCTGTGCCGGAGGCGGACAACAGTCCCGCGCGTTGGTCATGACGGATTCCCAATATGGAACCATTACCTCCTTGGAGATTTGGTTCCCTACGGGGCCATCCTTCACGGCATCGTAGCAGCGTCTAGGATTCCTACGCCAGAGTTTTTGCGCTCTGCCGTAGTCAACCCTGCGCTGCTTGCGACGGGACAAATTGCTCGTTCCGGCAACTCGACTCTGCCGCCTCACACACCCCTCGCGAGGACGTGGAAGAACGCCAACAGGTATGCGGTCAGCCTCACGAGTATTGCCACACGATCTTCAAAACCTACATGACAACAAATGTCATGTAGTTTAGTGTCATTGAAGACGTTAAAATCAGGCGGCTTAAGACCGCGGAAATACTCGAGGGGTGGCTGATCGCATCCTTCGCCCTCAACGGAGATCTGCGAGTCAACAAACGTCGGCTTCGTGGTCTCCGCTTCCATGCGGACAACGTGTTCGCGAACCCGCGTTCGGTAGTCTGGGCGTTTCCGAACCCCCTTGATGGCTTCGACGGTTCGGCCGGGAAGGTAACCGAGGAGCTCCTGATTGATGAACCGCACACCCTTCATGGAGAGTTCCGCCTCGCGCCGAGCCAGCATCGGCACCTCCTCCACACTCCAACGTGTCTTAACTGACTCGGCGCGATTCACGACATCACTCCAATCCTGGAGCATCCTCCTCATGTGGACGCCGGGACCAATCTTGGTGGTAAAGGAACGTTCGCAACCTTGGAATAAACAATGAAACGAGTCCGGCGGAGTGGGATTGGCCGAACTCGTATTTGGCTGTGGCGATATGGGGCGTGTTGACGGGGTGCGCCAGTGGTCGCATCCCGAATGCGTTTTTTATCCCGGGCTAGTTTATTAATTTTTGGGCCAGCACGATTTGGGGTTCGAAGGGGCTGGCAACCCCTGGGAACCCATTTGCCTGCCCATTCTGCCATGCAGCCTTTTCAGGGGCGAACATGTTACCAGCGGTACCACGGCGTGATAGAGCAGACAGTGACGGGAGAGGCTGATGGGCCTTGCAAGAGGCCTGTGAGACACATCACCGTCCCAAGTAACTGTGACTTAAGAGAGTCATAGTTACACCCGCCGTTCACCCGCGCTTTTTTGAATTCCTTCTCGTTGACATTCAGAGCACTGTGCAGTAATCACATTGCGTCAACACCTTTGGGGGCCATCGCAATGCTTTGTTTTAATTGGAAAGTCTGATTCCCCTTGTCCGTGCCAGTTCTGAGCTGTGCGTTGAATGACGGCCGAAAAAACAGTCCACGACGGCAGAGTCGCCACGGAAGCCTCGCAGCAAGGAAGATCCGCGGAGGCCAAGGCACTGGACCGAGCTCGGATCCGGGGTGCGCGAAAGACATCGCCTCCCCCTTCAGATCGCTCAGGCCCGGCACGTCAGCCAAACACGCTTCCCGACCAAGCCCGTCACGCCCCGCTCCTCAGAGCCTATCCTTATTCTGAAGTTACTGATCCAATTTGCCGACTTCCCTAATCTACATAAATCTATCGACTAGAGGCTCTTTACTTTGGAGACCTGCTGCGGATATGGGTACGGACCGGCGGGACACCTCCACGTGGTCCTCTCCTGGATTTTCAAGGTCCGAGGGGAAGATCCGGACACCGCCGCAACTGCGGTGCTTTTGGCGTTCCAAACCTTATCTCCCTGCTAGAAGATTTCCAGGGAACTCGAAAGCTTATACGGAAAAGAAAACTCTTCGCGGATCTCCCGACTGCTTTCCCATGTCATTTTGGGTTACCCCGACGAATACTCTTACGAGGGCCCGTATGGTATGCGCTTCCGCTGCCGGGTTCCGGAATAGGAACCGGATTCCCATTCGCCCAATGGGTGTGTTTTAACATCTTCGATCATGATATATAGACACCTCATCGGCATAGGATTTCTTTTAGGGCTTAGGATCATTCGTTCCAATCACAGATATACGTCTACCCTGGAAGCAGCTCTTCCAGAGAGACATTTGCTCGCACCCAATTTCATTCAACTTCTCAGTGACCCTCTTCCAATCCAAGTTATCAGACGCGCCAACAAAGTCAACAAACACACCCAGAACACTCTTACATTCACTCTCTCTCATAATCTTTCACACTCGCCCCCCGCACTCACCGTCATCCGACCCTGCCTGAACCGATGTTGGGCCTCATTCATTCTCCGATTCACCTTACTTTCGAGCCGTCCAACCATCAGTCTCTCAAGCGTCTTCCCCAACACGGGCAGCAGACTTATAGGTCTATACGAGGCGGGGTCTGATCGCGGTTTCCCCGTGGACTTCGGGAGAACCACAACTCTCGCTCATTTCCAAGCGCACGGAAAGCATCCACTACTCAAACACGCATCAATCATCGTCTTCAGCCATCACGGAATCGCTCTCCAAATCACTCGCAACATTTCTGCAGTCATACCATCCAGTCCGGGTGCCTTTCCCAATTTCGCTTTAGCATTCGCTCCCTCTACCTCACTCCATTCAAAACTTCTGCAACGCTCTTGTACACAATCATTCGCACAACATCTATCTTCACGCATATTACTAGCTGGGATGTATCTATCCATCATAACATTCGCACATTCCTTCCAAGTCACATATTCCAATTCATTCACTTTCATCGAAGTCAAGCATTCTCTCACATACCTCCCACTACACACACTATACACAACACCCCATGGATCCAGGTTAGAATACACACTCACGAACTGTCTCCAATTCTGCTCTTTCGTTTTCCTCAAGCAATAATTATACTCATTCATAATTCTCTTGTACTCTGTCAGTCGCATATCTACCTTCACTCTTCTATCCTTCTTCGCTTTCTGCCTCATCCTTCTACTCTTTTGCACTTTGGATTTGAGGCTATTAGGCTCCCTTGTTCACAATACAATCCCACGTACACTCTGATGCTCTCGCTCTTTCATAAATTTCCCATTCACTTCCTGGATCCATCCAGTCACCTCTTCAACCATTCTATCAAAACTCGTTTCACAAATCACACTAGAGCCACTCATGCGCGCCACTTCACTCAATTCACTGTCACAGTCTTCCCAGCTAATATCCTTGTACACCCATTGCTTCCACACATTCAACACTTGACTCTCATTCACTCCATCATATTTCATCTGTATAAGAATCGCATTGTGATCGCTTATACACCATTCACCCTTGACTTCCCATTCAAAACGGCACCCCGACCAACTCCCATCCATCAACGTTACATCCACATCACTCTCTTCTCATTCCCGAGAAAGTATAATACTCTCTCGGCTCATTCAAAACAACCATTCCTTTCGCAAGCACCCATTCTTCCAATATCTTTCCGCGCATTTCATTCTCTCGGCTGTGGCCACCATCCTTGCTAAACCACAAGGGGCAGGCCGCATTCGCATCCATTCTAAAAACCACTCTTCTTCCATTCACTCGTTCTCTCACTCTGTCCATGTACGCCAGGTACAGCTGAATATCGTAGCCATGTTCATGGACACTACAAACATCTCCCCAAAGTCCCCTTTCATCCAGACACACACACCATACTCATCTGTACACTCATTTACACACAGCCCTTCTACACTCTCGACAGAAACGGCCAGCGCAGACTTGGCTGGCACACGCCCACAAACGAATACCCGCCAAGATATTTAGCTTTCACAGCCACAGCAAACGATTTCTATTTCACACGCTCACTTACACTTGCCTGCATGGATCCGTCAACAACATTAGACGCAGATTTACCAGTGACACCCGCATACGCAGGACTTGCACCGATAACACTCTTCTGTGCTTTCAACTTCCCGCATTCATCAATTCTACCAATCAGCCTTTCATTTTTGCACTCATCCGCATCATTTTCTCTTCGTACTCACTCACACATCGCATTAAAAATTCACTCGCCGCTTTCGTTACTTTCTCTGTAAAAATATACTTTTGCACTCTATTCCCAATCATTCTCATCGCAGTCAAATCATCCACCTGCACATCAATATCCGGCATTCCGAAGCACATCGTTTAGCCCGTTTTACGGGGCTAACACTTCTGGAAATGCCAGCAGCATTCACACCACGCGCTTTAGGAGCCTCACGCATATCGATCTCCTTCGATACGACTTCTCAAACAACATCAACGTAACCCCCTCAAGAATATCCACAAGTTTAACATTTTTATTCGAATCCACAACTGATCCCACGAGTTGGGACGAAAAACATGGCGCCACCCCGGGTGACGCCCATCCCGGCGGGAAGGCTTCTACCTCAGGCGGTTGACAGGTTTCCTGAGGTGGACGCTAAGGGCTGATGCACCCACCAGCGCACCCCCATTTTCTTCGACTGGGGAGTGCCTACTAGCCGCGATACCTCAGCGTTCGGTTAGGGATATTTTATAGCGGTTATCTCAAACTCGCGGAACCAGCCGATTAAGGCAAGTCCCCCGGTCCTGCGAAACATTTCCACATGTTTACGGTATGCTACGAGCTGGGTACCCCGGGATAGCTAAACCCGTACTGAGGAAGGCTGTGTTTTTGCACAGATGCCCGCAGCCCCTGGGGGGAGTAGATAGGGACAACTATTGTTCCTTCATAATTATGCCAGCTTATTAGGCCGCAAGCAAACTTGCTCCTGCTCTGCCGTCTTCAGGCTTTTGCCTATTCCCGGCGGTGTTGGGGTGCGTTAACCACTGTGAAGTGTCACGTCCGTAGATGTTATGATCGGCGGACTTGGAAAAACCCCCTCTTCTGCGGTTACGAATCATCAGAGGAGTATACCGTCCTATACCGGAAATGACCCACTTAGCCGTTTGGTCGGAAATCCGCGAGGGATTGCAGGCGAAACGTTGTCCATCGGTGGCCACGGGGTGACGGGGGCACCAGCAGTTGCTCGGTCTCTTACGGGCTCGAGGAAATTCTCGAGATTTTACCACCTTTCAAGCACGCCCCCTAAATGGAGCGCTCGTGTTGCTTGAGCAGTGGGTTGGCTGAGTGCTTTTAATCTCCTGTTTCAATATGTGCGTCCTAGCTGTTCTCTATTCTTTACTACGGATTCTGCAAATTTGTGTGAGTTCGGACAAGTTACTTGGCTATGCGATTCTATGTTGCTCTATTCCTCTTCTGAGTTCCTCTCTCTTTAGTTCTTCCTCCCGGCATTGGAATATTATGTGCTCAACCGTATCCGGTAGGCCCAACGGCACTGTTCATTGTTAAACAGGTTGAGCTTGTGGTGTTTAGTGTTTTTACAATGTCAGCTATTTCCTGTAGTGTAAATGGTGGATTGTCGCCAGTTCCTTGTATTTTTTCCGTATCGTTCCTCCTTTTGTGATGCCAGTCTGTTTCGTTTGTTATGTTGTCGCTGGGAATTGGCTGGTTCATTAGTGCTTCGGCTGTTTCATCCCATGTCATTGTGTGAGTTCCTTTTATTTTTAGGTTACATTGAGCTGTGTCCAGTTTCAGTCTTTTGGTTTGTATCATATACACTGTGCTCCATGGATTTTTGTTACCTTCCCTTGCGACGAATTTTTCCCAGCCTTCCTGTTTTGCCTTTTTAATTTCCGTGGAGTAGCTGTTCCTAATTCTTCGGAAATTAGCAAGTACGCGCTTCCTGGCTGATTCGTCACAAGTTCTTTGTAGCTTGTGCCTGGCCTCGAATACCTTCTTCCTCAGGTTACTCAGTATTCGGTTCCACCAAGGCACTGACTTGTTGAACACTTGCTTTCTTGGAATTTTCTTGTTACCAGCCTCCAGGATCTTTTTATCTAATAGCTCGGATCGTGTCTGTGCGTGCAGTCGGTTCGATGCAGGTTGTACTTCTGTTTGCCCTTGGAGTTGCATTAGGTGTTCCCGTTACGGGGCCCAGTCCGCTCTCTTTCTGTTATATCTATTGCTCGGTTCCGTTTGGGGGTCATATCTTGTGCCTGTGATTTCTAATGTCATGATTCGATGGTCGCTGTTAATTTCGTTGGGGTGTACGATCCAGTTTTTTATATTTTGTGCTATTGCGTTGGTGGCTATTTTTATGTCTATATTAGATTGTCCGTGTATATTGTCAAATGTTGCTGCATTTCTGTTTCTGTTAAGTACTACTAACCTGTGCTGAGATATAAATCGCTCTAATTCCTCGCCCTTGCTGTCGGATATTTCGTTGTGTGTCGTTAATTTTTTCCAGTACTGCGAGGTCGAATTTGCGTCGAGAAACATTACGACCTCTTTACCCTGCAACGCTTGTACTATCGTCTCTAGGTGTTGCAGGTTGGGGACTATTGACTTCGAGTGTTGCATGTGCACGCTTACCAGGTAAAATCTGACAGGGGACTGCACTAGTTTCTGCACATATGAAGTGCGTGTTGCGCTGGTGTTCTAGTTTTAGGATTCTCATTCCGGCCGGCGATAGCGGATTTGATGTTTTTGTTTCCTATTGTGCTACTGAAGGATTTTGTGTCTGATATTGTCCTGATTATGACCCCGAGTCCACTTATATTGCCTTCACGGTTGTACGGTTCCTGAATTGCAATTGCATATATGTCTTTTTCAGCTATTACTACTCCTAATTCGTCTAGTGCCAGGCGTGAGTTCTGTGCTTTATGTTGCGCTATTTTGACCGTTGTCCCGTCTATCGTTTTTTCGTTTACTTGCCATAGTCGATTTTTGATATTAGGTTTGCTATATCAAATTTTATGCCAGAAAATCGGCGGAGCGAAATGAGTGCGCGCACGGTTTTGTAGCTCGTTTGCAGGTTATGCAGAGCGCGTTTTCGTTCTTTTTTGGACAGTTCTTAAAAGCGTGCCCGTCACACCCATAGTGACCACATACTTCCTTGGCTGCTTTGCAATATTTAGATAAATGTCCGAATGGTCGGCATTTATAACAGCGACTTACCTTTATGTAGTTCCGTACTTTCAGGGAGCGCCATCCTATGTAGACTCTGTCTTGCTTTAGGAGGGTTTCCCTGAGTCCAGACGGTTCCTTGTGTACGTAGTTTACAGTGTCTGAGTTCTTGTTTCCGGTTTTGTGTGAGATCTTCACTTCTTGTATTTTCTCGTAGCTGATGTTCTGCTGTCGGAGGGCGATTAAAAACTCTTTCTCTGCCTGATCGTTTGGGACGTCGTAGATTATGACCTTCGGCATTTTCTTTGCCAGGAGAACGTTACCCAGTCCTGCGGCTTGAAGTTTCTCATTTTTAAGGCCACGTTCTTTGTCCTCCTTCGTGGCTGTTTCAACGCGGACGCCGTTGTTGACTATCTTTTTGACGCCTCTGATTTGGAGCTTCTCCTTGGCCGGCGCCAGGCTTGTCACCAGGGTCTCCTTTGTTGCTTCGCTCGTCTTCATAGGGCTCCCTACTTTTGGGTAGATGGCTACTACGTGACGGGCTGTTGTTGGTAATTGCATCGTCGGTTTGTTGCCTGCTGGTGCTTTTAGTTTTTCAGCGTAGGAGCTGGGTTTCAGGGCATCGTCCTTGAGTACTTTGATGGATTTGGTAGCTCCTTGGATGACACTCTCGAGTTGTTTCAATTTGACATCCAGAGAGGTGGTCTCACTTTGTCTTGCGCGGAGTTTGGTGTTTTCGTTAGCCAGGTGCATGAGCATCTGGTACATTCCGCTGACGCCCTCTTTGATTATTTGCAGGTTCTTTTCGTTGATTTGATTGACAGTGAGGTTATTGCAAAAGACTGCGAACTTCTTGTAGGACCTTAGATTGGCTGGTTGGTCGTCGGCTGGGGGTGGGTTCGCATTAGTTTGCGGTTTCGGTTTCGGTTTCGCAAATTCTTCATCGGTGCCTTCTGGGACTGGCTTCTTTTATCGTCTAGCCGCGGAACTGTCTGACGATTCGCCGCGGCTGCTTTTCTCCGCCGATTGTCTGGCTTATAAATTTCTCCTTTCGCTTCGCGACGCGTTTAGCGAGGTTTAAGTTCTCGTCGTGTGAGAAATCCTCGCAATCCATTGCTATCTTTCACTGTAGTCACGTTAAAAAAAAAAAAAACTTGTCTGATTATAACCTGCGACGCCGAATAGACCGCTCGGTCTCCACCGAGTAGGTGGCTGCTCTCGGAAAGCTGACTCTGAGTTGCGCGCGCACCCGGGCGACTTCCGTCCAAGGTGGCCGCACCACGTGTCGACGAAAATTTTAAAAATTAGTATTTTATCGTGCACTTCACCGATTTTTACGCACAACACTGAAAATGCTCGCGATTTTTTCCCGCACACGCTCGAATTGCCGCACTTCTGTATTTGAACTGGTTCGGGAGAACTGTGTTACTGAGCTCCCGAAGCGGACACGTTGGCACGCTGCCCATTACTTTCACAGCATTTCACCTTGTTTTTCACTCTTTTCCTACAAAAATGCGGCCACAAGCACGGTTTCACGAGCCGAATGCACTGAGTACTTGCTTTTATTTTTCCTGTAGCGGCTAGCGAACGTAGAGAAAGTTCTAGCACTACAAAAGCTAGGAGACCTTACGTCTCTCAGGATATACGAGCTGTCGAAAGACGAAGGCCAAGTTTTTATTCCTAAAGTGCATAGGACAACAAAGTCCACACTCGGTAATATTAGAACGGCCAGGACAGCAATCGCGAGCGTCGTAAATTCTACAATTACGAAGGGTAAGCACTCAGGCCAGCGTGCCTAACAAAAACCTGATGGCGACGTGCAAGACCCAGAGAAATCCCGCTACGCCATTTAGAAATTCGAAGAGGTGTCTTCGGAAAAATTGCAGCCCCACTCCAGGAAGAGTAGGAGGCGCAATCTCCCCTGACACCTAATTGGCCAGAGCCTAAAAAACGCTTGGCCAATTGGGGAAGAAAAAGCAGATCCAAAAATCTTCGAGCGACGACGCGAGCTCGAGCGCAGAGAGCAAGTTGAGCAGTCCGCGAGTGCGAACCGCGTAGTCCGAAACAGCCCGCTCTCTTAAGCTCGTCGTCAACTTGATTGTACAAGTTCATCTTTAAATAAAAGAGATAAACCAAGTACACAGTCTCGTCGATATCCAAATCCTTCTCCAAAATCCAAACACTTTTTACCGGTGCCTTCGCAGACTAATCACAGAGCGACGTGAACACGTCCGTAAGCATCGGCGCCATAATGGAACTAGTAGATAGGGACAGAACCAATCGGAGAAAATTTAACGTGCCTGTACCTAGCATGAAGGCCTATCAAACATGGCCACCACGGGCGTGGGACCGGTAATACGCCCAGTCAACTCGCTCCCGCAAGAACGGCAGCTACCAATTAGCCCCAGAGTGCAAGTTCACTGGACCAACCTTGGTGGGCCGGGACCTTTCTAACATCCCTACCGGCTTCTGCTAACCGGCCAGCGAGCTGTGTATTAAGCGCAGCTCCCCGCCGAAGCAATTGTCGCCTCTCGCCCGCGGTATAGGCTCTACCATTGCCCCCGAGTGTCCAACCCAAATGGCCGGCAACGGAGGGTTGCCCCTCCGTGGGCTTATCCACGCCGACCCCCTCGGTATCATTGCTTCGGTCATACTGGTCATACCCTTCGCAGAACCAATCTGCTTCCCACTGAGGTACTTGGACACCTCGACATGGGTGGGGCCAACTCGTATACGTGGGGGCGTCACTCCCCGAAGGCGTCCGGGTTACAGCCCGGCAGATCTCCTGCGACCACAGGACACCCCCGCATTCACACACCTCTCACATTCACCCTTCTCCTTTCTAACACATTCCTCGCAAACTCACAACACCTTTCATACTTTTCCTTGCATTCTAAAACACCTTCTACATTCACACTTCCATCCGCATTCATACGCATCCACTCAGGTGTCTTAGGTCATCATACATACGACATTCAGTCAGCACATGCAACCAATCCTCTCTAGCAGCCCCACACACACGCGACGCTCGCGCATTGAAATTCCTGTCAAACAAAAACGCATTCAAACTTCCATGCCCAGTCATCAAGGAACATGAATACACACTCGGATCGAACCAGGCGTTCCTCTCAGCAAACCGTACATCCTTAATAAACTCATACGTAACCCTTCCATTCACGCACTCGTTCCACCTGGTCTGCCATCGGACGTACACTCTTTCGTTCACCGGACTCCCACTTTCTTCCACGCTTCTCCGTTTCAATTCATCTTCAGTCACTAATTGATTCCCACATATACTCCACCCATTCCTAATCATTCGTATCAATCTGCTCCTCATACACTCTAAGTCCCAAGGTAACACACCAACAAGAACTTGCATTCCATCAGTCGACATAGTCTTACACACCTTCACACACGCATACAACACAATTCTCTGACACCTATTCATTATGTTACTTGCATGATTTGTTTTCACATACTCACACCATACACTCGAGCCATACATCACACACGCCATAAACAAACTCTTATACATCACTCGCACGCACGTTTCCTCATCCACCAATCACACTTCAATAGACGCCTCATCGGCCCCACTACATTCGTCCCTTTCACCCTCATTCGCTCAAGATGCACCTTAAAATTCATTCTCTCACTCACTGTTATACCTGGATAGTTCACTGGATCAACGTAACTTATAGTCTTCCCATTCATACGCACACACGGTCGTCTACTCACAGCCATGTTACCTATCATAAACATTGTCACAGTCTTGCTTTCGGACACCGACACTCAAACATTCTCACCCCATTCACTCACTATCTTCATATATTCTGTCCCCATTCGCTCGATCACAACTCGGCCCTTTCCCTCAACAAGAAGCAACAAATCATCAGCATACGCAACACACTTGCACCCACATTCGCACAACTTCCACAGGAGCCCATCCATCATGAGGTTCCATATAAATGAACCACAGATGGACCCCTGCGGACAGCCCCTCTCAACATCCTTCCATACAACCTCATTCGTTCCAACCATGCATGCTCGCCTGCCCTGGAAGAAACTCCTCCAGAGTGGCATCTCCTCGTAACCAATCTCATACAACTTTTCAAGCACACCAAATTAAAGCACTCGTAAAATCGACAAACACTCGAAGTACATACCTACATTCACTCACCCGTACGAACTGCTTCACCTTCGCCCACGAACTCTCCGTCGATCGACCCATCCTAAACCCATGCTGTGCCTCATTCATTCTATCATTCACCTTACATTCAATCCGTCCAACCATCAATCTCTCAAGCGTCTTTCCCAGCACGGGCAGCAGACTTATAGGTCTATAAGACGCGTGGTCCGATCGCGGTTTTTCAGGAGACTTCGGTATAATAAACACTCTCGCTCATTTCCATGCGCTCGGGAAACCTCCAATAATAAGACACGCATCAAACATCGTCATCATCCATCCCGGGATCAGTCGCACTCTGTTCGCATCATTTCAACATTCATACCATCAAGGCCGGGTGCCCTGCCCACTTTCGCTCGTACAATCGCTCTTTCAACCTCACTCCGTTCAAAACTTCTACCAAGCACACGATCACTATCGTCCTCTAAACATTCTTCCTTATTCTAACACGTTGCTGGGAAGAATCTATTCATCATAAAACTCGCAAACTCTTTCCACGTCACATACTCCACCCCATTCACATTCAGTGACGTCAAAGACTCTCTCACATTCTTTCCTCTACATGCACTATACACGGCACCCCACGGATCCAGGTTGGAATAAACACTCACGAACTGTTTCCAGTTCTCCTCTTTCATTTTCCTCAGTCGCTACTTGTACTCATTCATAAATCTCTTGTACTTTCTCAGCCGTTCTTCCACATCCTCTCTTCTTTCCTTTCTCGCTTTCTGCCACGCTTTTCTACATTCCCGCACATTAGACTTGAGGTCATTCCACTCTCTTGTCCACCACTTAATCTTTCGTTTTCTCTGACTCACTCGTTCTTTCATATGTCTTCCATTCACTTCCTGGAACCATCCAGTCACTTCCTCAACCATCCTGTCGACATTCGTTTCAGTAATTACATCCAATCCTCTCATACTGTTCACTTCACGCAAACCACTCTCATATTCTGCCCAGCTAACGTTCTTACGCATCCATCACTTACAGATACTCAACTCACGCATTTCACTCACTTCATCATACATCATTTGTATAGGAATCACATTGTGATCACTTATACGCTATTCATTCTTCACCTCCCATTTGAAAGAGCACCCAGACATGTTTCCATCCATCAATGAAACATCTACGTCGCTCTCACCTCTCACTCCCGAGAAAGTATAATACTCACTCGGCACATTCAACACAACCATTCCTTTTGTTAACACCCATTCTTCCTAAATCCGTCCACGCATCTCATTCTCTCTATTGCGGCCCCCATCCTTGCTGAATCACAAGGGGGAGGCCGCATTTGCATCCATACCTAAAATCACTCTTCTACCATTCACACACGCTCGCACTCTGTCCATGTATGCAAGGTATGGCTCAATGTCATAGCCATACCGACAATACATGGACATGACAAATAGCTCACCGAAATCCCCCTTCAACCACACACACACGCCATACTCATCAGTACACTCATTCACGCACAACGCTTCCACGCTCTCATCACACACGACCACCGCAGCCTTGCCCGGTACACGTCCACAGACGTATACCCGACAAGAACTGGGTAGTCCACACACACGTTCATTTGATACATACAACTCTTGCAATAAACACTCATTCGCAGATTCATTCATCAAGGCATCGCCCAGATCTCTCAGAACCGCATACGACCGTTGACAGTTCAACTGAACGATCCTTAGACCCATCTTAATCGTCAGACACTCTCGCTCTCGCTCGCTCCAACACTCTCACGTATTCCGGGCACTCAGTGGACAGAACCGAGTGATCACACTTTTTCCCCTTAAGCTTACAATTTCTACACACGCACGCACTCTTACATTTATCCCTCAAATGTCCACTCTCTCCACATCTTTCACAGTACACTCCTTCATCATGAGTCCGAAAGCAAGACACTTATGACAGCACAACATATTGACAAAATCTTTCACTTTGCAAGCACGCCATCTCACATACACCCTACCCACACACACTAACACATCACGCATTCGTCTAGAGACTTCCATGACCACATTACCCACGTTAATACCCTTTCTGTTAGTTCGACTAACTATTCTCACTCTCTCTTTAAACTCGCTCTCAGTCACACCAGCATTCTTTAAGTTCTTCACACATACTTCAATCATCCTCAAAAATCCTCATTCGTCATCTCATTCTCAACATCGAAATCACTACCTTAGTACCAACCTTCTTAGGGGCCTCAACTTTGGAGGCCCAGGTCTCCAAACTTCATGCATTCGTGCAACATCCGCACATCTTTCTCACTCGCAGCCTCGATGGCAATACCACCACTCCTAGTCCTTCTAACTGCTTTCACACGAATATTCTGCTCACCACTCACATTCTTCATCACTTTATGTTTCACCTCATCGCTCGTCATTTTCACACTTTCATCCTTTGCTTTTACCACTACCGCATATGACTTTTCTTTCGCACGCACATTCGCACTCTTAGTCACGGCCTGTCTCGATCAGGTCACTCCACTCACAACACTCTTTCCTGTCACACCCGCATTTGATACAGTCGTTCTCGTAGCTTCTCTCTGGGCCAACAATTTTTCACACTCTTCAATCCTTTCAGTCAACCTTTCATTCTTGGCAAACATCCTAATCATACTCTCCTCATACTCACTAATACAACGCAAAAAGAACACACTCGCAGCCTTCGTTATTTTGTCCGAAAATATACACTTCTGAACCTTGTTTCGAACCTCTCTCATTGCATTCAAGTCATCCATACACACACTAGCATCCGTCATTTCACCCTCGCTCCTTTTAGCCCTTTTTACTGGGCTTACACTTCTCGACACACCAGCAACACTCGCCCCTTTGGGGCCTCACTCATATCGACCTTCTACGTTAAATCGATATCATCAACAGACTTTTCCCCCCCAAGTATGTCACCAAATTTAATATTTTTTGAACATTCCATAATTTTCCCACGTGTAGGGACGGAAATGCGTCGCTCCCCGTGTGACGCCCATTCCGGAGGGAAGGCTTCTAGACTCAGGAGCCGATGACGGCTTCGGAAAGCCAGATCTAGTCGCCGTCAGGTCGGAGAAGTAGTTCGTGATTGATGCGCAGGTTGTGGGGGAGCAGACAATCCTGGATCTTGCGCATAAGCCCAAGGTTCAGTATTACGCTGAAGATGCCAGCATCCGGGGGGCGATTGCGTCTAACAAAGGCACTCTGGAGGTGAGCTTCATCTCCGCCACTCTGTCGCGTAGAGGAGTCTGAAGTGCGAAGTCGGTGAAGGGACTGTTGGACTCTGGATTGATGAGCCGGAGAGACCTCAAGGTGGTGTCGTCTCGAGTCCTGGTGAGGGGAGTCGCAGCCTGGAATAAATTCCACCGCAGAACATCAATGCGGAACCAGCGCACAACACCGGCGCAGTTTAATAAAGGAGTGGGATAAACAACATTTTGGTGACGGGGTGGCCTACGGTAGTAACTCAGGCGTAAAAACCGGTTGAGGTCGTGGTTTTGCTGCAGTTATTAGTCGTGGAAAAAAAACAGCTAAATGCCTCGTCATCTAATTGGTGACGCTCATGAATGACTGAACGAGATTCCCTCGGTCCCTATCTACTCCCCCCAGGGGCTGCGGGCGTCTGTGCAAAAACACAGTCGGCCGCAGTACGAGTTTAGCGATCCCAGCTCGTAGCATACCGTAAACCTGTGGTCATGTTTCGCAGGCGCGGGGGACTTGCCTTAATCGGCTGGTACCGCGATGGTGAGATAACCTCTATAAAAAATCCCTAACCGAACTGTGAGGTATCGCGGCTAGTAGGCACTCCCCAGTCTTGGGCACTGGGGGGTGGGCTGATGGGTGCATCAGCCCTTAGCGTCCACCTCAGGACACCTTGCGACCTCCTGAGCTAGAAGCCTTCCCCCTGGGATGGGCGTCACCCGTGGGGCGACTCGTTTATCGTCCCAACTCGTGGAAACAAGTATGGACTGTTCAAACAAAAATATAAAACTTGGAACATTCTTGGGGGGAATAAAAGTGGTGATGTGGTTGAAGTGTCCCAGGAGTTCGACATGCCGGAGGCCCCTAAATGGCGCAGCGTTGCTGGAGTCTCGAGTAGCGTGAGCTCTTTAAAACGAGAGAAGAGGAGTGCTGGTGAGTCTATTGATTCTAGTATGTGTGTGGATGAACTGAATGTGATGAGAGTGATTGGAAATAAAGTGAGGAAGTATATTTTTACTGAGAAAGTAACGAAAGCGGCGAGTGAATATTTGTTGAGGTGTGTTGGGGAGTATGAGGAACAGATGATGCGTATGATAGCGAAGAATGAAAGGCTGAGTGGAATGATTGAAGAATGAGAGAAGCATATTGCCTACTGAGAATCGGTACCAGTGTGTCTTATGAGGGTATGGTTGGAAAAAGTGTGAGTAAGGTGGTGACTGGATCGAAGCAGGCTGGAGTGAGTGAACGTGTGAAAGAGAAGACGTATGCGGTTCTTGTGAAAGCGAAGGATGACAGTGAAAAGATGACTAGCGAGGAAATAAAGGAGAAAGTGATGAAAAATGTGAGTAATGAGTTAAGTATCCGTGTGAGAGCATTGACAAAGACTCGGAGAGGCGGTCTTGCCATCGAGGCTGCAAGTGAGAATGAAGTTAAGATGTTGAAGGAATGAGAGAAGTTTGCTGACATGGGGCATATGGTGGAAACACCGAAGAAGGAAGGTCCAAAAGTTGTTGTGTTTGATGTGGAGAATGAGATGATTAATGATGATTTAATGTATGAAGTGTATGTAAAGAATTTAAAGAATGCAGGTGTGACTGAATGTGAATTTAAAGAGTGAGGGAGGATTGTGAGTCGAACGAATAGAAAGGGTATGCATGTAGGCAACGTTGTGATAGAAGTGTCGAGGAGAATGCGGGATGTGATTGTGTGTGAGGGAAGAGTGTATTTGAAATGGCGTGCATGTGAGGTGAAAGAATTTGTGAATATGTTAAGGTGTCACAAATGTCTAGCTTTTTGACACATGATGAGAGAGTGCAGTGTGAGTGACAGATTGTGTGAGAGATGCGGAGAGGGTGGACACTTAAATGAAAAGTGTAAAATTGCGTGTGTGTGCAGAAATTGCAAGTTGAAAGGAATGAAATCTGATCACTCGGTTCTGTCTGTTGAATGAACGGAGTATATGAGAACGTTGGAGCGCGAGTAAGCGAGAGTGAGCGACGACAAAGATGGCTCTCAGAATTGTACATCTGAATTGCCAAAGGTCGTACGATGTTTTGAATGATCTTAGTGCTGTATTGGCGGACAAGTGTGTGAGTATCGCTCTATTGCAAAAGCTGTATGTTGTGAACAAACGTGTGATTGCCCCGTTCTTGGCGGGTATACGTCTGTGGGCGTGTGCCTGCCAAGACTGCGGTGGTAGTGTGTGACGAGAGTGTGGAAGCAGTATGTGTGAGGCTCAAATGGGAATTTTGGGAATTGTTTGTAGTGTCTATGTATTGCCGGTATGGCTACGATATCGGGCCATACCTGGCATACATGGATAGAGAGAGAGACTCTGTGAATGGATGGAGAGTGATTCTTGGTATGGATGTTAACAAGGCCTCCCCTTGTGGTAGAGCAGGGACGGGGGTCGCAGTAGAGAGAATGAGATGCGTGGAAGGATTTTGGAAGAATGGGTGATTGCGAATGGAATGATCGTGTTGAATGAGCCGAGCGAGATTTATACTTTCTCGGGTGTGAGAGGACAGAGTGATGTGGATGTGACGTTGATGAAAGGACACTGGGTAGGGTGCCTTTTTAAATGGCAGGTGAAGAATGAATAGTGTATAAATGATCACAATCTGATACTTATACGGATGGTGCATGATGCAGTGAACGTGAACCGAGAAGTGAATGTGTGGAAGCGATGGCTGTGTATGAATGTTAGCTGGGAAGATTATGTGTGTGATTTGAGTGAAGTAGCACGTATGAAAGGTTATAGCGTGTTCGGTGCATCAAATGTGGACATAATGGTTGAAGAGGTGAGTGGATGGATCCAGGAAGTGAATGAGCGATTTATGAAAGAGCGAGTGTGTCAGAATGTACGGAGGAAAGTATGGTGGACATGAGAGCTTGATAGCCTCAAGTCTAAAGTGCGAAAGTGCAGAAAGGCTTGGCAGCGAGCGAGAAAGGAGAGAAGAGAAGATGTTGTGGAACGATTGAGAGAGTATAAGAAGGTTATGAGTGAATATAAATACCGACTGAGGAAAACGAAAGAGGAGAACTGGAAACAGTTCGTGAGTGTATTCTCAAGCCTGGATCCATGGGGTGTGGTGTATAGAATGTGTAGAGGAAGGAATGTGAGAGAGTGCCTGACATCGTTGAAAGTGGGTGGTGCGGAGTATGTAACGTGGAAGGAGTGTGCATGTGTTATGATGGAGCGCTTCTTCCCAGCTACCAGTATGAGTGAGGAGAGATGTTTAGAGGATGATTCTGCTGGAAAGCATGTTAGTGAATTTGAGTGGGGTGAGATTGAGAGTGCGATTGGAAGAGCGAAACTGAGAAGGGCATCCGGCCTGGATGGTATAAATGCTGAAATGCTTCGAGCGATGTGGCGTGCGATTCCGGGATGGTTGAAGACGATGTTTGATGCATGTTTCATTAATGGATGTTTCCCGAGCGCATGGAAGAGAGCGAGAGTGGTTGTTCTCCCGAAGTCCTCGGAGAAGCCGCGATCAGATCCCGCGTCGTATAGTCCAATAAGTCTGCTGCCCGTGCTGAGAAAGACGCTAGAGAGAATGATGGTTGGACGGCTTGAACGTAAGGTGGATGGTAGAATGAATGATGCTCATCACGTGTTCAGGCGGGGTCGATCGACAGAGAGTGCGTGGGCGAAAGTGAAGGAGTATGTGCGGATGAGTGAGTGTAAGTATGTTCTTAGTGCGTTTGTAAATTTTAAGAGTGCATTTGATAATTTCTAGTGGATGAGAGTGATTGAAAAGCTGAATGAGGTTGGATGTGAGGAAATCTCCCTGTGGAAGAGTTCTTCCAGGTGTGACGTGTGTGCATGGTGGGCATGAATGATGTGTGGAAGAATGTTGAGAGAGGCTGACCACAGGGGTCCATTTGTGGGCCATTTATATGGAATCTTATGATGGATGGGCTCCTGTGGAAGCTGGGTGAAGGAGAGTGTAAATGTGTTGCGTAGCGGATGATTTGTTTTTCATTGTTGAAGGACAGAACCGAGTGGAGATTGAGCGAAAGGGAACAGACTGTATTGGAATTGTGAGTGAATGGGGCGTGATTGTTCGTGTGTCGGTGTCCGAATGCAAGAGAGTGACAATGTTTATGAAAGGCAGTAAGTGTGTGAATAGAAGACCGTATGTGCGTATGAAAGGAAATCCTATGAAGTATGATGAATCCGTCAAATACTTAGGCATAAGATTGAGTGTAAATGTGTACTTTAAAGTACATCTTGAGCGAATGAGAGTGAAAGTGATGAATGTTGTGGGTCAGATGAGGCGTGTGTTGGAGTGTGAATGGGGTATAAGAAAGCGTGCGGTGAGAATGATATATCAGGGATTGTTTGCTGCATGTGTGATGTATGGTTCGAGTGTTTGGTGTGAATATGTGCGATCGAAGTATGCAAGGAATATTATGAATAGATGTCAGCGGATAGCTCTGTATGCCTGTCTGAAAGTATGTAAGACTGTGTCAACGGATGCAATGCAGGTTTTGATTGGTGTCATGCCTTGGGATCTAGACTGTATTATACGAGGTGTGGTGAGAACGATAGTGAATGGATGGAATGTGTGCGAGAATGAATTGGTGTCAGAAGAATTAATGAATGGAATAAGCGTGGAAGAGAGGGTGAATCTTGTAAACGAGAGAGTGTATGGCCAATGGCAGACTAGGTGGGATGAGTGCGTGAATGGAATTGTGACGTATGAGTATATAAAGCATGTACAGTTTGTCGAGAGGAACGCCTGGTTCGACCCGAGTGTGTAGTCAAGGTTTCTACTAACTGGGCATGGCAGTATAATTGGGTTTTTGTTGACAGGAATAGGAATGTGATTGCGAGGTGTTTCTGTGGGTCTGAGAGGGAAGATTGGATGCATGTGCAGAGTGAATTAGGTTGTATGACGACCTAAGACACATGGGTGGATGCGGAGTACGTGTGACTGATGATGGAAGTGTGAATGTTGAAGGTGTCTTAGAATGCAAGGTAAAGTATGAAAAGTTTTGTGAATATGCGAGGAACGTGTTTGCAAGGAGAAGGATGAATGTGAGAGGAGTGTGAATGTGAGGGTGTCCTGTAGTCGCAGGAGGGCTGCCGGGCTGTAACCCGGAGGCCTTTGGGGAGTGACGCCCCCGCGTATCCGAGTTGGCCCCACCCAGGTCGAGGTGTGCAAGTACCACAGTGGGAAGCAAATTGGTTCTGCGCCCGGTATGACCAGTATGACCGAAGCACTGGTACCGAGGGGGTCGGCGTGGATAAGCCCACGGATCGGCAACCCTCCGTTCCAGGCCATTTGGGTTGGACTCCCGGGGGCAGTGGTAGAGCCTATATCGCGGGCGAGAGGCGTCAATCGCTTAGGCGGGGAGCTGCGCTTAATACATAGATCGCTGGCCGGTTAGCAGAAGCCGGTAGGGACGTTAGAATGGTCCCGGCCCACCAAGGTTTGTCTCGTGAGCTTGCAGTCTGGGGCTAATTGGTAGCTCTCGTTCTTGCAGGAGCGCGTTGACCGGGCGCATTCCAGTACCCACGACCGTGGGGGCCGGGTCTTGGCTTCATGCCAAGTAGAGGCGCGGTAAATCTTCACCGATAGTTTCTGCCCCTATCAACTAGTTCCATTATGGCGCCGATGCTTACTGACGTGTTCACGTAGCTCCGTGATTAGTCTCCGAAAGCACCGGTAAAAAGTGTTTGGAAAATAAAAGCGATTACTCAGTTCATTCGGCTCGTAAATATGTGCCTGTGGCAAGTTTTCGTTGCCACATGGTGCGGTCATCTTGGACGGAAGTCGCCCGGGTGCTCGCTCAGCCTGTGTGCGCGCGAAACTCAGAGTCAGGTTTCCGAGCGCAGCCACCTACTCGGGGGTGACCGAGAGGTCTATTTGACGTCGCAGGTTGGAATCCGACAAGTTTTTTTTTTTTTTTTTTAACGTGACTACAGTGAAAGTTAGCAATGGAGTGCGAGGATTTTTCACACGACGAGATCTTAACCCTCGCTAAAAGCGTCTCGAAGCGAAAGGAGGAAAGCAGCCGCAGCGAATAGACAGACACCGACAGATCCGCGGCTAGACGCAAAAAGAAGTCAGTCTCGGAAAGCACCGTTGAAGAATTTGCGAAACCGAAACCGAAACCGCAAACTAATACAACCCCACCCCCAGCCGCCGACCAACCAGCCAATTAAAAAGTCCTACAAGATATTCGCAGTTTTTTGCAATAACCTCACTGCCAATCAAATCAACGAAAACCTGCAAATAATCAAAGAGGGCGTCAGCGGAACGTACCAGATGCTCATGCACCTGGCTAACGAAAACACCAAACTCCGCGCAAGACAAAGTGAGACCACCTGTCTGGATGTCAAGTTGAAACAACTCGAGAGTGTCATCCAAGAAGCTACCAAATCTATCAAAGGACTCAGGGCCGATTCCCTGAAAACCAGCTCCTACGTTGAAAAGCTAAAAGCACCAGCAGTCAACAAACCGACAATGTAATTACCAACAACAGCCCGTTACGTAGTAGATATCTACTCAAAAGTAGGGACGATGAAGACGAGCGAAGCAGCAAGAGAGGCCCTGGTGACAAGCCTGGCGCCGGCCAAGGGGAAGCTCCAAATTAGAGGCGTAAAGAAGACGGCGTCCTCGTTGAAACAGCCTCGAAGGAGGACGTGGAACGTGTCCTTAAAAATGAGAAACATCAAGCCGCAGGACTGGTTACCGGCCTCCTGGCAAAGAAAATGCCTAAGGTCATAGTCTACGATGTCCCAAAGGATCAGGCAGGGAAAGTGTTCTTGATCGCACTCCGACAGAAGAACCTCAGCAACGAGATGATGCAAGAAGTGAAGATCTCACACAAAACCGGAAACAAGAACTCAGACACAGTAAACTACGTACTCGAGGTACCGTCTGGAATCAGGGAATTCCTCCTAAAGCAAGACAGAGACTATATAGGATGGCGCTCCCTGAATGTACGGGACTACATAACGGTAAGTCGATGTTATAAATGTCAATCCTTCGGACACGTATCTAAATATTGCAAAGCAGCCAAGGAAGTATGTGGTCACCACGGGTGAGACGGGCACGCTGTTAAAAACTGTCCAAAAAAGAACGATAACGCGGTCTGCATAAACTGCAAACGAGATGCAAAACCTACCGGCACTCATTTCGCTCAGCCGATTGTCCGTCATATAAATTTGCTGTAGCAAACCTAATATCAAAAATCGACTGTTTCAAGTAGACGAAAAAACGATAGAGACGGGACAACGGTCAAAATAGCGCAACTTAAAGCAAAGAAATCACGCCTGTCACTAGACGAACTAAGTGTAGTAATTGCTGAAAAAGACATATATGCAATAGCATTTCAGGAACCGCACAACCGTGATGGCCATATAAGTGGACTCGGGTTCATAATCAGGACAGTATCAGACACAAAAGCATTCAGTAGCACAATAGGAAACAAAAACATCAAATCCGCTATCGCCGTCCGGAACTCAGCAATGAGAATCCTAAAACTAGAACACCTGTGCAACTCGCACTTAACATGTGCAGAAATAGTGCAGTCCCCTGTCAGATTTTACCTGGTAAGCGTGTTCATGCAACACTCGGACTCAATAGGCCCCTACCTCCAACGCCTAGAGACAATTATACAAGCGTTGCAGGGTAAAGAGGTCGTGATGTGTTTCGACGCAAATGCGACCTCGGAATCCTGGAACAAATTAACGACACACAACGGAATATCCGAGAGCAGAGGCGAGGAATTAGAGCGATTGATAGCTCAGCACCGGTTAATGGTACTTAACAGAAATTCACCAACATTTGACAACACACACGGACAATATAACAGAGACGTAACAATAGCCACCAACGCAATAGCACATAAGATAAAAAACTGGACCGTACACCCAAACGTAATAAACAGCGATTCATAACATTAGAAATCACAAGTACAAGATATGACCCCCAACCAGAACCGTGCAGTAGATATAACACAAAGAGAGCGGATTGGGATGCCTATCGAGAACAACTAAGGCAACTCCAATGGCAAACAGAAATACAACCTGCATCGAACCAACTGCACGCACAAACACGATCCGAGATATTAGACAAAAATAACCTGGAGGTTGGCAACAAGGCAATTCCAAGGAAGCAAGTATTCAGCAAGTCAGTGCCTTGGTGGAACCGAATACTGAGTAACCTGAGGAAGAAGGTATTCGAGGCCAGGCACAAGCTCCAGAGAACTTGGAACAATTCCGAAGAATTAGGAACAGCTACTCCACGGAAATTAAAAAGGCAAAACAGGAAAGCTGGGAAAAATTCGTCGCCAATGAAGACAACAAAAATCCCATGAGTACAGTACATAAGATACAAACCAAGAGACTGAAACTGGATAGAGCACAATACAATGACATGGGATGAAACAGCCGAAACACCAATGAACCAGTTAATTCCCAGCGACAACATATAAAACGAAACAGACCGGCACCATAAAATGAGGAACGATGCAGGAAAAATACAAGGATCTGACGACACCTCACCATTTGCACTACAGGAAATAGCTGACATTGTAAATACACTAAACACCAAAAAGGCGCTGGGACATGACCTCATCGAGGACAAGATGATAAAAGAAGCATGGCCAAAACGACAGCATGAAATTCTAAAACAGCTCAACAGTTGTCTGACGCAAATGGTGTTCTCGACTCACTATAAAAAAGCACTAATTCGAGTAGAGCTCAGAAGCGAAGATAAAGATAAAACAGATCCAAAGTCCTACAGGCCTATGTCGCTGCTACCAGTGATGGGCAAAGTCCTGTAGAGAGCGATTTCTGGACGCCTAAAAGGACTTGTAAACAACCACTCACTCTCACCACCAAGACAGTACTCGTTTCAACCCGGCCGTTTTACCGATGATGCAATAGTCGAGCTGCGTCGGATAGTGGGATCAACGCGGAGCAAGTACACGGTGGACTGCTGTTTGATATTTCTTTGCTGTTTGGTAACGTTTGGTGGCCGAGCATCCTGGGCAACCTGAAAGCCAGAGATTGCCCAAGGAATCCTTATGGCCTCGTGCAGAGTTATTTTAAGGACGGGACCGCGAACATAATTCGAGCTGAAACGGTGGCGGAGCGAGCAATAACAAAAGGATGCCGTCAAGGTTCAGTTCTAGGTCCAATCGTCTGGAACGTTATTTTCGATGAGGCAATTGAAGAAGCTGAACGGAATGGTAACGAAACCATAGCATTCGCAGAAGACCTAATAGTCGTCGTAAGTGCCGAAACGACGCTAGGCATAGAAACCAAAGCCAACGAACTTACAAAGGCTCTCCAGAAATAGTGCGCTAAACAGAAATTGCAACTGTCTAAGAGCATGTCGGAAATGAAACTCCTTAAAGGATCCTATGATATAAAGAGACCGCCGACAGTAATGATCGGAGACAAAACTATGAGAATGCAACCAAAATTCCGCTACTTGGGAATTCATTTTGCAACACGATTCAATAAACAACCGCAAATAGATTTCGTAACCGGAAAAACAAGAAAACTCTTCGCAGGGTTTGTCAAACTAGCAAAAGAACACTGGGGCCTTAATACAAAAGTAATAAGGACAATATACAAAGGCCTCGTCCTGCCGATACTCTGCTATGCAGCGGCAGGTTGGGCCGACAAACTTAACGCACATCACATGAGAATACTTAAAAGTGCGTAAAGACAGCCCTTCTTGCAGTTACAAGAGCATACAGAACGACATCTAACGACGCCCTAAAAGTCTTAGCAGCTGAAATGCCAATACATATATTACTTAAGGAACGGATTGCGCTCTGCTCTCTACGTAAAAACACTGAATTTGAAATAGGCAGTTCCAGATACATTCCCTCAGGAGAAGGAATGTATAGAGAACAAGGAATACATATAAGAAAACGAATAAGTGAAGAATCTACCCACCTCTGGCAGACCGAATGGGATGTATCTGAAAAGGAAAACTGACGCGGTGCTTCATTCCGAACATAATCATGCGTATTCAACATTCATAGAAAGTAATAAGCCATCGAATGGCACAAATTCTAACAGGCCATGGTCATATAAGATACACACTCCACAAGCTCAACCTGTCGAACACTGAACAGTGCCGTTGTGGCCAACCGGATACGGTTGAGCACATAATATTCCACTGCCAGGAGGAAGAACTAGAGAGAGAGGAACTCAGAAGAGGAATAGAGCAACATGGAATCGCATGGCCATTTAACTTGTCCGAAATCACACAAAAAGACAGAATTGAACACCTATACAACTTTCCAGAATACGTAATAAGAAGAGAGTGCAGCTAGGACGCATGTTGATACAGGAGGTAAAAGCACTCAGCCATCCCACCGCTCAAGCTGCGTTGGCGCTTCCTTTTAGTGGGCGTGCTAGAAAGATGCTAAAATTTCGTGAATGCTCTCGAGCCGGAAAGAGACCGACTGCTGGTGACCACGCCACCCCGTGGCCATCACTGGACAAAGTTTAGTCGGCAATCCTTCTTAGGACGGTCTACCTCTATGATGATGGTCAACAGTTCAAGGGGCGGTTCTTCCAAGTCCGCCGTCCACAACATCTATGGACGTGACTCTTCGCAGTGGTTAACGCACCCAACATCGCCGGGAATAGGCACATGCCCAAGCACGGCTGAGCTGGAGCAAGCTTGCTTGCGGCCAAATTGCTGAAAGACGTACGTAAGTACGAAAGTACAATAGTTGTCTCTATCTACGCCCCCCAGGGGCTTCGGGCGTCTGTGCAAAAACACAGTCGGCCGCAGTACGCGATCCCGTGTTGCTCAGCTCGTAGCATAACATAAACCAGCGGTCATGTTTCGCAGGAGCGGGGGACATGACTCAATCGGCTGTTTCCGCGAGGGTGAGATAAGCTCTATAAAAAATCCCTAACCGAACGCTGAGGTATAGCGGCTAGTTGGCACTCCCAAGTCGAGGGCACTGAGGGGTGTACTGGTGGGTGCCTCAGCCCTTAGCGTCCACCTCAGGACATCTGGCGAACTTCTGAGTTAGAAGCCTTCCCCCAGGGATGGGCGTCACCCGGGGGGCGACGTGTTTTTCGTCCCAACTCGTGGGAATTCAATGGATAGTTACTGAAGATTATAAAACTCGGGGATATTCTTGGGAAGGGTAATGATGATGTTGACGATGTCAATTTGGTGCAGGATATCGATATGCATGAAGCCCCTAAGTGTCGCAGTGTTTCGGGAGCCTCGCGGAGCGTGAGCCCTGTTAAAATGGCTAAAAGGAGTGCTTGTGTATCTGGAAAGGATGCTGGTATGCATGTGGATGATCTAAATGCAGTGCGTGTGATTGGGAACAGAGTACGGAAGTTTATTTTCTCTGATAAGGTGACAAAGGCTACGGGTGAGTTTCTGTTAAAGTTCGTGATTTAATATGAGGTACAGATGATGCCAATGATCTCGAAGAATGAACGTCTGTGTGGAAGAATTGAAGAATGTGAGAAGTTGTTGGCCCAGAGGGATGTTGTGAGAGCGAGTGTGATTGAGAGAGTGAAAGAGAAGACGTATGCGGTAATTGTTAGGGCGAAAGATGAAAATGTGGAAATGACAATTGAGGAAGTGAAGGAAGAAGTAAGGAAGAATGTGAGTGTGGAATTGAATATTAGAGTGAGAGCGGTGAGAAAAGCGTGAAGTAGCGGTCATGCCATCGAGGCTGCGAGCGAGAGAGATGTAAAAATGCTGCATGATTGTAAGAAGTTTGGTGACTTGGGTCTCAAGGTTGAGGCCCCTAAGAAGGTAGGTCCCAAGGTCGTTGTATTTGATGTCGAAAACGAAATGAGGATCTAGTGAATGATTGAATCCGAAGAATTTGAAGAGAGCAGGTGTAAGTGAAAGTGAATTTAAGGAAAGACTGAGAGTTGTGAGTAGGACAAATAGGAAAGGAATGAATGTAGGAAATGAGATAATGGAATTGTCTAAAGGAATGAGAGATGTGTTGGTATGAGAGGGACGTGTGTATGTGGAATGGCGAGAGTGTAAAGTGAAAGATTTTGTGAATGCATTGCGGTGTCACAAATGCTTCGCTTTCGGACATATGATGAAAGAGTGTAGCGTGAATGGAAGACTGTGTGAAAGATGTGGTGAGAGCGGACATTTGAATGAGAAGTGTCAAAGCGCGCGTGTATGTAGGAACTGCAAGGTGAAAGGAAGAAAGAATGACCACTCGGTACTGTCAGTGGAATGCCCTGAGTATATTCGAATGTTGGAACTTGAGAAAGCTAGAGTGAGTGACGACTAAGATGGCGCTGAGGATCGTTCAGCTTAACTGTCAAAGGTCAAGTGCAGCACTGAGCTATCTGAACGCTATTTTGGTGAATGAATGTGGGTGTATGTTTGTTGCAAGAGTTGTATGTTTTGAATGAACGCGAGTGTGGACAGCCCAGTTCTTGTCGGTTATACGTCTGTGGGCGTGTGCCGGGCAAGGCTGCGGTGGTTGTATGTGATGAGAATGTGGAAGCGATATGCGTGAATGACTTCACGGATGTGTATGGTGTATGTGTATGGATGAAAGGGGACTTTGGGGAACTGCTTGTTGTGTCCATACTGACGGTATGGCTACGACATAGACCCATATCTGGCATATATGGCGAGAGTGTGTATGTTAGAAGAGTGATTTTTGGTATGGATGCTTAGGCGGCCTCCCCCTTGTGGTTTAGCAATGATGGGTGCCGTAGTAGAGAGATTGATATGCGTGGACGGACGTTGGAAGAATGTGTGATTGCGAAAGGAATGATTGTGCTGAATGAGCCAAGTGAGTTCTATACTTTCGCGGGAATGAGAGGAGAGAGTGATATAGATGTGTCGTTGATGGATGGGAGCATGGCAGGGAGCAAGTTTAAGTGGGAAGTAAAGAGTGAATGGAGTGTAAGTGATCACAATGTGATCCTTATACAGATGATGTATGATGGAGCGAATGAGGCGAGAGAGTTGAGAGTGTGGAAATGGTGGGTATGTAAGAATGTTAGCTGGGAGGAATACGAGAGGGACTGTTGCGAGTAGGACAGAATAAACGGTTTGAATGTGTTTGGAGAAACGAATGTGGATAGAATGGTTGATGCGGTGACTGGATGGGTCCAGGATGTGAATGGGAGATTTATGAAAGTGAGAGTGTTTCAGAGTGAACGAAAGAATACGTGGTGGACGATAGAGCTAAATAGCCTCATGTCCAGAGTGCGAAAGCTGAGGAGAGTGTGGCAACAAGCGAGAAAAGAGAGAAGAGTGGATGCAAATGTACGATTGAGAGGATAGAAGAGAAGTACGGGTGAATACAAGTACCGACTGAGGAAAACGAGGAGACCCGACTACAGTTCATGACAGTATATTCCAACACATGGGATGTTGTTTATAGGTTGTGCAGAGTTAAGAATGTGAGAGAGTGCCTTACTTCGTTGAGAGTGAACGATGTGGAATATGTTACATGGAAGGATTGTGCGAATGTGATGATGCAAAGATTCTTCCCAGCTAGGAAAATGGGTGAGGATGTTTGTTTTGAGAACGACTGTGTACGAGAGACTGATATATGTTTGGAGTGGAGTGAGGTAGAGTGAGCGAATGGGAAAGCAAAACTGGGAAAGGCACCCGGCCAGGATGGTATGAATGCCGAAATGTTGAGAGCGATGTGGCGTGCGATTCCCGGATGGATGAAGACGATGTTTGATGCATGCATGAGTAATGGATGTTTCCCGAGCGCATGGAAGAGAGCGAGAGTGGTTGTTTTCCCGAAGTACCCAGATAAGCCGCGATCTGACCCCGCGTCATACAGACCGATAAGTCTGCTTCCCGTGCTGGGAAAGACGCTGGAACGATTGATGGTTGAAAGGCTAGAATGCAGGGTGAATGGTAGAATGAATGATGCTCAGCATGGGTTTAGGCGGGGTCGATCGACAGAGAGTGCGTGGGCAAGAGTGAAAGAGAATGTACGAAAGAGTGAATGCAAGTATGTGATTGGTGTGTTTGTGGATTTTAAGAGTGCGTTTGACAATCTGGAGTGGATAAGAGTGATTGAGCAGCTGAATGAGTTAGGTTGTGAGGAAATGTCTCTCTGGATAAGTTACTTCCAGGGGAGACGAGCGT
>JAUCMO010000040.1:0-21638 GCA_032399605.1 Melipona beecheii | reverse complement strand
TCTAAAAATTCACTGATACATATCGGTAAAAAAACCGTTACACCAGCAATCTTCACTAACCGACATTTCATCAATATCACCGTACTATTTCTACCAATTCAGATTGATACATTTCGGTCAGAAGAGCACGAAAAAAATTATTAACTTTTCCTCGCTAACAAATATTACTGTAATGTCGTCAGCTACGCTGTCTCTACTAATCCAGATTAAAACATTCCAGTTGAAAGAACATTTGCACGTTGCTGCTGTACAAAAAGCACGAAAGCCGATATCGTGAATGAAAACAAAAAAAAAAAAAGAGAAAAGAGAGAAAACTGGCACGCAAAACGTTAATAAAAAAAATAAAAATACATCACCTGCGTCTACATTCAATTTAAAAAAAAAAAAAAAAAAAAGAAACAAAAAAAAACGTTTATACAAACAAGTCACCGTAGGTGTCACGTTAAACGCTATAAAAGGCCGTTAAAAAAGAGAGGAAAAAACAGAGCGAAACGATCGGTTCGCGTGTCGGTATAAACTCGATTCGTACCACTGAACTCGCACCACTTTTCGAGGGGATTGCTATATAGGTCATTCTTCCGGGTCAGACATCGTGCGTTCCTCGTTCCATTCGCTCCGCCTCCCCTCCCAGCCTAAACGACCGTCCACTTTTTTCTTTCGAGGCAAGATTTCGCCCAACAGCTTGCGCTCAGACGATTTAAAGACGAAAAGAACTGACGATGTCTCCTCGTTTGCCACGCGAAGCATTCTTCCTGCAATTAACCGAATGAAAGAACGTTTCATCCTCGAGAAGATACTTGGACCTCTCAGCTGTAAGTGACGACATAATACTGAAGAAATGGCAGTTTTTTTTTTTTCGCGTAACGACGAGTACACTCGTCGGGCGAGGAAAAGTAATTGCAATTTGTCACTTGAATCAAATCTTTGAAGACGTTAGGTATTTTAGAATATATTGAGACTAATTCTTCTTTTCTAAACATTTTCTTGCCGTGATCTATCTTGCATCGTGTGAAAATCAATCCGAATGCATTATGTACAATTTTTGGAATCGACTTTTCGACATTATTTGTTCGAATTCCGTTTTTGTTAAAACGAAAAATAATGGAAAATTGACTCACGTCACTTCCTGCTGGAGTGTATTGAAAAACCATTGAATTATATCCAGTTGAATTTGTCGGCAATCTACAACAACAAAGCCTAACATTCTGCAGATTATGTACCAAACACATAATCATGTGTTCAAAAAACTATAAAATATAAAAAGAATCTGGATTTTGGTGCAAAGTGCCGTTATGTGCTTTAAAAACATCATTCTGAAAGAATAAATCAAACTTCTAATTTCTTTTCGTTCAAAAGAAATTCCAAATGTCTGATCTTTTCGTTTGACAAGAGAATTACGAATATTTCAGTTTTGTAAATAATACTGAACGATAAAATTGTTGATTTTTCAGAAAAAGAAACTAGTGTAAAAAGCTAGTAAAAACCACTCTGTGTTTGACGAGTAGTCAAACTAGCGTCGTTCCAGCGACACACTTTTTAAAAGCTGAGAACTATCGTTTCTGACTACTTCGCTGGCAGTTCGAGTTGCGTGCGATTTTTTCGAATTTCTCCACTTCAGTTTCGCTCCGAGTTCGACGAACGAGGAGAGACAGTTTGATTTATTTAAATTACCGTCTGAACTTTCGGTTTATTTATATCTCCGAAAGAAACTCGGAGCTGGAAAACGTCAATTACCAAGCGAGAAAGTCACGCGAGTGTCAGAGGGCTGGATTAAATTAAACGTCAAATGAAATTTTTCAAGAGCCGACGAGCTTGGATTACCGGTCCACTCCGGTTATTCGTCGCAGCTAAACGTAATTCAGCGTTAATTTTTCTGTTTCTCGTACTCTCTCAAACTCAATTTACGTCTGCGTTTATCCTTTATCTTGTTTGCTTTTTACACAGTTATATACCCCTATCGAAAGTATTAATCGAAGAGTTATAGATAAAAATCTATCAACGTGGCAAAGCGGAGAAAACAAACTTTGTCAACGTTAACAAACTCCTCAAAGTCACTTCAAGGCCTGTATGGTATTATAGCTGAGCTCGATTACGTTATAAAAAAAAAAGAAACTGTATCGCAATTAATTTTTGTATTATATTATACTTAATTATAATATAATACTGTATTGTATTATATAATATTGTATTATAATATAATGCTGTGTTATACTGTATTATAAAAAGAAATTAATTATGGATGTTAGTGTGCCAAAAATGTACGACGACCTTGAAAAAAATTGCCCAAATGATTTTCACAGGATTCTTTTAATTTAATTCAAATGGACATCTTGAAGCTTTGAAGTCTTTAAATCCTACTTTGTCAATTCTTTTTTTTTCTCTCTCTCTCAACATCAATAACAGCGAAAATGATTCAGACGTTCGATTTAAAATCGTTTCTCCTAAATTTTGCCACTTCAAAAAAAAAGGGGGCTTGATTATCGAATCACAGATTTATGAGAAACCAGGAAGACACGTGGTGAACCAAAATGGCGGCTACTGCGTAAATTCGACGACAAACGTATATATAAACTCGCGAAGAATCTCGACGCGTGATCGATAACCGTCCACGTTGCAACGATATTCATAAATATCCACCGCGCATAAGAATGCAATGTTTTCGGCGAAAACTTTCGAGAGGCGTTGACGTTATTAATAGTCGAGGACCTCGTTGAATCGCGCGCCACCCCTTAATCGCCCCATCCGGCCGAAACTTCCGTCGTTAACCCCCCGTCGACGCGCGGCAATTTTAAACCGCGACGAAAAAACTTTCCACGAGGCGAGACCTGCCGGATAATCGAAAATTCATAAACGACAACCGACCTCGAGGCAAGCGGGATATCATTTTGAAAGGAGGTTAAACTCGATCGAAGATTTTGAAAAGAATTTCGATCGACAAAGGTAGGATCGTTCGAATGAAAACATGGGTTGAAACTGCTGAGAATTTTTAGGCGATTCGCCTAAGTTGGAGCAATGGAAAGTTCACTTGAACATCAGCTGAATATTAGAATATTTTATTGTATCACGTGCATCCTGCGTTTTTCAACCGCGAATTTCCCGCGAATGCACAAATACGAGAATGATGCGAATATTCAAAAGGTACCTTCGCCTTCCAAAAAATTGCACTTTTCTTGGCTGAAAATATAATCGAACGTAATTTTCTATAACAGGATGTACGATGGATAAAGTAAAGTTTCTACGTTTCATTTTCGTAACAGTAAATTTTTGTAATTAGAAAGTATCGATAAAGGATTCAATATACTTGGGCTTAACCGATTAATTTGCAAATCAACGTAAATACAAGAGCGTCCAAATGATTTTTTGTAATCGTTATATATATGGTGGTAAATTATTAGATTATACTACTCGCTGGGAATATTATAAATTGATTTTATTAATTATATTTAAATACTCAAAATAATAAATATTTTTATAAATGTTGTAAAAATTTTTTAAAAGTACATACTACCAAACAACAAGAAATATACTTGAACCTAACTAATTTAATTTATAAATTGTATAATAAATACAACGTGGAAATAATTTCTATAGTCGCTACATATATTAATAAACTATTAGATTATTTTTTCTAAGACTATTATAGCTTTAAGAATATTAAAAGACTCTAAGAATATAACTTAAGAATTTATTATTTAAGAATATTTAATACCGTCAAACGATAGGAAATGTAATATCAGCTTGGACCTAGCTAATTAATCTGCAAATTCTACGATAAGTACAACAGTATGTAAATAATTTTTTCACTGTATACACTAGCAAACTATTGAACCTATACTTTTTTCTAAGAATATTATAAAGGAACATTACAAAATTTTAGAATATCACGAACGAATTTCTCCAAGTGCCAAGTATCAAACGACAATAGTTTCATCGCAGTCGTTATATTAAATTACACATTTTCCCACGAACATTGCAAAAGATACAAAAAAGGAGAAATATTCTTTAAAATGCATCACGTCAGTCGCAGAAATAGCAGACTCCCGAGGACTCCAAAGGCCAAACGCGATAGAACGTGCAGAAAGCATCGACCCGAAAGAGTCGACGTGCAAGTAGACGTTGCCAATGACGAGTCGGGCGGAGATCTTTGAGGGGAAAGGTCTAAGATTGGTGCGCGTAAGCCAGACGAAATGTCGTACGGCGAATCTCGCCAAGGGCGGGAATCACCGTGCGGAAGAGAATTCGACGATACGTCACGTCTTGATCCACGGCGGGGACGTGTCACGTCGGGACGAGCGCGAGGATGTCTTTCGCGGCAAACACGACGGAATTCCGGCTGGAATTTCCCAATAAGGCCTATCCGATCCCCCGGTTGTCGACAGCTGACAACATTCCGCGGCGAAGTTCCGAGCGGGGGAGAGCTGATGAAGAAAAAAAAAGCCCCGCAGATTAGCTGGATTTGCTCGGAATCCTCCCCCTCCTCTTCACCCTTTCCCCTCTCTACTTGCTGGCGCCGACGACGAGCCAAGGGGGGGGAAAAAACGTTGCCCCGATTCCCACGAAAATCCATCGGTCCGGCTGTATCTTTCCTTTTTCGACTATGAAAATTCGTTTCCACGCGGTACAGTCGGAAGAGAAGAGGCGGAAAGCTGTTGACTTTTTAAAGGAAACTCCGCGAATGCTAGCTCATTCTTGTAAATTTTATTTTGCTTTCCGGTGAAAATCGTGGCTTTGATTACTTTCTACTTGCAAATGTGGTATATGTCGCATATCTTTTTCTAGTTAACCTAGAAAACCTTAGTTTCTGCAATAATTAATCCTTATTCGCCCTTGACATTGACTTTGCTAATTCGGTGTAATATCGTTGCACACTGTGCGGTGTTTAACATTTTGAGACTCTTGATCTCCGGGGAGAACCGTAAAAAACAAAACGAAATTAAACACCTTCGATGTTTTTTTCTTAGTGACAGTAAGCCGCAATACTTCACGTCTGACGAAGACTCTTTGCATTCTTCGCTCGACTCGCTGTCGCGTTTGATCCGAAAGTTGAAATTAAACAAATTGACGGGAGGAAATTCCGCGCGAGCCGAGACTCGCCGCGTCTTCGTGTCTTTAATCCCCGAAAGAAAGTTTTTCAATCCACTGCCGGCGCGAAGTTCGAAACTCTCCGAAGTGGTTGCAACAACTTGAAACAACGGGAAACAAAAAAAAGAAATAATCGCTTGAAACGATACTACGGCCCGAAGAAAGAGAGAGAAACACAGAGAGCCGACGACAAACTTGCCGCTACATGCCAAACAAGGGGAGGACAAAAGGAACGAACGAGCTTCCTGTTTTTCTCTCGACACCGGCACCTGTTTGGCAGACTGAATTATCGAACGGGGGCGAAATTTATTTTAATGTAATCCCGCGTTAAACAACGAGCCGCCGGCTGTTTGTCTACCCGACGCTCTCAACGACATCATCGCCGGCATATCCACCCGCGGATATGGCTAATTTTCATATCTAAATATCACCGCGTCGAACCGGCGCACGTGTAACCGCTGTTTGCCACCGTTTGGTTCAATCTACATCTAATTCGTCGAGTTAGTTTCCCCTGTTTCGCTCCGTAATGCTTGATTCTGGGCTGACCACATCTGTACGCTTCCACTTTTGCAGGATGGAAAGAAAAATTTGTCCGAGGCTGTGACAGATGACATACAATTCTACACCTTCGATTTGATGGAGGTACGCAAAGTAAAGTAAAATTGACCTTGATCTTGAATTTCAAGGTCAAACTTCTTTTACGTTGTACTTTATTTATCGCAAAAGTGAAATTTTTTCCAAGGAATCGTAGGTTTCTTGAAAAATGGCAAAAAAGTTTCTTAATCATTTGACACTGAGGACGCGTGCGTGCTAACAGCGACTTTATAGTTCTGGACGCGTGTTTTACGTAATTTTCGCATTAGGTTTCACTAACGTTTGATTCATCATAGTTGCAGCATCAACGTGAGTTTAAATAATCAAATGATAAAACTAACTGTTAAGATTACTCGAAATATAAACATTACGTAATATATAGTCCACGCGTCCAGAATTATAAAGTCGCTGTTAGGACGCACTGTCAAATGATCAAAAAACTTTTTTGCCTTTTTCCAAAAGGACAATTAGGTTGTGGTCTAAAATTTTGCCTTCGTGATGAATAGAATATAGAGTTTATATCTCGAACAATGTTAAGAATGTTAACACATAGACAATCAAACCTTAGGTTAGTGAAACCTAATACGAAAATTACGTAAAATTGCACAGATATCTCCTTTATACAAAATATCTCCTAAACTAATGGGTTTACCAGACACAGTTAATAGGTAAATTAATTTTTTACGTAGAAAAGCACTGTTTTCATTTCCGAGGCATTTAAGTCGTATATTAGAGTTTCGAGTTATTAATAGATTTTCTGTAATTAATAAAGAGACCGTGGATTTTTATGTATTTATGAGGAATTTGAATGTACGAAAATGTATACAATAACAATAATATGACAGAATATTCAACATTATTAAAGTTGTAATTAAAATTGTAATATTTTATAACAACATTTTTTAACAACATTCTATTTAACAAGTACATTAACTTGGCATCTATTTCCGATTCAAGTTAGAATCCTGGAAATTTTTTTTCTGTTTAATTTATAATTAATCGTCTGCGAATTTTTACGTATTTACGAAGAACACGGAGGATTACGAAGTGCAAATGATACGATAGGATATTACGTACAAATATAACAGCAATGCTACGATATAGAATATTTAATATTAAAATTACGATTAAAATTGTTATTGTTATTGTTACGATTAAAATTAGATCAAAATCGTTCGAAAAATTCCTGCTCGCCACGGACACTGTCAGAATCTTTCAAAAATGGACTTTATTCGTTGTATTTGCATTTTTCGAATATAAATCTCTCGCGATCGAACTCGCCTTTCATCCCAAGTTTCATTTCGAAGATATCGATCCACGCGCAATTCCGGGATTTGTCAGTCAATCGGACGAAAATGTCTCGAAACGTCGTTTCGACCTCTACCTCGCCGCACGGACACAGTTTCCGGATCACGTTCCACGCATGACGTCGGCATTACATCGCCCGTTATGCAAATTCGGGGCCGGCGTTTGTCCAAACAGGCGGACAGCACGGGCGATTTTCGGGGCGATTTTCCGCCCCCTCCCCTCCCCGTGTAAACCATGCGGTTACGCGTAATTCGTATATTTAATTAGCCGCGTCGGGCAACGAGAAGAAAAACGGGCCGAGCAAATATTTGCCGAGGGCAATTAACCTTCGAGCGGACGATGGCGCTGGCGGACGCGCTCCAACCGCGTTCAAACGGGCCGAGTTTCGCCGATTTCCGCGCACTTGCCATCCTCCGAAAATGCGAAAAAGCGCACGTTCCCCCGGAATTTAAGGTTTGACTTGAATTAAATTTGGCAAACTGTCAGACTGAGTCGTAAATAAGTTTTTCGGGAACAAATTCCAACGACGCGTTCGTCATCCAAATAACCCGCCAAATTTGTTATCCTAATCTAGCTCACTGGCAGTAAATAAATACCCCTCACTGTCACAATCTTGTTACAGAAAGTAACAGGAGTTAGAACGTACGTGAAATTCAATAATTTTCGATTTAACATTTAAATATCGGCATCACCGCCGTACGTTCTTTACGCAAAGGCATCTGCATCCAAGTGTTTCGTGTTTCATTGATTTTCTTTCAGATAATTCCACAATAGTACAGATAATTCCGTAAATAGTAAAAGTAGAAGGTGATGAAAAAGAAGCAAAGATAGATTGCAAGAATCTGATTCAGATGCTGAAACTGTCATGGAAGAAACTCCTGTACGTAAGAAGAGACGTCGTGGGCTGTCTACAAAAGCCAAGTAAGAAGGGAAGAAAAAAAACAAAATTCTTACAAAGGCATCCTTGAGGCACGTGAAGAGATAATCATTAAATTGAAAATTTAAATAAATTTCTGAACCCTGAGAAACGAAGAGATCGAAAGTACAGGGTGAAAAGAAGAGTTCGATTTGAAGCTCGAGTCACAATTTATCAATTCCTCGAGTGTTGATCGCCGAAAACGCTGAAAGCCGTGTGTTATCGAGCGACTCGAAAATTATTCGCGCGAATTCCCTCAGACGCAGTCTCTGTTGGAAGACGCGGCTTTGAAACGGGAGCAACGTCGAAAACGGTCAAAGGAGGTTCTCGAGAAGACTTTCAAGCGTCGAGTCGCGGCCGCGAGCAGCAGCGGCAGCTGCTGCTGCAAACTGAAGAGTTTATCCGCCGCGAAGCAACGAAAGAACAGCGTCGAGTCCGACTCGAGCAGCGCCGGCGCTCGCAATAACCACTCGCTGTATTTCTGGCTGTACACCGGCAAGAAATTTTACGTGCGATTAAACTCCGACTTATCGAATATTGCGCCGGCTCCGACCAGTTGTTAACGGGGGACGCACTCTGCATATCCAAACAAGCAACCGGCGAGGTTTTAACACGCCCCTCTGGCAACTGCGAACAAATACGGCCTTTCCGAGCAAATATGGCGCAAATACTTCAGCCTCTTGGCTACTGATCGCCAAGATTGTAGTGTCATCTTCTTGAACGGTGAACCGTAGCGTCGACATTCGCAAAAGTGAAACTTCTGTTTAGTTATTCGTACACTGCTCTTCTGCTCGTCCTCCGTGAGAAAGATTCGAAAATAATGAATTTTTTTGCAACGAAAGAATCGCAATTACCGTTTTTCACAAACAAATGTTCTAGAAAATTTACTGACATTTGAAAAACTTGTGAAAAATATGGTGTTTAAATAAAAGGTTTTTTTTTTGTAAAATGATATACACCGTTAAAATTAAATTCGTCGTTGAAAAAAATATTGATTGCGGTGTTTTCAATAATTTCCGAGATACGTTCCGCACTCCCAACTTTGAGGATAGTTTTTACCCCTTCAACATCGACGAAAACTATATTTATGCCAAGATTCCGTATGTTCCTGAACATAATGTCATTTTTTTTTTTAATTTTAATAAACATTGCCATCTGGTGACGATAATTGAAAAAAAGAAATTTTATCACAGTATCAAAAACAATGCTTATGATTACCCCTAATAATTTGCTATTTTCCAAAAAGTTTGTTACTTTCAAGTGGCTTTCATTTTCAGATCTCGAAACTTTATTAAAACAGCTCTAAATTTACTTAATGGAGATTGATGGGATCAAGAAAATTGGCATTTCGTTAAATTTCGTCGATTTTCCAATTTCACGTGGAATGATCTCGCATCTCTGTTATTTCCAATTTTCATCGCGCGCAAGTTTGACAGCCAGCGAAAACAAAACGACAAGAAAGAAAAAAAAAAAGAAGAAAATTCGAATCTGTGACCCACAGCGGGGACCGGAGCTCGCTGGCAATCGTGTAAATTAAAATCGGTCCGTGCGATTGCGCCTCGCGGCGCAAGATCCCCGGGATCGTTCCATTAATGTAATTAAAAAGCGTGGTAATTAACATTTATTAAAATGGCCAGGGGAGAGAGCGAGAGCGAGAACGGAGGCGCGTCGGTTCGACGCGGGACCGAAAGCAGAAGCAGAGGATGGGGAAAAAGGGAATCGTAACCCGGGGGGGGGGGGCAGAGTCACAGGCGAATTCAGGGGATCGCGCGGAATAAAAGGTGAGAGAGAGGCGTACAAATTGCCGCGCGAGAGCCTGCCGGTAATAAACGTCGCGCTGATATAATCAAAATACACGCGTTAATTTGCATACAAATTGAAATGATATATTTTGCATTAGGCGCACGCGCGCGCGCGTTGAAACATTGCAACTGTATTTAATTAAGCGCGCGATTTTACGAAGCCATTGTATAATCCTGGATCCACTGTCCCTCTCTCCGACCCCTCACGCGCGAATTGCCCCTGTAACCGGCGCCGTTATATTCTTGAATTGCATTAAATTGCGGAGGCAAACGCGGGGCCCTTAAACGGCGGAGATCTGTGAAAACTCGTGGATGGATCGACACTGTCGACGATCCAACTCGTCAGCGAGGGCGATCGATCGATCGAAATAATAACGCAATCGATCCGAACCCTCTCCGGTGATCAATGGCGCCCCGCTTGATTCCGTCGACAATCGAGCCTCAATTGGAAAAGTTTGTTTAAACGTCCTCCCGATGTTGAAGGTGGTTGGAGGTGGTTGGAAGCGCTGCACGGTGGTGTTTGTTGCGCGAATTTATTGTTAATTGCTCGCCGGCGACTTCCCGGTTGGTTGCGGACGCTTGTTTACCAGGGTAAAGTAGGTATTTTAATTAGAAGTTCCGGACGAGTTCGGTATTTTCGCTTCGTTTCTTGACGGCGGGCAGCGTTGGAAGTTGGAGTCGTCGGTTTTCCAACTTCGAGGCCAAATCTCATTTTCTGTCACGAGGTGCCATCCGTGCGCCAGCGACGGGATTAAGCTCAATTCTTATACCCGCGAATCTGGTCAAGTCGAATTCGATAACGGAGAAAGCTGCGTTTGCTTGCCGTTGAACTTGCGAAATGGAGTTCAAATAACAAACCAAGAATTCAACGAATAGAGGTTCAAACTACTGTTTGCTTTACTCAGTCCCATCTATATCCACTGGTATAGAATACTCGAATCTGTTACAGTTCAAGTTGTTTTGTTCTCACGAAATACTTAATTGTATTAATACTTGGAAATACTCGTAAAGTATTCAAATCCAATGAACAAAGGTTTCAAATTATTATCTGTGAGGTAATCGATTTCACCTCTATCTACCAGTATTCTATTACATTACCAAGCATTATTCTTGCAAAGTACTCCAAACTACTCTAAATTCAGTATACTTGAAAATAAAATATTCCAATCCATAACGCATAAGAGTTGCTTGCGGGTACTCAATCCCATCTCTGTTCATTACTATTCAATATATTACATTTCAAGTATTGTTTTTCATGAAACGTTCTAAACTATTCTATTTTAGATTTGAGTATACTCTGATATCAATATCAAATATTAGTCATAAAGTATTCGGATCCAAATAGAAAAGATTGAAACTTACTTGCAACTTACGGGTACTCAATCCCACTATCTTCTAGTATTCGAATCTAAATCTGTTACATTGGAAATACTTGCGAATTTATTAGAATCCAACGAATCGAAGGTTCGAACCTATTTATGAGGCACTCGAGCCCATCTCTATCCATTCTCGCTACTTCATATTTACACGCTGTACGTTCGCCTAACTACCATTAACCACCCACGTCGCCACGATGAACATCAAACGCGTGCGCGAGCAAACTCACGCAAACTCACGCCTGGTCCCCGGGCAACGTCTGTTTACACGGTTCCTGGGCGGGCGTTTCACAACTGGATGTCGCATTCTCAAGAAGCAAATACATGCGAAACACGCGTACACATCGGTCAGAAGTTCCTCGTCGAGGAACTTCGCCAGACGCGTGCAACCGTTGATTGAAGCAAACAAAAAACGTCTGCGAGGTGTTCCCTCGCCAAAAGGCGACAGTTTTCGAGAGTAAGACTGGTTGGTTTTAACTTGGTTAAGCGTTTGTTCTTGTGTTTGTCCTCGGGTGAAGCCTTGGACTTGTTGTTTCTGGTTTCTAGCTGCAGAGTAGCAGAGACAGAGTTTGAGTTGCGAATGTGGCACGAGGTATTAGCGCAGACCACCATTCGGGATAATGTAATACTATTTCTGTTCTCTAGTTTGAGTTCGTGATCTCGTAATCGCGTAATTTTGTAAATGTACAGGGTGTTTCGATGTTGAACAAGCAACAAGAGGATTTCTTGGTTTTGAAGAAAATCAAAAACCTAAAGTCGGTTAGTTCTGGACGAGTAATGAACTTACCTGTGAAAATGAGACAATTTTTCCACAAAATGTACACATCCTCCGGAAAAGCTTTAAAACTGATTTTTAACCCTTTTGCATTGGCAACTGGTTCGCGGATGATTACTGTTAGTATAAAAAAATCTATTACTGTAAAAAATCATTGATTTATTATTACACGACACTGTGCAAACGGTTGGCCAAACAATTCTTACAAAATGTCCTCTTCAAAATTAACGAGCTCTTTATAAAAACCAGAGGCAAGTGACGTTGGAATAATTCAAATAATTTGCACTGAGATGAAAAGACGCTGGAAGGAAATTCCAGCGTTCCATTCCCTGAGATTAAGTGATTTCGCTCGAAAATCTACGCACGAAGAAGCAAGCTTCTAATTTTCACGAGACGATCAACAACGCATGAATCGAACACATCGACATCCGTGGTGGTGGTTGCTGGTGTATTCTATGGTCCCCTGATAAAAAGCACTCAAGTCGTATCCGGCCTCTGATCTTAAAGCGCGGCTCGCGTGTTCCCGCCGATAAATTCGCCTCTCTCTCTCTCTCTCTCTCTCCTCTCTCTCGGTCGCTGGTAACACGGAAGCGGCGACGCTTTTATTTCCCCGTGGCGTTCGAGCCACGCTCGAGACTCGCGTTTCCGTGCCATTTCCATTTTCAGCTCGGAAAACGCCCCGGTTTTTCTTGACCTTTCGATTAAAGAGGAAAGTTTGCTCCCGGGGCAAAGCCGGGAGGAAGAAGTCTGTTTGACTTGCGTTCGATTTATAGCCAACTTTTCTGCGCGTTCTTCGAACAAGTCAGACTTAAACCTGCGTTCGCGCTACTTTAATTCCTCAATTCCAAGGATCATTGTAACTCAAATTCACTTCGTTCGACAAGTGTTCCGAAAGTGCTCGCCGGAAAACGAATTCTTTTCACGTAAATTTACTGTATTTAGCGAGGTGTGGCTGTATTTTTGCAATTGTAACACTGGTAAAATTTGTAGCAAAGAAGTTACGAGATACTTGTTGCAAACGTATGTACGTTTAACGTCGTTTGAAATTATAATTCAAATGGCAGTGATTAAAATAAACAGATTTATAAATTTCTTGTAAATCCATTTATAACGTATAGTTATATCGGTTTCCTGCCAGAAATTGAAATAATTTTGTCAAAAATAGATATCTGTATCTTTTAAACAATTTTTAAGTACAAAAAAATGAATAACTAATATACAGCATGAATAAAAATTTTAAAGATACTGAGTCGAAATAAAATGATGCCATTTAGATATTTAGAATTATTTAAATCCTGTTGATAAAATTTCAAAATATCTGGCATAACACACAAATCGTTCATGAAACGTTCCTGTTTATAAATGAGACAATTAAAGAAGAAACAAAAAAGTAAATTTTTCAACGTTACAAAAAATCTCGCATGATAGAGGAAATTTCCATTTCACCTTCAAACTACTTTTTAACTGACTCACCCTTCTCGCGGTTTAATTTAAAAACTCTGTGTATTAGCAGAATCTGTCGAGCAAACCCCACGTGATGACGTCGTGGCTACCAATTTAACCAGTTCCACCGTGTTTCCCTCGCCCAAAACCCGGTAAATGTCGATCTTTTTGTCACAAACTACACCTTGTCTCACCCTCGAGTCACCCAAAAAAGCGAACAAAAATATTTACACCAACCTCCAAACATCCATTTAACCTTCAGCCCCCACGAAGAATCAGAAGAATCAAGTAGCGATGAGTATCGCAGGAGATAAAAAATATTTCCTACAAAAATGGCCATTTTAATATCAAACTTCTTTGAAATTCAAGCGTCAGTCAAGTCTTTAGAAAAGTGGTTGCAAATATTTTTTTTTGGCCGCACTACGACACTGAACTTTTGTGAAATACGGCGTCCGTCAGGGCCGAGTGGCGGAAGTAAACGCGTGGAAAACGCGTGGCGTGTCCGTTCTCGCAGGAACCAGAAGGCCGAGCACTGCTGGTTTCGAGCCACCGTACACGCTTATTAACGTTGGCAAATAGCGTGGCGTGGTGCCTGTTTATGGAACGTCTCAGGGGTGTGCGGCGAGCGTTGCCTCGGCTTTTAATTTTGCGTGCGTTTGCCCGAGGTTCCCGTCTGCGCTGTGGTGGCCTGTCTCGCTGGGAAAATCCCAGTCGCCTCTCGCTCACCCCTCTCCATCGTCGTAGTTTTCTCCTCTGTTTTCAGTTTTCCTTCGTCCTCTCATGAAACTGCGATCCAAGCGACCGAGGTATGGATGAAACAGAAGAAGAGAGAAAACAAACTGCACGACGCTCGTACTACATTACGATTCGTCTCACTGAAAGGCCAGAAGCAACTGTTCTGACTAGAAAAGCGAGACTGATGCATAAAATTTTATTGATATGCAAATGAAAATTTCAATCGACTGCACAACAAATTAGAAGGCGCTGATCGCTCCGGTGATTAGACAGTGGCACCAACGCTCACGAATCGCAGCGTGACCCAAATCGACGCCAATCGCTAATAATTTTCGTTTGCATCAGCGTTTGCACCTGAAGAGGCCCGACTTCCGGTGATAAAAGAAAAATAACGTCGTAGGATTCAGGAAGCAATCTGATTAGCGATTAACGAGTTTACAATTCGATTAGCAAGAAGACTAGAGATGAGATGAGCTCCGATAATCGGCAATGTGTGATTAACGGGCTGATTGGTCAAACTGATTACTACACTGCATCGGCTGGATTCGCTTCTGGCCGCTGTACCCACTTACTGACAATATACTGTTCTTGCACAATCTTCAGTGACGAATTCGGCAGATGAAGGACTTCTGATGGCAAAATGCTTGGCGAAAATTCGATCGAAATTCTCGACAAGAAGTTGCTCCGAAGAATTGCGTTACGTTCACAGAAGCGTTTGCTGCAGAGCGGATTTGAAATAATCCGGTAGAGAAGGGTCAAGCACGTGGATCGCTAATCACCCCCTGACACCTTGAAACCCGCCGCGAAGAAGGGCAATTAATAAAAGAGTGACTCGAGAGGCCCCCTCGCACATCCACGAATCCCCGGCATAATCGCTTCGTGTCTCTTCCTGCCTCACGCTGCGCTACCACTCATTTCACTCGAAAGGGCGGCCGACGACGGTCTCCTCACGGCCTGCTACACGAGCAGCGTGGTCTCAGACCAATTTGGGAGAGTGGTGTGAATCCCTCCCTGCAGGCCTTTTCGCAGCACAAGGGGCTTTGACGCGCTGGCTCGGCGTCGAGGTGTAGTGGCGAGTAATTAGCGGTCTATAAGCGAGTGGCCGGGGCACGTTGCTCTCGGCAGCGCATGCCGTACACGTACGCCGTTTCCCAGCTCGAGGCTACAAACTTGAGGCTTTGTCAGAGGCGTCGTCCGGAGCCTGGACGATGTCCTTCGCTTCACTGCGCACTCGCGTCACCAAAACCAGGGCTCGGACGGGCTGTTTCTGCGCAGCCAAAGTACGAAGATCCTCGACAGCGAGCAGCCACGCAGATGCGTCCTCGTTCGTGCGGTGTCACGCTGAAGACTAAGCGTGGCGTGTATTATGCCCGCGTGCCATCGCCGGCCCGCGGAGAACGCTTGGTCTCTCCGGCAGGGATCCCGATGTTTTCGCCGCTGGTTACACTTCTGAACGACGTTGAGATGGCGTTTTTCAGCGATGGGGAGTGCAGGACCGAAGGCACTCTGACGGGACGCGCGCGGCTCTGTCACGGCGGCGTCGGAGAGATAGGAGCTGGCGTCGTTGGTGAGCTCATAACGTGACTACGCGTCGTCCTTTCGTGTGAAATTACACCTTTGGATAATGAATCTTTCGGTCCAATTTTGTGGTGGATGTGCGGGAGATGGCAATGTCTGCGGTTGTCAATATTTTCGATCGTGACGATCTGATCTCTTCGATCCATTAATCGATCCCGACGATCGTATGTTACGTGCGTCGAAAAATTATTAGTTCGAAGCAGAGATAGCTCTTTCCAACTTTTAGACACATAAGAGGCTCTGTGACATGAGGAGACAAGAGCGACGCTGGAACTTTACAAAGAAGTATTCCATTTCTCTATTCCAGAAACTTTTATTTATGCCTGTAAAACACGCGTTTCCAGAAAGGAAAAGACAGTCATCTTTCGATTGAACGGTAGCATGTTCTTCGATTTGTACTGGGTGGACAAAACGTGCTGACAGACGAGGTACGTGGTTGCCCAGCAGAGATATCTTCAACTTGACAGCAGTAAAGAAAATATTGCAAAGATATTGTGAAAGCTTTGCACGGAAATTTTCAGGAAGCTATTCTGTATTGAAGGTACTGCAACATTTTCGTATACCAAGAATCGTCACGTAACAAATTGGCGTTTCTTTCATTGAGACGAAGTTCTACCTTTTGATGTCGCTCGTTCGTGAAATAATGAAAATGGACACCGGTGCAGAACTTGAAAGAGCATCGTTGATTTAATTCTTCAAGCAAATTAAAACTTCCTACACTTTTCGAGACTAAATAGATCTCCTACACGGAGATCGACGCTTTGCATCGCTTTTCGGCTAGAGTACACCATTTGACTCATTGCTAATTCGGTGAACTCAAGCTTGACACTCGCGTACGACATGGGATTCCCCTACTGCGACACTGACTTTAACAACGTCGATCCAGTGCATGCGACGCCCGGCCGACACTACCGCCTGAACGATGCCTCGTCCTGTGATTCATCACGCCGTTCGATCGGAGAAAATCCAGGACACGCAAAGTGAGCGAGAAACAGATTTGATCAGCCTGCGATGAAGAAATTTTACGATCTTTTTAAAAGAAACGCACGTTTGTTTCCCTCTGGTTTCCGATACTGTATGCAGATCTCTCATTGACTGAAATGAGGTTTGTTTTGAGCCCACGTTTGGTTAGCTTCATAATTACAATTTACAACCAAAATTTTTGGCCAGCACAGTAGCCAAAACTTCCAAGAACGGCGCTTAATACTGATGATTTTAGACTGTTTTTAAATAATAACGGATAGAATATTTACGAGACATAAATTAATAATATATATTAAATAATAATAATATATATTAAACCATCGTCGAAACATTTATCGATACACTAATAACCTTTTTGCAGTGAGACAGGAACCAAACATTTATCGATACATAATTTATTCGCGTCAGAAAACGCGTCGCTCCGACAGTGTTACTTTATCAGCAATTGCCGCTTACTTTGAAAAACTTCAAATTTCAACAAGCAGTAAGTGGATGTTGACTTTTATATATAAAAGCTGCAATTAAATGGTTAATTTTATTTATATTGCTACATTGATAATAATGGATGAGCTCCATCGATTCATCGTGATAAAATAATCGCCTTTTTTCTATGCTTAGTAATTATTTCTCTTGGGGCGACTACTCCACCACCGTGAACGACGCTGCTCGACGAGCCACCACCCCTTCGCCTCGACTTTCCCCGTCTTGGCCGATCAATCCGCCAGTATCCCCTGTCGTTTTTTATCCACCGTCACCCCAGAGAAGGGAGAAACCCCGGAGGATCGGTCCCGTCTGGCGTCGGCGAAAGACAAGCCCGACAAAAATCGCGGACGTCGTTGTCGCGGGAGTCGCGTCGGCCGGAGGCAAAGCTGGGCGGAAGCCGCGGATATATCCGTGCGGTCGTTGGCCGGCCGCAAAACCGCGAGCCGTAACTCAATTAATCCGGATTGATCCGTCGGTACACACGACCGGACGCCCGCGCCGGCATAAACAGCGCTACGCGGCCTGCGCCGACAATGTCCGCGAATCGATCAGAAAGCAACGTCTTCTCTCTCTCTCTCTCTCCTCTCTCTCTCTCTCTCTCTCTCTCTCGTCGGCCATTACACCGCGATTATTACGTCGCGCGCGTAAAGATGCACGCTCACACGAATACGTGCAAGAAAATTATTTTACCGCCGTTCTAAATCGTGTTACGAAGTAAAAGAATAAAAGAGATATTTATATGTGAGACACCCTGTATGTATATGTAGACAATATATCGTGAGATATCTACTTAGCTATTGCTTTAGGACCAACGTGGGTGGATACTTTTTTACTTTTAATTTAATATTCTTCCGATTTATTTAGGGAACAAAATATTTGGTTCAATTAAAAATGATAAACTTTTTAAAAATCTCATTGATACGCCGCCATATCTTAAGTAGATAAGTTTTAAAAAGCGTGCACAACTTCTGCATTAAACGATTACATCGCATAATTTAAAAGTTATTTCAAGTATGCAAGTTACATGAATCACCCTATATATACACGCATGCAATACAATATAATACAATACAATATAATATAATGTAATATACAATACAATATTATCAAAAGAATTAGAATAAAGTCTATCTTTATCTATATAAATTATAAATAATCACTCCCCAATTCTATGTTGCTTGGCTAGGCAAGAAAGAAGAGAGGAGAGGATCCTAGACTGGCAATGCATTGTTTTTTCTTCTTATTATTATCTAAAAAGTTATTTCGCGCGTTGTTTTCTATATTAAATCGATGATTATCTGTATTTCCGTAAAAAGCTTTTATCACTGAAAGTGATTTTTAGCAGGGTAACCCAGAAAAATCGGGCCTCTTCAGGTGCAACGCTAATGCAACGAAAATTAGCGATTGGTTGATTTCAGTCACGTGATTCGCGTGGGGGGTGTGAGGTAGACCTCGAGTAGAAGTGGCGTTGTCTGGTACTGGCGATTGCGCCTGTAATTTGTTTCGTATCGATTCAAAATGTTTGCATATCAATAAAATTTTGTGGCAAAAGGTCGTCTTCATTTCAGTCAGAAACAGTTGCTTTGGAATAACATCGCGAAACTACGTTCAGTCGACCGTGCGTCACGCGGCAGCGATTTTCATTCGCCATAATGTCTGGGTAGTACCAGTCGAGGCGGATTGCTAATTCCTTTATATATTTTAACAATCGCGATTAACAAAACGATTCGTCGAATGCATGACTGAGTGTTTAACACCCATTTTCTGTACATATTCTTCGTTATGCTCGCAATTTTAACGATATGACAGGATCAAATTTCAGACAGTGGATCTTGAGACATTTCGTACAACACGTACAGAGCTGACGTTTCTAAATATTTCTTACTCTTAATATTAACTAGTATTGGTTAACATTGATTGATTAATTAACGTTGAATGAGTCAGACAACAAAATTATCGACTCTTAAAAATATTAAATAATTATAATATAAAAAGGAATTGTGAAATTAAATATATTCATCTGTTTAACAAAAAACATAAGTCTCATCGAATAATAATTTTAAGTCGATTTGAAATTTAACATAATTAAATTATATTACAAATGAAATCTAAATGAAAAGATCAACGAAATATATTCCGTCTCGTACATACTTTATGAATGTAAAAATTTGTTTATAGAATGATAAAACCCAGAGACTTGGAATTTATAGAGTATTATTTCCTAATAATTCAATTCAGTTTTGACAGCAGCTGTGCGTACTCTGTAATCGTCGTCGCATCGTTCTTTTCCAAAAGCGGCACCACAGCTAAGAGGTTGAGGAAATCATTTGTCGTTTCTCCGCGATTTACGAGATCCTCGTGTCGGGGTGACAATATCAGCACGTGGTTCAAAACGCGGGGGAAAACGTGAGAAAGAGAATCACGGCTGAGGACTGCTGTCGGACGGTCGATCGATAAGGAATAAAGGAACGCGTGTGCGTGGAGAAACGTATGTACGCTGAAGTTGAATTCTCACGCGACGCTCAATACTCTTCTCGCGCGAGGGAAACACCGCGAGAAGCCTCCGATAAGGAGGTCGAAAGCACGTTCGCTTCTCGATCGTTTCAAACACTTCCTTTCCGATTTCTTTCTCTCTTTCTTTCTTTTCTCTTTTTCTTTTGCCTCAACACCGTCTCGCGGTGTTGTAACTTGAGAGAAGTTTCGTCACGATCGAGTCGAGGATAAAACCGCCGAAGTTTTAGCTTCCAAAAATATCGCGCCTCGTATCGCTCGGTCGTTACAGAGCGGCGATACTTGTCTCGTGAATGCGAGTTCACATTTCTTCACGAAACCCAGTCAAAACCGGGAGAAACTGCAGGCACTCTGCATCGTAGGTATGCTATCATGACCAAAGTTCATTCGACGGATGTATATAATCGGCGGAAAATTCGTGCCACTTTGCGTTAAAAGCTTCGCTGATAAACGGGATTTTATGCTCGCGGGATTAAAAAGATGGAAATTATTAGTGTGTAGTAAGTATTGAAATATTAGAAGTATTGTAATTTAAATTTTTATATTTTTATAGCTTGTTTTTATATATATATATATATATATATATATATATATATATATATATATATATATAATGTATGTGTGTATGCATTGCTGTGCTATTTTATATATGATAATTTCATATATTGTTGTATTATTTTACATTTTATTTTTATGTATCATAAATTTAAATATTATTGTATTATTGTATTATTTCATATTATGATAAATAATATATCATTTATACTCTTATGTACAATATACATATATATAATTTTGTATATTTTAAATTTTATATTTTTTGTATCACTATACACATGAATATTCTGTGCGTTTTGTATCTATCTTGAACCTCGAATGGCATGTGGGATTACAATTCAATTTCGTAATTTATAACACAAATTGTATTTTCAATTCTTCTAATTGATTTTGTATTTTACATTTTGTCTGGTGATACTAATAAGGAATCGAACATGATTTTTTATAGCACCTAATATTTAGCGATGATTCTTGGTCATTAATAATTATTTCAAATATAATAACTATCACACTTAATCACGAAAAACCTAGTGTTTCAATAATTATCCGTTAACGCGTTTAATATCGGAAATAACATGCAGCGACGCGAATGAAAACTCTGTTTAAATTCAACGTCCAGCTCCGCCCCCTCCACCTCCTCCCCGTCTGTAAACGATTGACCTACGCCACCGCAGATCGACAAAATTTAATTTTTTTAAACGTGTATGCTGAACGATGTTTTCGCGATCGATCGTTGCGAAAAACAAACACTCAGTTATTAATTGAGTGCTAATTGAAATTTAAATAACCCGGAGCGAAAAAGAAAAAGAAAAAGGGAGCGGGAATTACAATTTCACTACTACTCTTTGTTAGCTCTTCGATTTCAATCGTATATCGATTCTAAATCCAATTTTAATTTTATACCGCGTGTTCTTTTGCGTTCATCTCTCCTCGTTTCATTCTATATTTAATTATATACGTGCCCTACTTTGACCGAAGTAGCGAAAGGACGAAGAGAAAGAAGCAAAAAGAAGGAATTCTTCGAAGCGAAATCCCTCGAAATAAAGCGGTACCAATTGATGAGTCGAGTACAAAGCTTTGAACGCGAGCAAGCCTGCCGTATCGATTGCCGTTAATTAAGGTGGCTATTTATTGATAAGCACTATTGATTTATTTAATTCAGAAACGCGCGGTACACGATCAAGAGCAGTCACTGCAAGCCTTGCCGAAATCCTTTGCTCTATACAGAGTATTCCGTAAACTAGCGATATCGCTGATGGCTTTTAGCTTGGTGTAAATGGGGAAAATATGAATGCGAAAATTAAACGGTTTGAATACATTGACGTTAAAACTTCCGTATTTTTATACTTTATTTATAATATATATATATATATTATATATAGAATGATATAAATATATAAAACAAAAATATAAAAAATATAAAATTAAAACGGTTTGAATATATTGACAAAACGTTTTATTTTTCTATTTTTGTGAAATTTTTGAGATACTTA
>JAUCMO010000039.1:0-16605 GCA_032399605.1 Melipona beecheii | reverse complement strand
GGCAGAACAAGTTCTCCTGTTACAGGCGTCTTTCCATAAAATAAAGTCCATCATATCTCGGAGAACTAGAAGGTATACTCCTCTTAATATTTGGAACATTGTATCAGGCGTATACATGACCTTCTTGGAGGTGGCATGGCATGCCAGCCGGACAAACAGTTCTCCTGTTACAGGCGTCTTTCCTTAAAATTAAAGTCCATCATATCTCGAGAACTAGAAGGTATACTCCTCTTAAATTTGGAACATTGTATCAGGCGTACATGACATTCTAGGAGGCATGGCCATGACAAGTAGCTCCTGTTACAGGCGTCTTTCCATAGTCCATCATATCTCGAGAACTAGAAGGTACTCTCCTCTGAAATTTGGAACATTCTATCAGGGGTATATGACCTTCTCATACTATGCCAGCCGGACAAACAGTTCAGGCGTCTTTCCTTAAAATTAAAGTCCATCATATCTCGAGAACTAGAAGGTATACTCCTCTTAAATTTGGAACATTTTATCAGGCGTACATGACATTCTAGGAGGTGGCATGGCATGCCAGGCAGACAAGCAATTCTCCTGTTACAGGCGTCTTTCCATAAATTAAAGTCCATCATATATCTCGAGAACTAGAAGGTATACTCCTCTTAAATTTGGAACATTCTATCAGGCGTACATGACCTTCTCGGAGGTGGCATGGCACGCCAGGCAGAACAAGTTCTCCTGTTACAGGCGTCTTTCCATAAAATTAAAGTCCATCATATCTCGAGAACTAGAAGGTATACTCCTCTGATATTTGGAACATTCTATCAGGGGTATATGACCTTCTTGGAGGTGGCATACTATGCCAGCCGGACAAAACAGTTCTCCTACTACAGGCGTCTTTCCTTAAAAACTAAAGTCCATCATATCTCGAGAACTAGATGGTATACTTCTCTTAAATTTGGAACATTGTATCAGGCGTACATGACATTCTAGGAGGTGGCATTGCATGCAGGCTGACAAAAGTTCTCCTGTTACAGGCGTCTTTCCATAAATTAAAGTCCATCATATCTCGAGAACTAGAAGGTATACTCCTCTGATAATTTGGAACATTCTATCAGGGGTATATGACCTTCTTGGAGGTGGCATACTATACCAGCCGGACAAACAGTTCTCCTACTACAGGCGTCTTTCCTTAAAATTAAAGTCCATCATATCTCGAGAACTAGAAGGTATACTCCTCTTAAATTTGGAACATTGTATCAGGCGTACATGACATTCTAGGAGGTGGCATGGCACATGCCAGGCAGACAGGAACTAGTTCTCCTGTACAGGCGTCTTTCCTTAAAATTAAAGTCCATCATATCTCGAGAACTAGAAGGTATACTCCTCTTAAATTTGGAACATTGTATCAGGCGTACATGACATTCTAGGAGGTGGCATGGCAGGCAGACAAACAAGTTCTCCTGTTACAGGCGTCTTTCCTTAAAATTAAAGTCCATCATATCTCGAGAACTAGAAGGTATACTCCTCTTAAATTTGGAACATTCTATCAGGGTATATGACCTTCTTGGAGGTGGCATGGCATGCCAGGCAGGACAAACAGTTCTCCTACTACAGGCGTCTTTCCTTAAAATTAAAGTCCATCATATCTCGAGAACTAGAAGGTATACTCCTCTTAAATTTGGAACATTGTATCAGGCGTACATGACATTCTAGGAGGTGGCATGGCACGCCAGGCAGACAAACAGTTCTCCTGTTACAGGCGTCTTTCCATAAAATTAAAGTCCATCATATCTCGAGAACTAGAAGGTATACTCCTCTGATATTTGGAACATTCTATCAGGGGTATATGACCTTCTTGGAGGTGGCATACTGACCAGCCGGACAAAGCAGTTCTCCTACTACAGGCGTCTTTCCTTGAAACTAAAGTCCATCATATCTCGAGAACTAGATGACGTACTCCTCTTAAATTTGGAACATTGTATCAGGGGTACATGACATTCTAGGGAGGTGGCATGACATGACCAGGCATACAAAGCAGTTCTCCTGTTACAGGCGTCTTTCCATAAAATTAAAGTCCATCATATCTCGAGAACTAGAAGGTATACTCCTCTGATATTTGGAACATTCTATCAGGGGTATATGACATTCTAGGAGGTGGCATACTATGCCAGCCAGGACAAACAGTTCTCCTGTTACAGGCGTCTTTCCTTAAAAAATAAAGTCCATCATATCTCGAGAACTAGAAGGTATACTCCTCTTAAATTTGGAACATTGTATCAGGCGTACATGACATTCTAGGAGGTGGCATGGCACGCCAGGCAGACAAAAGTTCTCCTGTTACAGGCGTCTTTCCATAAAATAAAGTCCATCATATCTCGAGAACTAGAAGGTATACTCCTCTTAAATTTGGAACATTGTATCAGGGGTACATGACCTTCTTGGAGGTGGCATGGCATGCCAGGCAGGACAAACAGTTCTCCTGTTACAGGCGTCTTTCCATAAAATTAAAGTCCATCATATCTCTCGAGAACTAGAAGGTATACTCCTCTGATATTTGGAACATTCTATCAGGGGTATATGACCTTCTTGGAGGTGGCATACTATGCCAGCCGGACAAACAGTTCTCCTACTACAGGCGTCTTTCCTTAAAATTAAAGTCCATCATATCTCGAGAACTAGAAGGTATACTCCTCTTAAATTTGGAACATTGTATCAGGGGTACATGACATTCTAGGAGGTGGCATGGCATGCCAGGCAGACAAAAGTTCTCCTGTTACAGGCGTCTTTCCTTAAAATTAAAGTCCATCATATCTCGAGAACTAGAAGGTATACTCCTCTGATATTTGGAACATTCTATCAGGGGTATATGACCTTCTTGGAGGTGGCATACTATGCCAGCCGGACAAACAGTTCTCCTACTACAGGCGTCTTTCCTTAAAACTAAAGTCCATCATATCTCGAGAACTAGATGTATACTCCTCTTAAATTTGGAACATTGTATCAGGCGTACATGACATTCTAGGAGGTGGCATGGCATGCCAGGCATACAAAGCAGTTCTCCTGTTACAGGCGTCTTTCCTTAAAATTAAAGTCCATCATATCTCGAGAACTAGAAGGTATACTCCTCTGATATTTGGAACATTCTATCAGGGGTATATGACCTTCTTGGAGGTGGCATACTATGCCAGCCGGACAAACAGTTCTCCTACTACAGGCGTCTTTCCTTAAAATTAAAGTCCATCATATCTCGAGAACTAGAAGGTATACTCCTCTTAAATTTTCCATAAAAATAAAGTCCATCATATCTCGAGAACTAGAAGGTATACTCCTCTGATATTTGGAACATTCTATCAGGGGTATATGACCTTCTTGGAGGTGGCATACTATGCCAGCCGGACAAACAGTTCTCCTACTACAGGCGTCTTTCATTGAAACTGAGTCGATCATATCTCGAGTACGAGATGACGTACTCCTCTTAAATTTGGAACATTGTATCAGGGGTACATGACATTCTAGGAGGTGGCATGACATGACAGGCATACGAGCAGTTCTCCTGTTACAGGCGTCTTTCCTTAAAATTAAAGTCCATCATATCTCGAGAACTAGAAGGTATACTCCTCTGATATTTGGAACATTCTATCAGGGGTATATGACCTTCTTGGAGGTGGCATACTATGCCAGCCGGACAAACAGTTCTCCTACTACAGGCGTCTTTCCTTAAAAATTAAAGTCCATCATATCTCGAGAACTAGAAGGTATACTCCTCTTAAATTTGGAACATTGTATCAGGGGTACATGACATTCTAGGAGGTGGCATGGCATGCCAGGCAGACAAACAGTTCTCCTGTTACAGGCGTCTTTCCATAAAACTGAGTCCATCATATCTCGAGAACTAGAAGACGTACTCCTCTTAAATTTGGAACATTGTATCAGGGGTACATGACATTCTAGGAGGTGGCATGACATGCCAGGCATACAAGCAGTTCTCCTGTTACAGGCGTCTTTCCTTAAAATTAAAGTCCATCATATCTCGAGAACTAGAAGGTATACTCCTCTGATATTTGGAACATTCTATCAGGGGTATATGACCTTCTTGGAGGTGGCATACTATGCCAGCCGGACAAACAGTTCTCCTACTACAGGCGTCTTTCCTTAAAATTAAAGTCCATCATATCTCGAGAACTAGAAGGTATACTCCTCTTAAATTTGGAACATTGTATCAGGCGTACATGACATTCTAGGAGGTGGCATGGCATGCCAGGCAGACAAAGAAGTTCTCCTGCTACAGGCGTCTTTCCTTAAAATTAAAGTCCATCATATCTCGAGAACTAGAAGGTATACTCCTCTTAAATTTGGAACATTGAATCAGGCGTACATGAGATTCTAGGAGGTGGCATGGCACGCCAGGCAGAACAGAAGTTCTCCTGTTACAGGCGTCTTTCCATAAATTAAAGTCCATCATATCTCGAGAACTAGAAGGTATACTCCTCTGATATTTGGAACATTCTATCAGGGGTATATGACCTTCTTGGAGGTGGCATACTATGCCAGCCGGACAAACAGTTCTCCTACTACAGGCGTCTTTCATTGAAACTGAGTCGATCATATCTCGAGAACGAGATGACGTACTCCTCTTAAATTTGGAACATTGTATCAGGGGTACATGACATTCTAGGAGGTGGCATGACATGACAGGCATACGAGCAGTTCTCCTGTTACAGGCGTCTTTCCTTAAAATTAAAGTCCATCATATCTCGAGAACTAGAAGGTATACTCCTCTGATATTTGGAACATTCTATCAGGGGTATATGACCTTCTTGGAGGTGGCATACTATGCCAGCCGGACAAACAGTTCTCCTACTACAGGCGTCTTTCCTTAAAAATTAAAGTCCATCATATCTCGAGAACTAGAAGGTATACTTCTCTTAAATTTGGAACATTGTATCAGGCGTACATGACATTCTAGGAGGTGGCATTGCACGCCAGGCTGACCAGAAGTTCTCCTGTTACAGGCGTCTTTCCATAAATTAAAGTCCATCATATCTCGAGAACTAGAAGGTATACTCCTCTGATATTTGGAACATTCTATCAGGGGTATATGACCTTCTTGGAGGTGGCATACTATGCCAGCCGGACAAACAGTTCTCCTACTACAGGCGTCTTTCCTTAAAATTAAAGTCCATCATATCTCGAGAAATAGAAGGTATACTCCTCTTAAATTTGGAACATTGTATCAGGCGTACATGACATTCTAGGAGGTGGCATGGCACGCCAGGCAGAACAGAAGTTCTCCTGTTACAGGCGTCTTTCCATAAAATAAAGTCCATCATATCTCGAGAACTAGAAGGTATACTCCTCTGAAATTTGGAACATTCTATCAGGGGTATATGACCTTCTAGGAGGTGGCATGGCATGCCAGGCAGACAAACAGTTCTCCTACTACAGGCGTCTTTCCATTAAAATAAAAGTCCATCATATCTCGAGAACTAGAAGGTATACTCCTCTTAATATTTGAACATTGTATCAGGGGTATATGACATTCTTGGAGGTGGCATGACTATGCCAGCCAGACAAACAGTTCTCCTGTTACAGGCGTCTTTCCTTAAAATTAAAGTCCATCATATCTCGAGAACTAGAAGGTATACTCCTCTTAAATTTGGAACATTCTATCAGGGGTACATGACATTCTTGGAGGAGGCATACTATGCCAGGCGGACAAACAGTTCTCCTGTTACAGGCGTCTTTCCATAAAATTAAAGTCCATCATATCTCGAGAACTAGAAGGTATACTCCTCTTAAATTTGGAACATTGTATCAGGCGTACATGACATTCTAGGAGGTGGCCAGGCATGCCAGGCAAACAAGTTCTCCTGTTACAGGCGTCTTTCCTTAAAATTAAAGTCCATCATATCTCGAACTAACTAGAATGTATACTCCTCTTAAATTTGGAACATTGTATCAGGGGTACATGACATTCTAGGAGGTGGCATGGCATGCCAGCCAGACAAACAGTTCTCCTGTTACAGGCGTCTTTCCTTAAAATTAAAGTCCATCATATCTCGAGAACTAGAAGGTATACTCCTCTGATATTTGGAACATTCTATCAGGGGTATATGACCTTCTTGGAGGTGGCATACTATGCCAGCCGGACAAACAGTTCTCCTACTACAGGCGTCTTTCCTTAAAACTAAAGTCCATCATATCTCGAGAACTAGAATGTATACTCCTCTTAAATTTGGAACATTGTATCAGGCGTACATGACATTCTAGGAGGTGGCATGACATGCCAGGCAGACAAGCAGTTCTCCTGTTACAGGCGTCTTTCCTTAAAATTAAAGTCCATCATATCTCGAGAACTAGAATGTATACTCCTCTTATATTTGGAACATTGTATCAGGGGTATATGACATTCTAGGAGGTGGCATACTATGCCAGGCGGACAAACAGTTCTCCTGTTACAGGCGTCTTTCCTTAAAATTAAAGTCCATCATATCTCGAGAACTAGAATGTATACTCCTCTTAAATTTGGAACATTGTATCAGGCGTACATGACATTCTAGGAGGTGGCATGGCATGCCAGGCCGGACAAACAGTTCTCCTGTTACAGGCGTCTTTCCTTAAAATTAAAGTCCATCATATCTCGAGAACTAGAATGTATACTCCTCTTAATTTGGAACATTGTATCAGGGGTATATGACATTCTAGGAGGTGGCATGACATGCCAGCCAGACAAACAGTTCTCCTCCTACAGGCGTCTTTCCTTAAAATTAAAGTCCATCATATCTCGAGAACTAGAATGGTATACTCCTCTTAAATTTGGAACATTCTATCAGGCGTACATGACATTCTAGGAGGTGGCATGGCATTCTTGGAGGCATGACCAGCCGAAGTTCTCCTGTTACAGGCGTCTTTCCTTAAAATTAAAGTCCATCATATCTCGAGAACTAGAATGTATACTCCTCTTAAATTTGGAACATTCTATCAGGCGTACATGACATTCTAGGAGGTGGCATGGCATGCCAGGCAGACAAACAGTTTCTCCTGTTACAGGCGTCTTTCCTTAAAATTAAAGTCCATCATATCTCGAGAACTAGAATGGTATACTCCTCTTAAATTTGGAACATTCTATCAGGCGTACATGACATTCTAGGAGGTGGCATGACATGCCAGGCAGACAAACAGTTCTCCTGTTACAGGCGTCTTTCCTTAAAATTAAAGTCCATCATATCTCGAGAACTAGAAGACGTACTCCTCTTAAATTTGGAACATTCTATCAGGGGTACATGACATTCTAGGAGGTGGCATGGCATGCCAGGCAGACAAACAGTTCTCCTGTTACAGGCGTCTTTCCTTAAAATTAAAGTCCATCATATCTCGAGAACTAGAAGGTATACTCCTCTTAAATTTGGAACATTCTATCAGGGGTATATGACATTCTTGGAGGTGGCATGACATGCCAGCCGGACAAACAGTTCTCCTGTTACAGGCGTCTTTCCTTAAAATTAAGTCCATCATATCTCGAGAACTAGAATGTATACTCCTCTTAAATTTGGAACATTGTATCAGGCGTACATGACATTCTAGGAGGTGGCATGGCATGCCAGGCAGACCACAAGTTCTCCTGTTACAGGCGTCTTTCCTTAAAATTAAAGTCCATCATATCTCGAGAACTAGAATGTATACTCCTCTTAAATTTGGAACATTGTATCAGGCGTACATGACATTCTAGGGGAGGTGGCATGGCATGCCAGGCAGGCAGACCACAGTTCTCCTGTTACAGGCGTCTTTCCTTAAAATTAAAGTCCATCATATCTCGAGAACTAGAACGTATACTCCTCTGATATTTGGAACATTCTATCAGGGGTATATGACCTTCTTGGAGGTGGCATACTATGCCAGCCCGGACAAACAGTTCTCCTACTACAGGCGTCTTTCATTGAAACTAAGTCGATCATATCACATGACATTCTAGGAGGTGGCATGGCATGCCAGGCAGACCACAAGTTCTCCCTGTTACAGGCGTCTTTCCTTAAAATTAAAGTCCATCATATCTCGAGAACTAGAATGTATACTCCTCTTAAATTTGGAACATTGTATCAGGCATACATGACCAGGCGTCTTTCATTGAAAATAAAGTCCATCATATCTCGAGAACTAGAATGTATACTCCTCTTAAATTTGGAACATTGTATCAGGGGTACATGACATTCTAGGAGGTGGCATGACATGACAGGCAGACGAGCAGTTCTCCTACTACAGGCGTCTTTCCTTAAAATTAAAGTCCATCATATCTCGAGAACTAGAACGTATACTCCTCTGATATTTGGAACATTCTATCAGGGGTATATGACCTTCTTGGAGGTGGCATACTATGCCAGCCGGACAAACAGTTCTCCTACTACAGGCGTCTTTCATTGAAATTAAAGTCCATCATATCTCGAGAACTAGAATGACGTACTCCTCTTAAATTTGGAACATTGTATCAGGCGTACATGACATTCTAGGAGGTGGCATGACATGCCAGGCAGACCAACAGTTCTCCTGTTACAGGCGTCTTTCCTTAAAATTAAAGTCCATCATATCTCGAGAACTAGAACGTATACTCCTCTGATATTTGGAACATTCTATCAGGGGTATATGACCTTCTTGGAGGTGGCATACTATGCCAGCCGGACAAACAGTTCTCCTACTACAGGCGTCTTTCATTAAAACTTAAAGTCGATCATATCTCGAGAACTAGAAGACGTACTCCTCTTAAATTTGGAACATTGTATCAGGCGTACATGACATTCTAGGAGGTGGCATGGCACATGCCAGGCAGACGACAAGTTCTCCTGTTACAGGCGTCTTTCCTTAAAATTAAAGTCCATCATATCTCGAGAACTAGAATGTATACTCCTCTTAAATTTGGAACATTGTATCAGGCGTACATGACATTCTAGGAGGTGGCATGGCATGCCAGGCAGACCACAAGTTCTCCTGTTACAGGCGTCTTTCCTTAAAATTAAAGTCCATCATATCTCGAGAACTAGAACGTATACTCCTCTAAATTTGGAACATTCTATCAGGCGTACATGACATTCTTGGAGGTGGCATGGCATACTATGCCAGCCAGACCAACAGTTCTCCTGTTACAGGCGTCTTTCCTTAAAAACTTAAAGTCCATCATATCTCGAGAACTAGAACGTATACTCCTCTGATGTTTGGAACATTCTATCAGGGGTATATGACATTCTTGGAGGGGTGGCATGACATGCCAGCCAGGACAAACAGTTCTCCTACTACAGGCGTCTTTCCTTAAAATTAAAGTCCATCATATCTCGAGAACTAGAATGTATACTCCTCTTAAATTTGGAACATTGTATCAGGCGTACATGACATTCTAGGAGGTGGCATGGCATGCCAGGCAGACCACAAGTTCTCCTGTTACAGGCGTCTTTCCTTAAAATTAAAGTCCATCATATCTCGAGAACTAGAATGTATACTCCTCTTAAATTTGGAACATTGTATCAGGCGTACATGACATTCTAGGAGGTGGCATGGCATGCCAGGCAGACCACAAGTTCTCCTGTTACAGGCGTCTTTCCTTAAAATTAAAGTCCATCATATCTCGAGAACTAGAATGTATACTCCTCTTAAATTTGGAACATTGTATCAGGCGTACATGACATTCTAGGAGGTGGCATGGCATGCCAGGCAGACCACAAGTTCTCCTGTTACAGGCGTCTTTCCTTAAAATTAAGTCCATCATATCTCGAGAACTAGAATGTATACTCCTCTTAAATTTGGAACATTCTATCAGGGGTATATGACATTCTTGGAGGTGGCATGGCTATGCCAGCCAGACAAACAGTTCTCCTACTACAGGCGTCTTTCCTTAAAATTAAAGTCCATCATATCTCGATGAAACATTCTAGAATGTATACTCCTCTTAAATTTGGAACATTGTATCAGGCGTACATGACATTCTAGGAGGTGGCATGACATGCCAGGCAGACCCACAAGTTCTCCTGTTACAGGCGTCTTTCCTTAAAATTTAAAGTCCATCATATCTCGAGAACTAGAATGTATACTCCTCTTATATTTGGAACATTGTATCAGGGGTATATGACCTTCTAGGAGGTGGCATGGCATGCCAGGCGGACAAACAGTTCTCCTGTTACAGGCGTCTTTCATTAAAATTAAAGTCCATCATATCTCGAGAACTAGAATGTATACTCCTCTTAAATTTGGAACATTGTATCAGGGTATACATGACATTCTAGGAGGTGGCATACTACATGCCAGGCAGACCACAAAGTTCTCCTGTTACAGGCGTCTTTCATTAAAATTAAAGTCCATCATATCTCGAGAACTAGAGGGTATACTCCTCTTAAATTTGGAACATTGTATCAGGGGTATATGACCTTCTAGGAGGTGGCATGGCTATGCCAGCCGGACAAAACAGTTCTCCTGTTACGGGCGTCTTTCCTTAAAATTAAAGTCCATCATATCTCGAGAACTAGAATGTACACTCCTCTTAATTTGGAACATTGTATCAGGCGTACATGACATTCTAGGAGTGGCATGGCATGCCAGGCAGACCACAAGTTCTCCTGTTACAGGCGTCTTTCCTTAAAATTAAAGTCCATCATATCTCGAGAACTAGTATGTATGCTCCTCTGATATTTGGAACGATTTCTATCAGGCCATGTATATGACATTCTTGGACGTGGCATACTATGCCAGCCGGACAAAAGTTCTCCGACTTCCACAGGCGTCTTTCCTTAAAATTGAAGTCCATCCTTATCTCGAGAACTAGAATGTTTACTCCTCTTAAATTTGGAACATTGTATCAGGCGTACATGACATTCTAGGAGGTGGCATTTCATGACAGGCTGACCACAAGTTCTCCTGTTACAGGCGTCTTCCTAAAATTAAAGTCCATCATATCTCGAGAACTAGGGCATACTCACTCTTAATTTGGAACATTGTATCAGTCTTATATGACCTTCTTGGAGGTGGCATGGCATGCCAGGCGGACAAACAGTTCTCCTACTACGAGCGTCTTTCATTGAAACTAAGTCCATCATATCTCGAGAACGAGAATGTACGTACTCCTCTTAAATTTGGAACATTGTATCAGGCCACATGACATTCTAGGAGGTGGCATGACATGACAGGCAGACAAGCAAGTTCTCCTGTTACAGGCGTCTTTTTCCTTAAAATTAAAGTCCATCATATCTCGAGAACTAGAATGTATACTCCTCTTAAATTTGCGGAACATTTTATCAGGCGTACATGACGACATTCTAGGAGTGGCATGGCATGCCAGGCAGACCACAAAAAGTTGTCCTGTTACAGGCGTCTTTCCTTAAAATTAAAGTCATCATATCTCGAGAACTAGAACGTATACTCACTCTGATATTTGGAACATTCTAGCAAATTTATATGACCTTCTTGGAGGGTGGCATACTAGCCAGCCGGACAAACCTCCTACACAGGCGTCTTTCGTGGAAACTAGAGTCGATCATATCTCGAGAACGGATGACGTACTCCTCTTAAATTTGGAACATTGTATCAGGGGTACATGACATTCTAGGAAGTGGCATGACGCGACAGGCAGACAGAGCAGTTCTCCTGTTACAGGCGTCTTTCCTTAAAATTAAAGTCCATCATATCTCGAGAACTAGAATGTATACTCCTCTTAAATTTGGAACATTGTATCAGGCGTACATGACATTCTAGGAGGTGGCATGGCATGCCAGGCAGACCAGCAGTTCTCCTGTTACAGGCGTCTTTCCATAAAATTAAAGTCCATCATATCTCGAGAACTAGATAGGTATACTCCTCTGATATTTGGAACATTCTATCAGGGGTATATGACCTTCTTGGAGGTGGCATACTATGCCAGCCGGACAAACAGTTCTCCTACTACAGGCGTCTTTCCTTAAAAATTAAAGTCCATCATATCTCGAGAACTAGAATGTATACTCCTCTTAAATTTGGAACATTGTATCAGGGCGTACATGACATTCTAGGAGGTGGCATGGCATGCCAGGCAGACCAGAAGTTCTCCTGTTACAGGCGTCTTTCCATAAAAATTAAAGTCCATCATATCTCGAGAACTAGAAGGTATACTCCTCTGATATTTGGAACATTCTATCAGGGGTATATGACCTTCTTGGAGGTGGCATACTATGCCAGCCGGACAAACAGTTCTCCTACTACAGGCGTCTTTCATTGAAACTAAAGTCGATCATATCTCGAGAACGAGATGACGTACTCCTCTTAAATTTGGAACATTGTATCAGGGGTACATGACATTCTAGGAGGTGGCATGACATGCCAGGCAGACGAGCAGTTCTCCTGTTACAGGCGTCTTTCCTTAAAAATTAAAAGTCCATCATATCTCGAGAACTAGAAGGTATACTCCTCTGATATTTGGAACATTCTATCAGGGGTATATGACCTTCTTGGAGGTGGCATACTATGCCAGCCGGACAAACAGTTCTCCTACTACAGGCGTCTTTCATTGAAACTAAAGTCGATCATATCTCGAGAACGAGATGACGTACTCCTCTTAAATTTGGAACATTGTATCAGGGCGTACATGACATTCTAGGAGGTGGCATGACATGCCAGGCAGACGAGCAGTTCTCCTGTTACAGGCGTCTTTCCTTAAAAATTAAAGTCCATCATATCTCGAGAACTAGAAGGTATACTCCTCTGATATTTGGAACATTCTATCAGGGGTATATGACCTTCTTGGAGGTGGCATACTATGCCAGCCGGACAAACAGTTCTCCTACTACAGGCGTCTTTCCTTTGAAAAATTAAAGTCGATCATATCTCGAGAACGAGATGTACGTACTCCTCTTAAATTTGGAACATTGTATCAGGCGTACATGACATTCTAGGAGGTGGCATGACATGCCAGGCAGACGAGCAGTTCTCCTGTTACAGGCGTCTTTCCTTAAAATTAAAAGTCCATCATATCTCGAGAACTAGAAGGTATACTCCTCTGATATTTGGAACATTCTATCAGGGGTATATGACCTTCTTGAGGTGGCATACTATGCCAGCCGGACAAACAGTTCTCCTACTACAGGCGTCTTTCATTGAAACTAAAGTCCATCATATCTCGAGAACTAGATGACGTACTCCTCTTAAATTTGGAACATTGTATCAGGGCGTACATGACATTCTAGGAGGTGGCATGGCATGCCAGGCAGACGAGCAGTTCTCCTGTTACAGGCGTCTTTCCTTAAAAATTAAAGTCCATCATATCTCGAGAACTAGAAGGTATACTCCTCTGATATTTGGAACATTCTATCAGGGGTATATGACCTTCTTGGAGGTGGCATACTATGCCAGCCGGACAAACAGTTCTCCTACTACAGGCGTCTTTCATTGAAACTAAGTCGATCATATCTCGAGAACGAGATGACGTACTCCTCTTAAATTTGGAACATTGTATCAGGGGTACATGACATTCTAGGAGGTGGCATGACATGACAGGCAGACGAGCAGTTCTCCTGTTACAGGCGTCTTTCCTTAAAAATTAAAGTCCATCATATCTCGAGAACTAGAAGGTATACTCCTCTGATATTTGGAACATTCTATCAGGGGTATATGACCTTCTTGGAGGTGGCATACTATGCCAGCCGGACAAACAGTTCTCCTACTACAGGCGTCTTTCATTGAAACTAAGTCGATCATATCTCGAGAACGAGATGACGTACTCCTCTTAAATTTGGAACATTGTATCAGGGGTACATGACATTCTAGGAGGTGGCATGACATGCCAGGCAGACGAGCAGTTCTCCTGTTACAGGCGTCTTTCCTTAAAAATTAAAGTCCATCATATCTCGAGAACTAGAAGGTATACTCCTCTGATATTTGGAACATTCTATCAGGGGTATATGACCTTCTTGGAGGTGGCATACTATGCCAGCCGGACAAACAGTTCTCCTACTACAGGCGTCTTTCATTGAAACTAAAGTCGATCATATCTCGAGAACGAGATGACGTACTCCTCTTAAATTTGGAACATTGTATCAGGGGTACATGACATTCTAGGAGGTGGCATGACATGCCAGCCGGACAAAGCAGTTCTCCTGTTACAGGCGTCTTTTCCTTAAAAATTAAAGTCCATCATATCTCGAGAACTAGGAAGGCTGTATAACCCTTGAATTTGGAATACTGTATCAGGCGTACATGACATTCCTAGAGGTGGTGCATAAGTACGCCAGGTATCTGCTGTCCTCCTGTTATCATGTCTTTCCTTAAAATTAAAGTCTATCATATCTCGAGAACTAGAAGGCATACTCCTCTGATATCGGAACATTCTATCAGGGTATATGACTCCTCTTGAGGTGGCATACCATGCCAGCTTTTATCAAACAGTTCCTCCTCCTACTACAGGCGCCTCATTGAAACTAAGCTCGATCATATCTCGAGGAACGAGATGACGTACCCTCAAATTTGAACATTGTATCAGGGGTACATGACATCTCAGAGGTGGCATGACATGACAGGCATAATGAGCAGTTCTCCTGTTACAGTAAGGTTCTCCTTAAAATTAAAGTCCATCATATTGAGAACTAGAAGGTATACTCCTTGATATTTGGAACATTCTATCAGGGGTATATGACCTTCTTGGAGGTGGCATACTATGCCAGCCGGACAAACAGTTCTCCTACTACAGGCGTCTTTCATTGAAACTAAAGTCGATCATATCTCGAGAACGAGATGACGTACTCCTCTTAAATTTGGAACATTGTATCAGGGGTACATGACATTCTAGGAGGTGGCATGACATGACAGGCAGACGAGCAGTTCTCCTGTTACAGGCGTCTTTCCTTAAAAATTAAAGTCCATCATATCTCGAGAACTAGAAGGTATACTCCTCTGATATTTGGAACATTCTATCAGGGGTATATGACCTTCTTGGAGGTGGCATACTATGCCAGCCGGACAAACAGTTCTCCTACTACAGGCGTCTTTCATTGAAACTAAAGTCGATCATATCTCGAGAACGAGATGACGTACTCCTCTTAAATTTGGAACATTGTATCAGGGCGTACATGACATTCTAGGAGGTGGCATGACATGCCAGGCAGACGAGCAGTTCTCCTGTTACAGGCGTCTTTCCTTAAAAATTAAAGTCCATCATATCTCGAGAACTAGAAGGTATACTCCTCTGATATTTGGAACATTCTATCAGGGGTATATGACCTTCTTGGAGGTGGCATACTATGCCAGCCGGACAAACAGTTCTCCTACTACAGGCGTCTTTCATTGAAACTAAGTCGATCATATCTCGAGAACGAGATGACGTACTCCTCTTAAATTTGGAACATTGTATCAGGGGTACATGACATTCTAGGAGGTGGCATGACATGACAGGCAGACGAGCAGTTCTCCTGTTACAGGCGTCTTTCCTTAAAAATTAAAGTCCATCATATCTCGAGAACTAGAAGGTATACTCCTCTGATATTTGGAACATTCTATCAGGGGTATATGACCTTCTTGGAGGTGGCATACTATGCCAGCCGGACAAACAGTTCTCCTACTACAGGCGTCTTTCATTGAAACTAAAGTCGATCATATCTCGAGAACGAGATGACGTGCTCCTTTTAAATTTGGTACATTGTATCAGGGTACATGACATTCTAGAGGTAGCATGGCACACAGGTATACCCTGAGTTCCCCTGTTACTAGCGTCTTTTCATAAAATTAAAGTCCATCATATCTCGAGAACGAGAAGGTATAACTCCTCTGATATTTGGAACATTCCTATCAGGGGTATAAGTGACATTCTTGGAGGTGGCATACCATGCCAGTCGGACAAACAGTTCTCCCACTGCTGGCGTCTTTCATTGAAACTAAGTCGGTCATATCTCGAGAACGAGATGACCTGCTCCTCTTTAAATTTGGAACATTGGTATCAGGGTACATGACATTCTAGGAGGTGGCGTGACATGACAGGCATACGAGCAGTTCTCCTGTTACAGGCGTCTTTCCTTAGGAATTAAAGTCCATCATATCTCGAGAACGGAAGGTATACTCCTCTGATATTTGAAACATTCATCAGGGGCATATGACCTTCTTGGAGGTGGCATACCGCGTCTCCTACAGGCGTCTTTCATTGAAACTAAGTCGATCATATCTCGAGATCGAGATGACATTACTCCTCTTAAATTTGGAACATTGTATCAGGGTACATGACATTCTAGGAGGTGGCATGACATGACAGGCATACGAGCAGTTCTCCTGTTACAGGCGTCTTTCCTTAGAATTAAAGTCCATCATATCTCGAGAACGAGAAGGTATACTCCTCTGATATTTGGAACATTCTATCAGGGGTATATGACCTTCTTGGGGTGGCATACTATGCCAGCCGGACAAACAGTTCTCCTACTACAGGCGTCTTTCATTGAAACTAAGTCGATCATATCTCGAGAACGAGATGACGTACTCCTCTTAATTTTGGAACATTGTATCAGGGGTACATGACATTCTAGGAGGTGGCATGACATGACAGGCATACGAGCAGTTCTCCTGTTACAGGCGTCTTTCCATAAACCAAAGTCCATCATATCTCGAGAACTAGAAGGTATACTCCTCTGATATTTGGAACACTCTATCAGG